>JARYHS010013631.1:32825434-32964308 GCA_031002005.1 Vandiemenella viatica | reverse complement strand
GAGGAAATTACCGTTTATATCCGTGTATCTAGTTTGTAAATATGTACACTAGCAAATATTTTTGGTATCTACATAAACTCAATGTTGTAAATATGTCGATAAGTTAGGACGCTGAATATTTTTTTTTTGTATCTACTTCTCAGTGTATCAATGTTGTATATGTGGATACTTAGGACTACAAGTTTCTGTCTCTACTTCTCAGTTTATTGATGTTGTAAATATTAGAAAGTTAGGACGCTGTAGATATGTTTGTATCTACTTCTCAGTTTATCATATTGTACATAAGTTAGATGCTGCATAAAATATAAATAGGCTGCTGTTAATATTTTTGATTAGAGTTAATAAAATCTTTTTCATTTATTTTTTCATTGGCTGCTGGGGGGTGCTGCTGAATTGCTTGTATGACATTTTTTTAAATATAGTGTACAGAGAAATGCTGTACATAGATTTTAAGTTTGCTGAGCTACCATGCTCCTTTGCGTTTATATTAACGTAATCGGAAAAAAAATATTTGTAAAAATAGGTTAATTGTACAGAAGTAATGATGTACATAGATTGTAATTTTGCTGAGCTGTATGCTCATTTGCATTATATTAACGTAATTGAAGGGAAAAAACAACACAATTGTTAGAAAAAAATAAGTTTATTTATTAGAAAAAATGTATTTTACATTTTAAATAAATCTTTTTTATGAATCCACGTGTTATGTGATTTATCAAAACCCACCATTTCACCAAGATCATATTTTCCTTTATCACTCGTTCAACCAAAAATGTACTTGTAAGTTTTGTTAGTTGTAGTTCTTGCTGGTAAATGCTCCTGCAATATCTTTACCTTGATAATCTTTAGTCATAAGTTACAGGATTTGTTAATTTTACTTTACTGATGGTAAAAAATTCAGTTGACCATTAGGCAAGTAGACTTTCTCAAACTTTTCTTTAAATCTACTAATTCTGACATGGTCACCAACTTTGAATTTTGCAGGAGTATCATCTTAATATGGCTGTACACTGTTGAAAGTAGTGAGTTGTCTTTAACATCGCACGGTTTCATCTTGATGTGCTGTGCCACTTATTATTATAATCAGACATTAACTGCGGAAGAAGTTCAATCCACCTATGTGAACACATCTACTGAATTCCTGCCACATTGCATTCTTGATTGTCCTGTTGAGACGCTCAACTATTGATGCTTTCAGTGGGTATGTTGAGTAGTGATTAATGCCATAGCTAGTCATGAGCGTCTTAAACTTTGAATTGTAAAACTCACTCCCGTTGTCGGTCTGTAAATTTTTAGGAACACGATCACCCAGACCTTCATTTGTAAATACCGTTAAAATCTCCAAACTGGATCTGTCTAGAACGGATGATACGGTATATTTTCCCCGACGGGTAGACCCTCCCGTGGGGGCACAAATCTGTACCTAGGTGAATGTTTGTGTGTTAAAGTGTATATAGTGTGTGAGTGAAGAGGAATATACCGTTTATCCGTGTATCTAGTTTGTAAATATGTACACTATAAATATTTTTGGTATCTACATAAAAAATCAATGTTGTAAATATGTAGATAAGTTAGGACGCTGAATATTTTTTTTTTGTATCTACTTCTCAGTGTATCAATGTTGTAAATATGTGGATAACTTAGGACTACAAGTTTCTGTATCTACTTCTCAGTTTATTGATGTTGTAAATATGTAGATAAGTTAGGACGCTGTAGATATGCTTGTATCTACTTCTCAGTTTATCAATATGTACATAAGTTAGGATGCTGCATAAAATATAAATAGGCTGCTGTTAATATTTTTGATTAGAGTTAATAAAATCTTTTTCATTGGCTGCTGGGGGTGCTGCTGAATTGCTTTGTATGACAATTTTGTCTGTTAAATATAGTGTACAGAAGAAATGCTGTACATCGATTTTAAGTTTGCTGAGCTACATGCTCCTTTGCGTTATATTAACGTAATCGGAAAAAAAAATATTTGTAAAAATAGGTTAATTGTACAGAAGTAATGCTGTACATAGATTGTAAGTTTGCTGAGCTGTATGCTCATTTGCATTATATTAACGTAATTGAAGGGAAAAAAACCACAATTGTTAGAAAAAAATAAGTTTATTTATTAAGAAAAAAATGTATTTTACATTTTAAATAAATCTTTTTTATGAATCCACGTGTTATGTGATTTATCAAAACCCAACCATTTCACCAAGATCATATTTTTTCCTTCTTTATACTCGTTCAACCAAAAATGTACTTGTAAGTTTTGTTAGTTGTAGTTCTTGCTGGTAAAATGCTCCTGCAATATCTTTACCTTGATAATCTTTAAGTCAATAAGTTACAGGATTTGTTAATTTTACTTTACTGATGGTAAAAACTTCAGTTTGACCAGTTAGGCAAGTAGCCTTTCTCAAACTTTCTTTAAATCTACTAATTCTGACATGGTCACCAACTTTGAATTTTGCAGGAGTAGTCATCTTAATATGGCTGTACACTGTTGAAAGTAGTGAGTTGTCTTTAACATCGCACGGTTTCATCTTGATGGTGCTGTGCCACTTATTATTATAATCAGACATTAACTGCGGAAGAAGTTCAATCCACCTATGTGAACCACATCTACTGAATTCCTGCCACATTGCATTCTTGATTGTCCTGTTGAGACGCTCAACTATTGATGCTTTCAGATGGGTATATGTTGAGTAGTGATTAATGCCATAACTAGTCATGAGCGTCTTAAACTTTGAATTGTAAAACTCACTCCCGTTGTCGGTCTGTAAATTTTTAGGAACACGATCACCCAGACCTTCATGTTGTAAATACCGTTAAAATCTCCAAACTGGATCTGTCTAGAACGGATGATAAGCGGTATATTTTCCCCGACGGGGTAGAGACCCTCCCGTGGGGGCACAAATCTGTACCTAGGTGAATGTTTGTGTGTTAAAGTGTATATAGTGTGTGAGTGAAGAGGAAATATACCGTTTATCCGTGTATCTAGTTTGTAAATATGTACACTAGTAAATATTTTGGTATCTACATAAAAATCAATGTTGTAAATATGTAGATAAGTTAGGACGCTGAATTTTTTTTTTGTATCTACTTCTCAGTGTATCAATGTTGTAAATATGTGGATAACTTAGGACTACAAGTTTCTGTATCTACTTCTCAGTTTATTGATGTTGTAAATATGTAGATAAGTTAGGACGCTGTAGATATGCTTGTATCTACTTCTCAGTTTATCAATATGTACATAAGTTAGGATGCTGCAAAAATATAAATAGGCTGCTGTTAATATTTTTGATTAGAGTTAATAAAATCTTTTTCATTGGCTGCTGGGGGTGCTGCTGAATTGCTTTGTATGACATTTTGTCTGTTAAATATAGTGTACAGAAGAAATGCTGTACATCGATTTTAAGTTTGCTGAGCTACATGCTCCTTTGCGTTATATTAACGTAATCGGAAAAAAAAAAATATTTGTAAAAAATAGGTTAATTGTACAGAAGTAATGCTGTACATAGATTGTAAGTTTGCTGAGCTGTATGCTCATTTGCATTATATTAACGTAATTGAAGGGAAAAAAAACAACAACAATTGTTAGAAAAAAATAAGTTTATTTATTAAGAAAAAATGTATTTTACATTTTAAATAAATCTTTTTTATGAATCCACGTGTTATGTGATTTATCAAAAACCAAACCATTTCACCAAGATCATATTTTTCCTTCTCTTTATCACTCGTTCAACCAAAAATGTACTTGTAAGTTTTGTTAGTGTAGTTCTTGCTGGTAAAATGCTCCTGCAATCTCTTACCTTGATAATCTTTAAGTAAATAAGTTACAGGATTTGTTAATTTTACTTTACTGATGGTAAAAACTTCAGTTGACCAGTTAGGCAAGTAGCCTTTCTCAAACTTTTCTTTAAATCTACTAATTCTGACATGGTCACCAACTTTGAATTTTGCAGGAGTAGTCATCTTAATATGGCTGTACACTGTTGAAAGTAGTGAGTTGTCTTTAACATCGCACGGTTTCATCTTGATGGTGCTGTGCCACTTATTATTATAATCAGACATTAACTGCGGAAGAAGTTCAATCCACCTATGTGAACCACATCTACTGAATTCCTGCCACATTGCTTCTTGATTGTCCTGTTGAGACGCTCAACTATTGATGCTTTCAGATGGGTATATCTTGAGTAGTGATTAATGCCATAGCTAGTCATGAGCGTCTTAAACTTTGAATTGTAAAACTCACTCCCGTTGTCGGTCTGTAAATTTTTAGGAACACGATCACCCAGACCTCCATGTTGTAAATACCGTTAAAATCTCCAAACTGGGTCTGTCTAGAACGGATGATAAGCGGTATATTTTCCCCGACGGGTAGAGACCCTCCCGTGGGGGCACAAATCTGTACCTAGTTGAATGTTTGTGTGTTAAAGTGTATATAGTGTGTGAGTGAAGAGGAAATATACCGTTTATCCGTGTATCTAGTTTGTAAATATGTACACTAGTAAATATTTTGGTATCTACATAAAAAATCAATGTTGTAAATATGTAGATAAGTTAGGACGCTGAATATTTTTTTTGTATCTACTTCTCAGTGTATCAATGTTGTAAATATGTGGATAACTTAGGACTGCAAATTTCTGTATCTACTTCTCAGTTTATTAATGTTGTAAATATGTAGATAAGTTAGGACGCTGTAGATATGCTTGTATCTACTTCTCAGTTTATCAATATGTACATAAGTTAGGATGCTGCATAAAATATAAATAGGCTGCTGTTAATATTTTTGATTAGAGTTAATAAAATCTTTTTCATTTATTTTTTCATTGGCTGCTGGGGGTGCTGCTGAATTGCTTTGTATGACATTTTGTTTGTTAAATATAGTGTACAGAAGAAATGCTGTACATAGATTTTAAGTTTGCTGAGCTACATGCTCATTTGCTTTATATTAACGTAATTGGAAAAAAAAAAAATATTTGTAAAAATAGGCTAAGTGTACAGAAGTAATGCTGTACATAGATTGTAAGTTTGCTGAGCTGTATGCTCATTGCATTATATTAACGTAATTGAAGGAAAAAAAAAACAACACAATTGTTAGAAAAAAATAAGTTTATTTATTAAGAAAAAAATGTATTTTACATTTTAAATAAATCTTTTTTATGAATCCACGTGTTATGTGATTTATCAAAACCCAACCATTTCACCAAGATCATATTTTTCCTTCTCTTTATCACTCGTTCAACCAAAAATGTACTTGTAAGTTTTGTTAGTTGTAGTTCTTGCTGGTAAAATGCTCCTGCAATATCTTTACCTTGATAATCTTTAAGTAAATAAGTTACAGGATTTGTTAATTTTACTTTACTGATGGTAAAAACTTCAGTTGACCAGTTAGGCAAGTAGCCTTTCTCAAACTTTTCTTTAAATCTACTAATTCTGACATGGTCACCAACTTTGAATTTTGCAGGAGTAGTCATCTTAATATGGCTGTACACTGTTGAAAGTAGTGAGTTGTCTTTAACATCGCATGGTTTCATCTTGATGGTGCTGTGCCACTTATTATTATAATCAGACATTAACTGCGGAAGAAGTTCAATCCACCTATGTGAACCACGTCTACTGAATTCCTGCCACATTGCATTCTTGATTGTCCTGTTGAGACGCTCAACTATTGATGCTTTCAGATGGGTATATGTTGAGTAGTGATTAATGCCATAGTTAGTCATGAGCGTCTTAAACTTTGAATTGTAAAACTCACTCCCGTTGTCGGTCTGTAAATTTTTAGGAACACGATCACCAGTTAGTATCCTCTTCATAGCGTCGGTAACCGCACTAGCCGTCTTGTTCTTGAGAGCTAGAGCCCATGCATACTTTGAATAAGTATCGATCACCATCAGTATATACTTGTAGCCACTGTTTTTACGTGAGTATGGGATCATTTCTACAATATCAGCTTGCCACAGATCGTCAAGTCCTTTGATTATCACACGCCGTCTTGGGAAATTCCTTCTTGCCGGTTTATGGAGTTCCGCCACAACTTGATCCATGTTACACGATGATGTCTCTCTCACGAAGTTCTTCAATCAAGGATAAAATTTCGTTGGAGTGCGCCGTATGTCCTGCTGATGCAGATGCGGTAAGTAATTTTAGTCTTTCAACGAGCTCGTTCGGATCGTCCCAATATACATATTCCTTCATGGGGAGAAGACCAGAGCCCGACTGATGGTCAAGCTTAGAGATTATGTTTTTATACTTACTAGTCTTATTTTTCAAAACATTGTCGGATGGGTCAAAGTTTACTCTGTGGGCATTCGTGTTGTTCAATATTTCCAAATAGCTTTTCAAGTCTTTGTCAGTATACGGTATGGGGTTTTTTACAAACAACAACCTCATTAATCCTTGTGTCCGCTCATATTCATTACCATCGATTAGAATAACGTCTTCGCCAATAATCACAGGGGAGTTTCCAATCATTAGTGAATCATTCTTCTTTCTGACACCATACACTGAATCATAATCTCTCTCACGTCGACTGAGCGACTTCACGAAGTCATTGATCATGCCAGAAGACTGCTGCTGCTGCTGCTGATGTCGCGGAGGTAAGAAAACATTTTCCATCTTATCCGTCACAGGTCCTTAACGAATCTTTGAAAAATTTTTCAGAATCAATTTGACCAGTTTTCAATTCAAGTAACTTGCGTCGAATAGCATTCCTGGCTTTTATGATACCACGTTTAGTTGTTGACGTATCCATGTTTAAGCATCGAATGAAGCTTATTACAGGTTACTGTATTATTTTATATGTTAAAGTCACATGTGCTGTAAACGGCTCGTGGGGCTCATATGCGGGGAAAAAACTAAGTTTATCGCCTCGATTCACATGGAGTACTCCTCCTTGATAGTTAACGTATACCCAATTCAATTTTACGTCAACCCTTTTTGGTTTGTCTACTGAGAGGATCATACCATTGACTTGGATTTCACGATAATTTCGACCCGTATCCAGTATGTAAGCATTATCTTGAAAGTCACCTGTTGCAATTATAGTTTCAACCACAGTCATTTCCATCGATTTTAAAAACATTAAACCATCATTAATAGCTTTGTTGGTATATCGTTTTGTTACCACATCGTCATCATCGATGGGGTCAGCTACATGTTTTAATATTCTACCCTGACAATCCAAATTACCCTCCTTGGTAAGAAGTATATGTTGAGGTGGGTGCACCAATATCCTCTTGCTCTGTATCGATGATGTTCTACCAAACTTGTCCATGGTTGTAATGATGACTGGACCTTGTGAACTTGGCTATTTATTCAAAAATGAATCAAATCCATTGCGGTACCGTCCATGATACATGTCGCTGTCCTTGTCAATAACCGCAAATCCATGCTTGCTTGTATTCCAGCAGGAACCACATAGGTTTTTAAACTCGTTGAACTGGCATGTCAGTATTAACGTGGTCATTGTAAATGTGCCTGAGATTCATGTCGTCCTGTTTAAATAGCACGATCAAGTTAGCGTTGTCTCTAACCAACTGTTTTGGTATCCGGCTATAAGTCTGGCACAAATAGAACGAATCTACTGACCTATGCCTACCCATACAAAAGTAATCACGTATGTTATTCTGCTTCTCACATGAAACATCGTCAAACACAAAAACTGAATTTGGTAGAGCTTCAGTAGGCGGGGGTACACTCTGATTATCGCTAAATGTCAAATACTTAATTCCGTTAATGGGTTTTAGTATTTCACCTAACAACTGATACTTTGGTTGGTACAACGACTTGGAAAACACATACACATTTTCAAATCTAAGTCCGTTGGGGTGCTCCAGCAGGGATAACACGAGATTGGTTTTGCCGCAGTTTGATGGTCCCACACACTATCGCTCTCACCGTATCAGGAAATAGCGGTCCATTCTTCTTCTTCCGCTTGGAGTTTGTGTCGGCAATATCTGCATTACTCACTGGTAATGTTTCCCGTTGTTTGACGAAACGCATATTGACGGGGATCGATTATTGCTCTGGCTATATATAGGCGCACGAACATGTAAAAGCAGTTAGTCGATAACAATGCCTCCTACGAGGAAGACGACGAAGAAGAAGAAGGGTCGGGGTTTCTTAAACAAGATAATCGACAAAATGCCATTTGAAGCACACATCCCAACATACCAGTTCTGTGGACCGGGGACGAAACTGGAAAAACGGTTGAAACTCGGTCAAACGGGGATCAATCCACTGGATGCTGCATGTAGGGAACATGACATTGCGTATGCGCAGGGTACTGACAGACGCAATGCAGACCGAGTACTTGCGGAGAAAGCTTCAAACAGAATGAGGGCTAAAGATGCAAAGTTCGGTGAACGGGCAGCTGCATTTCTAGTTAACGGCGCCATGCGTGCTAAGTTAAAATTGGGCGCAGGCATTAAAAAGAAGAAGACGAAGAAGAAGGGCGGCATCCTACCTTTAATTCCTATTTTTGCTGGATTGTCAGCTGCCGGAGCTCTTGCTGGAGGAGCCTCAGCCATCGCCAGAGCAGTTAAAGCAGCTAAAGAGGCGAAAAAGCAGTTGTCCGAACAGAAACGACACAATGAAACCATGGAGGCAATTGCTATGAGGGGTAAAGGTCTTTATCTGAAACCGTACCGAAAGGATGGATCGGGATTAAAGAAGAAAAAAAAAAGTCGGAGCAGCCGTTGACGGATGATGATATACGTAGACATGTAAGGCGTTTGCGTATACCTCATTTTCGTGGCGTCTTCATGCGCGATGCATTACCTAAAAAAATTCAGGAACGTGAATGTGGAATTGTGAACTTGGACAGTGCTGAAAATGCCGGAACACACTGGGTAGCATACATCAAGTACAAGGATGGTGTAGTGAAATATTTTGACAGTTTTGGTGACTTACCTCCACCATTGGAATTGCAACGGTACTTTGCAGGTAACAGAATACTGTACAATGTGCAGAGACACCAGGAATTTGGTACACACATATGTGGACATTTGTGTTTAAAATTCCTGCATCAGAATGCATAGCATCAGTCTTGCATGAACCTTGGTCGGGGTAACACACATGTCTGTGACACTCTGCTTGTCCGGCAATAGTTCGGTCTTGAGCTGTGATTACTTTCCACCGATAGATTTGAGCGAAGGCGAGTATACAATCGGATTAGTTGATTTTCAAACATACAATTCGATTCCGAACATTGATGAGACAAATAGTAAATTTCATTACTCGAAGAATAAAGTGATAGCTATACCTACAGGATCGTACGACATTGACGATTTGGCAACTTATTTGGCTCGGCACGCAAATAACGAGAAACTAATTATTAGAGCAAACAACAATTCACTCAAGTGCGAGATACAAACACCTGTGGAAATAGACTTCACGAAACCAAACTCAATTGGTTCACTGCTCGGATTTTCGAGACGTATATTAAAGCCTGGATTTCATACCTCAGACTACACTGTGCAGATATTCAAAGTTAACGCGATACGTGTAGAATGCAGCATATGTACTGGAAATTACGTCAACGATAAGCTGGGGCATACACTACACGAGTTTTTTCCAACAGTACCACCAGGGTACAAGATTGTAGAAGTACCTGCAAACGTCATCTATCTCCCAATCACTGTGAAAACGCTTAGCAACATTCACATTAGAGTTGTAGACCAGGACGGCAATTTAGTGGATTTCAGAGGTGAAACTATTACTCTGAGACTACATATAAAGAATGGGCGCTCGTTATAATAAGAAGCGTCAGACTCCAACAGTTGTCAGTAGTGAACCGACAGTGAAACGGTTAACACCTGCTAACGTGCTCTTCCTACAGTCGTTAGGCTATACAGTGAATAAAAATGGATGAGGTGCTTGATATAACTTCCAGTGTGGAATTTGGCGAGTCGGTGACGCGTAAACAGTTTTTGAGTCATCAGCCGCATACGCCAACAACGTTTAATAATAATGATGAAATTCGGATACCTATTCAGAACCAAGATACATATACACTGCCAGGCGAAAGTTACTTGCATATTGAAGGAAGATTTGTCAAATCAGATGGATCAGGAGTTACAAATTCACTTCTCACATCCAATGCATTCGCGTTTCTATTTGAGGAAATTCGGTTAGAACTTAATGGAGTTGAAATAGACAGAAATAGAAATGTAGGTATCACAAGCACATTGAAGACTTTTATTTCTGCTGGTCCTCAACAAATTGGTATGTTGAAGAACGCAGGATGGGGGCAACGTGATCTTGGAAATGGCTACTTCGATGTATGTATCCCGTTGAGTATGCTTTTGGGTTTTTGTGAAGACTTTAAAAGGATACTGGCAAATGTGAAACAAGAACTAATACTTATTCGATCTAGGGACGATACAAATTCATACGTGCAAGCCAATCCAAACCCTCAGAAAAGTAAATTTGCCATCAGTAAACTGGCATGGGTGGTGCCTCATCTGCAAGTTAGTGAAAGAGAAAAACTGGCGTTGCTTAAGATTGTAGATAGTGGGAAGCCACTTCGCATTAATTTCAGAAGCTGGGATCTGTTGGAGTACCCGCTGCTTCCTATAAGTAAGTCTCAAATTTGGTCTTTGAAAACATCAACGCAACTGGAAAAACCTAGGTTTGTAGTATTGGCATTTCAAACAAATAGGAAACGGAATGCCGAATTAAGTGCAGCTATCTTTGACCACTGTAATCTCGCCAATGTCAAAGTGTTCCTAAATGACGTTGCGTACCCGTACGAGAACATGAATTTGGACTTTAAGAAAAACCGAACAACACTGTTGTATGACATGTATGCAAGATTCCAACAGGCTTACTACGAACGAGACCATCCCTCACCGCTACTAGAGCGAGAAGACTTTATTGCCACTGCTCCTATAGCTGTAATAGACTGTTCACATCAAAATGAGTCGATAAAAACAGGACCTGTGGATATTCGTATGGAGTTTGATAGCACTGACAATTTTCCAGCCTACACCGCCGCATATTGTCTAATCCTTCACGACCGTGTAGTTGAATACATACCGCTAACAAGTGTTGTGCGTAAACTCACATAAAACCAGATAGCGCCCATCATCACCACCCAGTATCATGCCGACCATCTTCCTGGACGTGCAAGGATTCAAGACGAGAGATGGAGCGTTTATCTTTAAGGAAGTTGCCGTGTGTGTAGTACAATCAGACATCATTATTGCTACACATTGCATCTCTGTAAAATCACCAAGACGTGGAGGTAACGACCCAACAGTGAGATGGTTGACACATAATTACCATGGAATACCTTGGAATGCTACTGGTGTTACGTTCAGTAGACTATGTACTATTTTACATGCAATCACCAATACAGATGACTCAATCATATATGTTAAAGGACTGGAGAAGGCTCGATGGTTTCAGAAGATTATCAGGAAGAAAGTCTGCTACAATATAGAAGATTTAGGATGTCCACCTCTACGAGAACTCAGGAAGAATAATTTGATTAAACTTTGTAAAGGACATTTATTTTGTAATGCTATATGTGCTGTTGAAAATGTATATTTAATTGCCCAATGGTGGGTGAAATAAAAAGAAATCAAATCAAATACAATGCATTTTTTATTTATACTTTTTATACATGTATTTTATTAACAACATTTTTCTTTCATATTGATGTACACATCAGTTCTTGCACTTATTGTCCACAGGACATTATATATGGTCCACAAACATCATACCCAGGAGTGTAATTCTTAATTACAATGTTATTAACATCGGGTAATACAAGCAAATTTTTATATGCAATAAGTTCATATTTTAGTAGACTATAATCCAATGACGAACTTGGTGTCACTTGAGCCACATAAACATCGTTAATGTACATATCAACCAGTTTTTGCACTGTGGCCATATTAAAGTCTCGTAGCACTTTACTTGACAAAATGTCCACAAATTCTATGTAGTATCTTGCAACTAGATATCCCCACCTCTTCTTGACGGCCAAGGCGCTGGAAACTGCAGGCTGCGCGTCGATGATGTTCTTCCAAGTCGAATCTCCGAAGTAGACACCGCTGGCAGGATCGGCATTTGGGGCGAAGTATACTGTTTTCACCCCGGCAACCGTACGGCAGGAGACGGTATGCTCACCAAGAGGAATGTCGGCCTGGTCGCTCGCTGTGTTGAACAAATCTGACACAACGTCCAGTACTTGAGTCAGCACGACCCATTCTTCATACGTCAGTATAACCTTGGTGCGGTATCCAACTTTTTCGAGCACTACTACTGGCTCAAATTCGTGTTTGGACGATAAACCTATCGTCAAACGCTTTGTGTCACCGGCGTTAAGCTGATAAACGGTCGAGAACAACAGTACTGGGCGAGACATGGCTGAACACTGAGGTCAGCAGGCCGGTCGGAGGGCAGTCCTGCTTGTTGGAGCGGTGGTGGGGGGTGAGCATGCTTCAAACCTGTCGATGAAACGATGCAGCTGGTGGGGTTAGGGGTCTGACAATAGAATGGGCAGCTGCTGCTTCGCAGATGACGGTTAGAGGCCGCTCAAGTGTCTGACAATACAGAAATAGAACAAAGGACCGCGAGGGCAGCTGGCGCGACACACCTGGTGTGGTTGGGGTCGCTCAAGTGGCCTAACAAAGAACCCCAAGGGCAGCTGGTGCTAGGGAAGGCAGGTGTTCAAACAAGTGGCCATGATTGACAGGTGGGGAGGACAACAAAGAACCGCGAGGGCAGCTGGCGCGACACACCTGGGTCGCTCAAGTGGTCTAACAATTGAGGGGAAACTGAGGTTAGTCAAGTGGCACTCAAGTCAAGTGGCCCTCAAGTCAAGTGGGAGGGGAGAGAACAATAGGTGTGAAAATGATTGACAGGTGGGAGGGGGGAGAACAATAGAGGTGTGAAAATGATTGACAGGTGGGAGGGGGGAGAACAATAGAGGTGTGAAAATGATTGACAGGTGGGAGGGGGGAGAACAATAGAACAATAGATTGATACAATGTATCTTTTGGCCGCGTACCGGCCAAACATACCTACTGAAGAATACTTCATAATCTTTATAAGAATCAAGTAGCTATAATAAAAGTAGAGAATCATGAGAGATATGCATCAGTTAAACAGGTTGTAGTCTATCCCCGTTAATATTCAACTTGTTTGTAGAAGAAGCAGTAAAGGAGTGAAAGAAAGACTTGAATGTGGTATTAGTTTTTAAGGAAAATAAATCAGTATGCTACGATTTGATGATAACATTGTCTTGTGTGAACAGAACATGTTGAGGATATTGAGAAGTTGCTAAATGTCATGAACAAAATACTGTAGGAAGATTTTGGAGTAAATGTAAACCAAAGCAAAACGAAAGTGGTGAAATGAAGCAGAAATGATACCAGTAATAGTAGATTCTACTTAAAAATATGATCAGATGAGATAGGAGAAGTTACTAAATTTAGCTGCTTAGGAAATAAAATTACGACCGATGGCCGAACCCACGTCCTGCCGAATGCGAGGCCGGAAACACTTATACCCTCGCACACAGTGCAGTGGGACGTAATGGTTCGGTTCAAGTATAGGCCTCTTTACTATTTACTTTCTTCTTTAACCACCAGACATTATGTTGGTGAAATTTACCATGCATATATCAAAACAAATGAACAATATTAATAAAATTTACGTTTCAACATTTTTACGTAAATGTTTAAAACGACTGAAATATATTCTACTAGACAGTCTTTTAAACTTATTCAGAATCAGTATAGCATACATCTTACTGATGATGAAAGTAACTCTTCTAGAAGTGTAACCAAGGTCATTGGTTAAATACTTACACAAATAATCGTCTCGATAAGACGACTATGTATAGTGAAACTTTACCAAATTCTTCGACGATTTGCGTTACTAATGAACAGAACGCGTACTAACTCTGAGAAACGGTGCCTCCACGAATAGTAATAAATGGTTCCCCTTGATATTGGCAAGCGTCAGGCAGCGCTTTATCAGAACATAAGTAGCAAGTACTTAAATCGAAGTCTATCACAAGTGGCAAGTCTTCAGTTTACTGGTAAATTACGACCCCATAGGAATATTCGACGCTGTAGCAGAAGCCGTTTTACCAGAAGCAATACCAAGAAAAAATATGAGTGTCGAGACACATACCGAATGAATAAATGCTCAAATAAGAGTACTCCTTACATATGAATAAAACTGGTAATTGTAATGAAATAAGTCTATCATTTTGCGAGATCAGTGTGTGAGGGCTGACCGTCTAGACCAGCGGTTCCTAAAAGATGGTCCGCGGAACGGTGACAGGGGTTCCGTGTTCCGCCGAAAATTAAATAAAATGTTTGTTGAAAAGAGTCATAACCGCGCTGTGAGAAGGCTATCATGATTCTGCTTCCGTTTGTGACGACTTACTGATGCAAGACCAGTTTTTCAGCTTACGCTTACACCAAAAACAAGTACATAAACAGACTGGATGCAGATCCAGATTTTCGCGTTCAGTTGTCTGTCATTAAGCCTAATTCTATTGCTGATTTAAATAAATATGTGAAAAAATTAATTCTTCACTCTAAATAGTTAGTTGTATTATCTTGAACGATAAATGTTTCATAATACTAATGCGCAATAATTATTTTACATTTATGATTTATTCTTTCTTTTCAAGACAAACATGACAAATCCAAACTACAATGTACAATCACTTTTGTTATTACCAAATGTGGAGCCGCCAAAAAAGGTACGGTCAGTTAGGGTTCTGTGGCAAAAAAAAAAAAAAGGGGGGGAACCGCTGGTCCAGAAACTTAGTCGCGGCCAAGGGACCCCTTACCCTCGAACAATAAATGACACCCCACACAAAAGCGGTGTGTGGAGAGCGGTAAAACCCCGTTAGGTGAGGTGATCCTCGGCAGATAATATGCCCGAGTGAACACGCCAATTCACAACGACAGCAGTTCACCGAAGAGAATTAGAGGACATCCTAGTAACAAGCCTGGAAAGTCAGAGTCAAAGATAACAATGCTGCCCAATTTCTGAACAGAAAGTTTGGGAGGGAGATAGTAATACCCAAAAAAAAAAATATCTTTGAAACATGGTTGTTTTTCTGATTTTTTTTTCACATGTAAGCCGGTAAGTGATACCATTGGTGATTCAAGGACGACAATGGAGGAAGAGAAAGAAGTAGCCAGCTTTCAACGCGAGAAAGAGGATCTTAGGATTTCCAACATCACGACGGCATGTTGGAAATTGTGAGCTGATGGTATTACACTATCAGTCTTGAAGTGTTCAATATTTTGTAGTCCACATTAGTTTGTGCGGGCTTACGAACATCAGAAGAGTCGTTGGCCTGCTGACGACATTTGCTGCTATGATTTACGGTAGTGCTCATTTTTTGCATGACACAGTGTTGTGTACAAGTCAGTACTCGCTCATATAACTCACCCTGTGAGGCTTTGAGTGTAGGATTCCATCCTCTATCGTCTGTATAAAACTAAGCTAATGATATTGCCGAGAACAAAGAAAACTTTAATTATCAAGAATGAACTTTGAATTAATGTACGGCCAACCCAATTACCCTGTTTGTCTATTCACATTGTAAAATCATTCTTGCATTATTAAACGTTCTTTTATTCTTATTTGGAGGTGATCAATTTTTTTTGTGAAGTCATAGTAAGTTTTATTCAATTTTAGTAAGTTGCGGCGTTTTTTGTAGCGAAAGGTGTTGATTTTTTAAATTTTGATTGTTTATAAATGATTAGCGATAAATACATTTTGTCTGCAGGCCATTTGTTTTTTTATTAAATAACAAATTGGTCAGGTTATGGCCTATGTCTAGATCGTACAGATATGCATTTTAATTCACACCTCTTTCACAGAAATTAAGATAATTATATCAGAATTAAATAATAGTAATCATATAAAAATAACTCCACAAAACCCCCTTTCATTACAATATTTACATGCAATTATTACAGCAAAAACTGAGCTCCCAGCCAAACCATCCACATTTCAGTTTTCTATGGTTTCCTGAAAACAATCCAGGCAAATGACAAGACGGTTCTTTCAAACGGTCATGTTCAAATTCCTCGTTCTTGCACCAAAACCTACCCCAGCCCTAATGACCTTGATTTCTACGAGCAGTAAAGCCCCAGCGCAAACAAAAATAAACTTAACACCGGTTATCGATAAACATTCTTGGCACAGGGAGGTGTATTGGTCACGTATTAAAACCTATACTGTGTATCATGTTTGTCTGTTTGAATGTAGAGCTCAAGAAATTGTCCATACCCAACCTGTAGAAAGTGTGTCTGAGGCCCCGTTTACTACTCAAGATTACATGCTACACAAATAACATTTCATGTCCTGGAAACAAACTTGTTCAGCAACATAAAGTCAAACATCATATACCTTGTAGAGTTCGAAGTATTTTGCAACATGTCTAGACAAAATTATGAATTTTAGGAATATGCAAAATTTTGTTATATTAACTGGCGTATGGGACAATTTTCAACAAAGTTGGAAGTTCAAATAGTTCAAGTATGAGCTGCTTATGCCTTTACGACTCGTCAAGGTCATTAAAGGAGGGAAACGAGTTGAGCCAAAGAACCGGAAGGAATTCGGCCATGGCTTATTTGAAGAAATCATCACAGCATTCGCGTGGTGTGATTTCGGCAAATATGTATGTCCAGACAAGGATTCGAAGCCAGATCTACCCGGAATCGAGGCCAGAGCGTTGCCGCCCATCCATCACGCTCAATAAGGCATACGCATCACTTGTCCGCTCACTATTTGCTATGTCCAATTAAATATGAACTTTGTATTTTTTCCAAAAAAAAAAAAACTATTACTTTGCTGCTAACTACTGCAGCTTAAACTCTAGAGAACAGTAAATGTCTGGATATTTTTCAGTACGCTGAAATATACTTTACGGCAAGAGCAACTTCGGTTTGTATACTTTTTATTTTTAGCCAAACAAAATTCACTCAGGATACCCGAAATAAGCAGAACCCTGAAACAGTTGGTGACCTCTGGAAATTGGATAGTCCAAATGAAAATAAGGAATAAAGAACTGTTAAAGTCGATCCCACAACCCTTATATATGTACATCACGTTTAGTATTTAATTGCGTACGTGCTACGCAGAACGGTTAGCGGTCACCTTCGAAATGAAACCTGTTGCGTTGGTCCCAGGAATTGAACAGCTGGCAACTCTGCTGCATGCTCTCATCGGATGCTTCAAGTTTCAATAAATGTTCCTGACATTTCATATATCGGTTTTTCATTTGATGTTAGTACCTTTCTTTCCAACTCAGACGCACGTTTTTGAAAAATGATTATTTCGCAAATGAAACGACTGCCATAATGTTAGCAGCCCAGATTTCAGCAAAAATATCAGTGCTACTATTCCATTGAACTGCAAAAATCGTCATGTTCCTTACAATTTTTAATTAAATTCCTTTTCTATTCTCTGGAGGTTCTGAACTTAATTTTTTATTAACTTTTTTGTTTTAAAGTCTTATAGATTACTTTGTTGTACAGCCATCCGTTGTCGGCTAGTCAAAAAGAAAGTTGTAGTAATATTGATCTAAGCTCATTTTATCCATTTCCTTCCATTAACAGTTGTGTTTTAATTTGGCAAATGCATACACATGTCATCTCCTTTTAAGACTTCATGTGAGCTGGATTAGAACACTCCAACTCAATGCCTCTGCTGCTCTGTGCCTGATTTAACTCTTAAGAAATTCCCTCACTAGTTGACATGAACTCAGGTACGTGTAACAGCAGTCAAAGGTTGCAGTGTATACTTCACCACCTCCTACATCTGCAAGCCCTCTCCTACCTTCACTCCAGCATTACATATTCAGCCGTAGTGTTGAGACCAGATACATGAACTCAAACATATCCTCCCATGGCTTGGAAATACCTGCTAATTTCACCATTTCAGCGGCTAGATTGTGAAATAACCTTCTATGATCGTAACAACTATTAATGAAATCGGCCATTTAAAAACTCTTTGAGAAAGTATTTCCTGTCCCAGTACTCGATGTCCAACCTCACACGTTATTCTCATCCTTCACTTATATTAGTTTGTGCAGTTTTAACAAACTTCTTCAGCCTTCACTAGTATTATTCTGTGCCACTTACATACTGATTCACGGGTTAGACATCAATATTATTAAGATTTTAGTTAATAACTTAATTTAAATAAATTGTGAAGTAACTATTGTAAGCTGTTAATTTGTGTTAATATTATAAATGGAAAGTAAATTTGTCTCTCTGTTTGCTACGCTTTCACGACTAAACGGCTAAACCGATATTGAATAAATTTGACAGGTAAATGCTGTATATCGTTATGAAGAACTTAGGATACGATTCTGGGGATAAATAACGTATTTTGTCTTGAAATTATGAAAACTAACGGTGATAGACAGACGGACAACGTGTGTATGTCTCTGTAATGTTATGTCGGTAGCTCAGGCTTTCCACAGTTCCCTCCAAGATTAGTCTTAACGAAGACTATCAATAAAGTCCAAGGACAAACGCTGAAAGTAACCGGGGTACACTTAGTAAAGGCGTGGTTTTCTCATGGGCAGTTATATGTAGTTATCTCACGGTTATCAAACTGCCAAAGGCTATATATCTTAGCAACGGACAACAAAACGGTATTGACATAAGATGTATCCAGAAAATGATGTAATTTTAGATCACAAACAAAAACCTCTGGCAGGAATTTTGGTAGGTAGACTCCCACATTTAACCAACCACCCATCCTAAGTTTGTTACTGTTTTTAAACGGGTTGCAAATTGGTTCTCTTCACGAAACAGGTTCAATGGTAGAATGGAGATGGCTTCTCCGTCATATTTTCCCACCCCTGCTTTTTGTAACACATTTTACGTAACTTACAGCTTTCTATATCCAATTCTAGCTATAAAATTCATGAAGGTCGTAGTCGAGGATAACAGCTTGTGTATTATAAACATCTGGTATTACGTAAGACAGGTCTTGACAGTACTAATCTTGCAAAGCTAAATAAATTTTTAAGTAAATACATTGCGCCGTCGTAATTTTCGCTTAGCAATGTGAGCTAACAGCAACAATCAACAGAGAGAGAAAACGTTAATTAAAGGCAGAGTCAACACCACAAATTTGCGTGCTTCAGTGTTAGTAAAAAATAAATTAATTACGCGGAAGTAGAGAACATTAGATCCATGAAGTACACGCACGGTCGTACCATTAAAGGGTATCTGATGATGAATTCTTTTGCTTGTCACTTTACGCCTCGTCGACGTCGCGGTCGTTAGAGGCAAGAAAGGACCGAGGGCGAAAAACAGGAAGGAATTCGGGTATGCGTTTTAAAGGAACAATCGTGGTATTCGCCTGTAGTGATTCTGAGAAACCATGGAAAACCGAAATGTGGATTCGAACCCACGTCCTCTCGAATGTGAGGCCTGAGCGTTACCGCACATCCACCGCGCTCGGCCGGATGATGAAAAGAAGATGAGACTAACTTTGTATTACACAACCAGTGTAAGTACGGACTACCACATGGAATTTTGACCAGTATGGCCGATCAACCAGCGGCAGAATCTCAAGTACACCAGTTCTATATTCAGAATATAGCAGGGAATGTGGCAGGTAGCAGCAACCTTCCGCAAGTAACTCGTTATTGAAGACTTAATGTAAGCATGTTGCAATACTCATTTGGGAATGATTGCGACCTTATGAAGTTCGTTTCTTATACCTGCCAGCGAAAGGTTGAGCCTTGCGTCACAATTTCGAGCCGAAGAACGTGATATACCAAGGATTGCACCGGAATCGCGATCCCAAACCGAAAACATACTGTGAAGAACACGTATACTGCAAATCGTGATAAATGGTTCCTGGAATTTCACGTGTTGACATATCAGATGTAAGCGATTACCACCTACAGCTTTTTGATAAGATAATACCCAATTTTACCCACGAGACCGCGTGCTGTGTATTAATCGAAATCCCATCAAAAGCCAACCAGCAGTTTTTGATGTGAAACGCCTGGGGGGTGGGGGGGGGGAAAGACCGACTCGTTTGCCATCTCTCTTATGTCCCCTCTCCACCGCCGCTCTCTGTTCCCTTTTATTTCCAGTCCTTAAGATTTTAAATCAGTCACAATATTATTGAGTTTAGATATGAGTGACAGTGACGATCAAGCGGCCAAGAATAAACAAAAATTTAAAGATGATCAAACTGCAAGCAGCAGTAAAATGTCTAATACACGTGTTCAAAGTTTTTTTTTTTACTTAACGCCTCGTCGACGGCTAAGGTCATTAGAGGCGGGATGGGACTGGAGACAAGGAAAGGGAAGGAATTCGGCCATGGCCTCTTTTAAGGAAGCATCATGGCATTCGCCTGGAATGATTTCGGAAAACCATGGAAAACCCAAGTCTGGATGCCCGGACGGGGATTCGAACCCGCGTCCTCCCAAATGCGAGGCCAGAACGTTAACCGTTCACCCACCACGCTCGGTGTGTTCAAAGTTTGCTTTACGAAACACAGTCTATCGATTCAAACCAAAGGTTAGTAAATCATCTATTAATATATTGTTACCATTCTATTTTATTTGTTCATTTGAGGTTAGAAATGTGTATAGCATACTACTGCTAATACAACTAGTTGTTTATTTTCTGCGCATGCGTACACAAAGTGAGGGATATGGGCCTATACATGACGCTCTTTTATGTATATTGTTATGATAACAAAAATAATAGGGAAAATATATTTATTTTACTAACGAAACATTGTGTTTTTTATTTAATTTACTCCATATTTATTTATTGGCCTTCTTTAATAATAAATTCTTTCAGTAACCATCAATTCCGTTGTTTCACATCTGCCTGGCGTCCCGTGACGGCCATAGTTTTTACATTAGTCTCGTTTATCCCAACTTTTAGACAGACACAAACTGAAAAAAGAAAGGCTGATTCCTTCTCTGTAACTTATTAACAGCATGCTCAACCCATTTTTTTAAAAAAATATCTCAAATCTCCAAACTTTTTCCCGGGTACAGTTTTATCATGTGTGTAAACATACTCCAACTCTGAATGTTATTTTCGCATACGAATCCACACTGTTGCAGCTATTCAGACCGAATTTCGCGCAGCTTATACTCTCAACCAGGCGCCTAACATTGTCCATTCTTCACATCCTTTATCGGACTCAATCCTTCTTAATGTTTGCAATTCTGGGTACATATTACTTAAACACTGAAATTCATTCAAAGAGTTTCAATGCCAGGTGCAAAAATGGAAGAAAGGATAACAAAATCCACATTTCAAGGCCCTACGAGCCTCTGTAGTGCTGTATTTTTCGCTACCACTGCTTGCTGTCCCGTTTCATCCCGCTGACCTCGCATTCGAGAGAACGCGGGTTCGAATCCCCGTCCGGGCATCCGGGCATCCAGATTTGGGTTTTCCATGGTTTCCCAAATCACTCCAGGCGAATGCCGGGATGCTATCTTCAAAAGGCCATGGCCGAATTCCTTCCCATTCCTTGTTCCCCAAACCCCATCCCGCCTCAAATGACCGACGTCGACGAGGCGTAAAGTCATAAGTAAAAAAAAAAAAAAATTCATCCCGCTTCTCACCGCGCAGCTTGCGCTTTCGTTCTTACTGCTTTGATCAACGCAACTAAAGTGAACTGAAGGTCGGAGGCAAAGCCATTGGTAGCCGCTAGTCTCAACTAGACGCAGAACTCTGAACGAATTGTGGGAATGCTTTTGTCCCGTTTCCGTTAGTACATACGAAATGTTGTATAGTTATAAAACGTTTGGAGTGAAGTTTCTCAATCTTGATACAGCTGATAGTGGAAATGTTGCAACTCGCGATTTCACCGAACAGGATCCAGTGTAGTTTCAAACAAGTAAAGCAGGGGGAGTAGGATTCAGATTACAATATATTAGTATTTTCTAGCAGCTTTGGACGCGCGAATCTTGTTCTGCTTAGTAATGTGTTTACATTTCGTTTTTACTCATAAATATATCTAACCTTAACCGTAAATTAAATTCCACAATTTCTTTAATCTTATCGGGGTGTTAATCTTTGATGTAGTGGTTTTATTAATGTTTTCCGCGTATTCTAACTGACTAGATCCTAGAAAACTAAAGAATTAAATAACCAATGTATGTAGTCAAAAACAATTTTAACATAATCTAAAATGACATTTTAGTTTTTCCCGGCGTATTGACCCGAGAGTCATTTATTTTATAATCTAAAATGTTCAGTGTTTAAAAATGTTGTAGCGTGATCTTTACGTGAGTTCTCCTGAAGGAGTGTTCATCTGCGATCTGTGGCGCCTATCTGTTCTAGGTTCAAATGAATTATCATTTTTTGCTTCTTTGCAGAGACATCAGATTTTGAGTTACACCAAAAGGTTTCAAACTGTGAAAACTGGATTCAAAGTCGTTCGGTATTTTTTGCGTGATGCCTGGGAAAAAGGGCAGACATACGCAGTCTGTTTACAGTTTTTTAATAGTATAGAAGATTTTTTATTCGGAAAAAAACTTAAATACGTAGTTTTTTCAGTTTAAGGCGCCGTCTTACGGTAGATTTTAAATTTCTTGACGAAAATATTTTCTTTTTACCATGTGTTCGGAAACCAAGTGCTCAACTCAATCTAGACCAATACTTTGTATGTTTTTAGAATCTTGTTTTTAACATTTCCTCGCGAAAACGCCTAAGTATTTCCAAGAATTTTTGATAGTGCAACGTAAATTTTTGCGGAAAATCTGAGTAAAATAAATTGGTCGACACTGACACTCTCTTCAACATCACCCATGGAAGAAATAAGTCTCCATGCGGGTTGCTGAAAGAAACAAGTAGATTAGTACTTGCTGCAATGCGTATCTGTTAAATGCGTCTTGTTCCGTGTCCTGATCACTAAATTAATAATTAGATGGTTCTTTAGTTTAAAAGTCTTTCATTAGTCTTTTTGCTGATATGCAGTTTGTCGTGAATCGACTTAATTTTACTGTTGACTGCAGACGTTAGCTGACCGTCACACAAAATAAGTTCCTACTTCTTGCATTCCTGTACTTTCTTCATGGTTGAACAGGTTGCTTCTATACAAATAATGTTTTAATTAGGCCGAAAGGAGTGACGTTCACTTTACAAGTGCTACCAACTTCATTATTTTATTCCTTTCATTAGGCATTAAATTCCAGATGTAGTTCAAATCTTAATTCACTTCTTACTTAATTGTGTTTCAGATTGGTGTTACATTCCATGCTGTTTACTGTTTAACCCCTTGCGCAACTGAGAAGTGGATTATAGACTTTTCAGTTGTTACTTAATATGTCTGAACTTGGAATCAATGGCAACTAACTGCAGCCATTAGGAGTGAGTTTTGCACTTCTGCTTTTGAGTAACTGCTGTCTGACGTACTAAATCTCTAACTAAATTACTGGTAGTACCAGAGTTGGCGAAGCGCTGCAGCTATCGACGAGGTAGTCAGCTTGGGTGCGCCATGAGGCCAAGTCGTTGGTTGTGATTTATTGAGCCCGCAAACCGCTCACCAAAGAGCACTACGTTCTACGGGCAGACTGCTTCTCACGTAATAAATTTTCTGAAACCCTCAAGAAACAGTCCTTGGTCAAAGAGTCGTCAACAAAGCGAGTACAAATTTTCTGTCGAATAATGTTGGAAGTCAATATGGTTTGGGAGTTAATGCTTATCAGTTAGAAAGCCGGCCCGTATCTAGCGAAGTAAGAAGTTCCTGAGGACGAGTCAGAGATACTTACTAGTATCGTATTTATCAAGGAGTATAACAATTCCATCTCCCCATTGCTCGCATATTCTTCCGGTTTTTTTCCCAACATTGTGCATTGGTTGATGTTGGTAATGCTACAGGATAATGGCCTGAGGACTATTATTCCTCATCGACGCTACTGGCGGACAGCAACATAAAATTTAATTAAAATTCAGTGATTATCAGCTTCAAATAAAAAAAATGAAATGTCTGCAAATTTATATGTGATTACAACAAATAATAATATCTTAAACAATCTATGGCTGGAAACTTTTCAATTGGCCGTTTCGATTGATTAGGGATTAATACGTTCTTTGAAGTGAAACGTTCGTCTTTAACATAGATCCTTCAGAGAAAAAAGGTAACGTTTGAGGGAACAGAAAAATACAACCAACGCCCGACTGTTCTAAAAATAAAAATTATCTGCGACCTATAGTTAAAATTACAAGTGATCCCGTCTAAGATGACACCTCAGTACATGAGTTCAATGAAAAATTACATGTCTGTGATAGTTTACCCGTCTCTTTCATTGTTTCCGGAAAGAAAAATATTAACTATTGGTGCACTTACCTCTTCCCTAAGTTATTGTCATATGCACAGCCGATAGCATACAATGTGATTCAGACTGAAAAATTAATATATGGGTTGAGACAAATACATTGGAAAAAAATTCTCATACATTGTATAAGACGGTGACAGATTGTTGATTAGCAGTAGAGATTAGAAGCTGTTAAACGAAGGAATTTTTGTGGGTATGCTCATAGGAAGTCTGCAATATAATCTGTGTTTGTACTGTGCGAGACATTTAACGTTTCATAAAGTGCACAGCTTCAGTTATCGCCATCATACCTTTATGATATAAAGGATCTACAACCACCGAAACAGAACCCAATCCTGCCTTTACAACTCGAGTGTAAAATTTACGTTGCATGGTAATAATGAAATTTGCGAGGTGAAAAGGTGCCACACCATGAAAAAGTCGTATGATTACTGTGAACTTTATTCTACAAATTGAGGACATGACAGTACACAAATTATTATAATTACAGAACTGTACATGCACTTCGACAGTTATAATTCAGCAGTGACGGATCTACGAATTTTCTGAGACGGGGCAAAAACTTGAGATCGCCGCCCCTTCAAACACGATTTTGACGCCCGGGAAAAGAAACTGTTACTGACAAACGAATTTCCCGCCCCCCTCCTGCCCCTCCACCCTTAGATCAGTAAGGTGTGAAACCACCACGAGCTGCAATTAGAGCGTTTAGACGGTGTGGTATCGAATCAAAGAGGGACTGGGTATGCTGCGATTTTTAGGCGCATCCACAAAGCATCGACATATTTGCAGGAGGGCCAGAACGAGAAAGTTGCCGACCGACGATATTCCAGACATTTTTGATGGGCGACATGTCAGGCGGAAGTTCAGGCCAGGGAAGAACTGGTACTCGTCGTTCTTGCAAGAAGGTTTGCAGTTTCCTTGCCTATAGCCGTGTATTGTCCTGCTTAAATTTGGCCATTTGGAGCTGCTTGCACGAGGAAAAGTGCCTCGGTCTCTATAACCTCACTGATTTTAGAAGTGCTGTTCAGATTTCCCTTAATACATATGAGGCGATATCCCATGTTATAGCCACTAGCCCCTCATATCATAACATTTGCTTACGAAAAATTTCGCACATTCTTTAAACGTCCTGAAATAACTTTCTATTAAAGCTCCGTCAGATCTGAATTCGGTATACTAACGATTGTAGTAGATCGCCGAAAAAAATCTACATGCCTTCTTTTTAGCTGTTGCTGCTGTTATTGTGGCGTGTCGAAAGCTTGATATCAGCGTCCGCTTTTCAGTTATCTACTCACTTCTCCGAGAAAAGTGACGGGCAAGCATTCTGCATTGATCTTATTTTGTAATGTCTTTACATGTGAAACGTACTCAAGCAATACTGGCAAATTTTCCTGCAAGTATGTCATATAATATGGAACGATGAATCGATGCTGCAATTTCTTATTTTTATTTTCCATAATATTAAATTCTAGCTATAGCCTTGGTTATTTCTTTATCAAGGTTTCCTTCTAATTTGTATCCTACGTTTATCATTTCTTACATCTGCATGTTGCCAGTCTTGTTCCAACATGAATTTTCGTCTAAGGTAATAACATGCCTGTACTTTCGGAGCCTTATTTCTTTCTTTGGTGTGTACTATCCCATCTATTCTTATGACAACCTATGCGTTTCCAATTCTACCAACAATTAGTACTACAAATCAGTGGTGGACTCACTATAATCATGTAACCATCCCCTTCGATTTCGATCCTATCCAACGACAACTTCTTCACTTCTTAGCAGCCAAATAGACTCCCGTAGCTTATTTTTCAGCATAGACTTCCATCTCCATTATTTAGCTTTTGCCCTACGTTTCATGTTTTCACTCCATCTTTCAAGGCATTATATCCAGGGGCGTAACTACGATGGTGCTAGGCGGTGCAGTGCACCGGGACCCCTACGCTCAGGGGGCCCCAAGCAAAATTCAGAGGGCCCACGGGCCTTCTGGCGATTTTTTTTTAAAAAAAGCTCTACATTCAACTGAGAGATCCCCTGAGACACAAGAAGCCCTTCACACTAAGGGCCTCTCACTGCTCAGGAGTGCCCCCTACCACTGCTCAGGGGCCCCCAGGCTCAGCTCGGGGGGGCCCCTACCAGCAACACAAAGCAAAAAAAAAAGTCGCCCATCTGGCCTGAGGGCCCAAAATAAATTTTTTGCACGGGGGGCCTTGTTGACCTAGCTACGCCACTGATTATATCTTTGCTTTCCCTTACCACCGTTTAGCCATATGCAAGATTCATTGACCAAGGAGCTGTGGTCTCAACTTTTCTTCAGTCATTTTTCAGTTTAAACGGAGCCGGTAGTATCGAGTGGCATTGTCTCTGTCGTAGACACAGAAGTGACTGTTCGGAAAGACTTGATGTCTAGTTAAAGACTCGCGTAGTTGGCTGTCTGCTTCACGAGAAGTTTTCGACATAATCTCCATAAACCTATTGTGCACTCTTTTATGTCATAGATAACCTTATCTTACGCATTAGAAAACTCCGACCCTGCGAAGATCTCATATCTGTAAGGGTCATCGCAATTTCAGTCAGCTGGTCGTTTATATTGCGCCCACTGCGAATAGTTCCATTGTTCGTCCATTTTCGTCTGTACCCGAATGGTAATAGGAGGATATGAGGCGTAATGCACCGTACGTCCGATTTGCTACCGTTGCTCTTGAAGGAAATTGCGCCGCCCTTCAGTTAATGACATTCTATTACCGACGTTTTAGTGGTTACGTGATACTCGCGTCAGTACACTGGGTTAAAAAACTGCGCTGTTTATAATTTCCAATTTATACCACCAGTTTTTTTTGTGTTTGCCTTTTTCGTTCAAACAGCAGCAGCATATACGAGATCGACATATACCGCCTAGCACAAGACACACGTGATAAAAAATTATCGTTTTAGTCAAAAACCAAATGTTGTAGTACAGCGAGAAAATTGGTAATCGTCTATTGTGCGAAACACGTAGCTTAACTGGCGTAGGCTTCCCATAGATACCGTGTTCATATGTACAGTTTTTGGTAATAACGTGCTGATTATTGTTATATTTGTAACGTGTTATTTGGAAATTTTACTTCATAAAACAACTACACAGTACCAAAGTAAATATCCTCATTTCATTATTATCAAGTAAAAAACTCAAATTATTTAATTCAATTGAAACAAAGTGCGATAGTCAAAGTTAACATTCCATTACTGATATTACTTGTGTCAAATTAAAAAAATCAACTTTGCTACACTTTTCGGAGGTGATTAATGTTCGTAAGGGGAATTGTAACTAATCCCCAATCATTTTTATTACTAATTTACTGTTATTATTATTAATATTGAATTATATAGCATGTGTTAATTATAAGTATCCTGAATAGTTGTATTAATGAGTGTAACTTGAGTTGTAATATCGTTGGGTTTCCACAGACCGTAGTTTGCTTAGTAAATGGGGAAGCAAAGTGTTGTTTTATTTACGTGACAAATCTTGACGCCTGTCAGGCGGGCGGAGAATGTTGGTTGGGAGCCTGCATTATAGCATTAGAAGAACTGCTTGTTAACGACTTGAAATGTAAATATCTTGGCATTACATTTGATAACAAGCTTAACTGGGCAGGACACATTGGACAGGTAGTTGGATAAAACGTTTCAAAATTCTGCACCTGTTGGAGAGCGTGATAAAGGGATGTAAGAGAGAAGTAAGGGAATTAGGTTACAAAATTTTGGTCAGATCATTGCTTGAATATGGTATTGTAGTATGGGACCCACATTTCGAGTATCATATACAGGAGTTGGAGAGGGTGCAAAAAAAGGGCTGCTAGATTTGTTTCTGGAAATTAACGCAGGACACAATCAGTAAAATAGCTGGAATAGGATTCAATGGAAGACAGGATTGATTTTAATTCATTTTGCAGCAAATTATGTACCGTAATTTCCAAGAAGTCAGTGTTTCTCTGGAACGTTATAATAAAAAATGTTTCCCACTTTTCAACTTCTCCTTCAAAATTTTTGAATTTTTTTCATATTTTTTATCATTTTTTGTTTTGGTAGTTCCACTAGAGGGGACTTTGTATTATGGTTCTACGTGCTTCATTAAATACTTAAAACCTTCGCCTTCAACTACATTAAAAGGTCTATTATCAAAATATGCAAATGCATCGGTTAGACTGTCATATTTTTCACCACGTTTAGAATATTGAAATACGTCCTCGAGAGAAACAAGAACCAACAAGCGCGAGCGTAACGCAACAGATTAAATAATGAATCGGTGAACGCAATTGAATGAGGAACGAAAGACGCACAGGAAACGGAATGGAACCGCAGAGTAGAAAGTCCTTTTGGACTTTAACGCTTTTGTTATCGACCTAAATCAGTGTTTAGCATAGTCATGTTTGGTCCCTGCAACACATACATTTATTTGCAGAATTTTTTGTGCTAAGGGGTTTGTAGTTTCCAAATATTTCACTGCATCATATCGATATTATCATATCTACTGTAAAAAAATATCGATTTAAATATCGATATAATAATAAATATCGATATTATAAAAAATATCGGTATTATGGACCAGTATTATCGATATTAATCGGTTGACCGATATGCCGTTGCAGCCGTATGCGAGGTAGTGTGCTTGTGTCATGCTTGGACAAGTTTTTGTGGAGCGAACACAAACCTTTTGTATACAAGCTAAAATAGCCTGTGAAATGTGTGGGAAACTTGTTTCAATGTAACATAAGCAGGGGCGTAGCTACTATGGGGCTAGGCGGTGCAGTGCACCGGGGCCCTCACGCTCAGGGGGCCCCCAAGCATACCTCAAGGGGCCCCTAAGCGCACCTCTAGGGGCCCTCAAGCGCAGTTTAGAAGGCCCACGAGCCTTCATGGCAAACTGGCGAACTTTCTTTTTCTTTTTAGCTCTACCGTCGTCTAAGGGGCCCCTGAGAACACAGGAGCCCCTCACTAAGGGCCCTCGCTGCTCAGGGGGGCCCCAACCACTGCTCAGGGGCCCCTAAAGAACAATTCAAGGGCCCCCATCCTCAGTTCAGGGGGCCCCTACCAGCACACAAAGCAAAAAAAAGGTCGCCCGTCTGGCCTGAGGGCCCAAAATAAATTTTTTGCACCGGGGCTCTTGTTGACCTAGCTACGCCACTGAACATAAGTGTCTTAAAAGTTGTATCAGTGAATGATATTAATTAAAATCAATAATATCTCGACCAGAACAATGAATTTTTCATTTCCAGATTATGTCAAAGTACCTCTCGATATGTTTATCGGAACTAACGGCGTGCATGTGTTGAAAGAGGAGAATTTAGGACCGATCCCCTCTAAACAACACGCCGTCATCGAAAAAAAGGACAGTTTACGGTGTTCAGACATGTTATGATTTATGGCTGATAACTACGTTATTACCACACGTATGAAGTTTCACCCATTATTAATTTGTTCACCGGTTCATGGATATGGATTACGTGATCATGTAATTTTTACATTAGTTAGTAACGTGTTTCAAATGACCATGATTTTTAAGAACCAGAGTATAAGGCATCAATAATTTAAATCTAGTTCAGCCAAGCATGAATCTGTAACGTTGTAGAAACGAAACAGAAATATTCTAATACATGTATTAAAGTCTTCATGGATTATTTGCAAAACCACGATATTCCGACGGCTAGCTCCACCAACTTTCTCAGTTGCAAAATCCTGTTTCCTGACCACAGTCATACGTCGGGAAAGTCTCCGTTTTTACATTCTAATACATGTTAGTCGGACATGTGTGTTTTAAAAAATCAGTTTATAAATTAAAACATTTGTTCTCTTTAAAAAAAATATGTTGAGTTAGAACGGAGACAGGTTGAGTGTTTGTAGAATGTGGTGGTAGTGATGTTACAGGAGAGCGCAGTTTACAAAAGCATAGAGACAAAGATAAAGGGACTGGTGCAGTCTGTTTGTCGATGTTTGTATCGAAAAAGGATCAGAAATAATGAGTCAGTCCCTTTCTAGTGTGTGCTTGCAATAATCCTCCAACACGTTCGTACTGGAGAATATTCAGTATAAGAGATTCTCGGACTCCCCTTGTGTGTAAACTTGTGAGGCCGATTTTGTATTGGTTTTACAGGATAAATGTTTGCCAGGAGAGCGGGATGCTCGGCGGAGCCGATCCAGTGACAGTAGCTGGCAGCCGGCAGCTGTTGTCAGCTGTAATCGATAGCGCCTACAAACAATAGGCAGCCGGCATGACCAGCCGCAACCGATTACCAGCAGCGCCCAACCAGGCGGAAGAATCCAATACATTCCGCATTATAATTCCAACGATCAGGTCTGTAATTAAATACTTTCACGCTGCAAATGAACTGGACGAATATGATTCAAAATCAGATGAAGAAAAAAAAAATTATTTGGCATTTCGAGAAGATTTACATAGCCCAGATTTTAAGCTGCAATGAGGTACTACCTAGTGGGTGAATAGTTAACGATCAGACCTGTTAGGGGGCATCTATAAATTACGTGACGTAAAGTAGGGGGGGAGGGGATTCCGGTGAAATTTCACGTGAGTTTCTGGTAAAAAATATATTTAGACTGTAGAGGTCTACAAATTGCGCGAAAGTCGATTTTGGGGGGGTATTTCGTCGAAAGGAGGGGGTGTGATAGGATTTTAAAGGGTGAGACCTAAAAAAAGGTCTCCAAATGTTTCGAGGGCGATTTCTTGGGGGCGGGGGGTTCTCACGGACCAGATCTCACCAGACGGGGGGGGGGGCGGCCAGATCTCACGAAATATCACCAGAAAAAAGGGGAAGGGTCCGTAAATCCGGAAAAACCCCTCACGTAATTTATGGATGACCCCTTATCTGGCATGACGTGGCTCGAAATCGAGTTGGATCATTCAGATTTCGGCTTTCCCTAGTTTCCTGAAATAACTCCAGCCAAATGTCGGGATGATTCCTTAAAAAGATAATTCCTTCTTTGTTGCCAGTCCTTTCCAACCCCTAACGACCTCGACGAGGAGTTAAGCTGGACAGAAAAAAAATACGACACGTTACACTGTTTACATATTGTAATTAACATTTATACAGTGTCCATTCATTTAATTGGCGCACCTAACCAGTTAAGTAGGCTGAGCTAACGTCGATGCTGTATTTGAGAGCGCCATCAACAATGACAGTATTTTCCAATGTTTTGAAAGCCTACTCCTGGAAACTGGCATGAAATTAGAAGATTTCTGTGTCAACACAAGTAATCGTATCACGTTTAGTTAGGTAAGGACGCACCCACATTTTCCAAGATAACACATGCAGCAGCCACTACAAATCCCTCTTATGCCACGATGCGTATTGCCAATCACACAAAGCGCGTAAACGGGAAATGTTGAGCAATACTAGAGTGCATCAAATTCCCGGCAATAGTAGAACCACACATTGCCGGGCCATGTACTGAGCATCTGTTGCCGGATATGTTGCCGGGCAACTGTTGAGAAATAGAGGCCAGGATGTTGCCAGAAAAAGACTCTTGTTTACGAGCCCCTTTAGTCATATCTAAAATATATCCGTTAACCATTAGCTCAGGTAAATCAGGAAACACATTTAACAGTAAACAGGATAATACGAGGCGTATTTTTTAAGTAAGAACCGGTTGGCAATAAACTTTTAACAACGAAAAATATTTTGGTAATTTATGCAACATGACATTCTGCAACCTTTCGGCTACTTTTCCACATAGTTGCCATTATTGTTCAAGCATTTGTCATACCGTGAGATGAGTTTTTGTATACCATCATCATAGAAGTCTGCCGCCTGAGCGGAAAACCATTGCTGAACCGCAAGTTTCACTTCATCATCATTGTTGAAACGCTTGCTGCCGAGGAACTTCTTAAGGTGCAAAAGAGATGGGACACCCAAGTCTCGTCTCCTAGGATGATGTGGTCCAAAAATCCATCACCTTCTTCTTGATATCGGGTCAGAAACATCAATGCACTAACACACCTTTTCGTTTTGTGTTCCTCAGAAAGCATCTTTGGAACCCATCGGGAGGACAACTTCCTGTAATCCAATTTCTCCGACATAATGTTGTAGAGAACGGATCTTGAAACTTGTGGAAAGTGCAAGGACAACGTGTAGATTGTGAAACGCCTATTTTCACGAATTTTGTTGTCTACCGCACGCAAAAGATCGTCGTTGATTACGGATGGCCAGCCCGAGAGCGGTTCATCGTGCACATTCTCCCGACCTTCCTTGAATAATCTTACCCACTTACGAACGTTACCTTCATTCATTGCATTGGGGCCATACACTTGACAGATCTGGCGATGAATTTCCGCAGGTGTCACATTGCTTGCTGACAAGAATCTTACATGTGGCGGGATTCTGGATCGTCTTAATCACTTCCATCGCTCACCACGAAGTGTAAACTCCGCTGACTTAGCGATAACTGCGTCTACGTCTGCTCAAAGGATGCCAGAATAGTGTGCGCATGTGCTCAATTTCGTTCGTGGGTGATTTAAGAGGATATCGCCGACCGGTTCTTACTTAAAAAATACCCCTCGTACAACAAAATGCAGTAACCAAGTTGTAATACATGTTTATATCTGGATTCTACAAATGTAATGGGCAGTCAAAAAATTCCCGGAATTTCATTGTAACTCTTTGTTAACAAAAGATAAGTACACATTTACCTAATCTCCTTCAAAGAAGGCTCCTTCTGAACACACACACTTGCTACACCGCTCCTGCCATTGCTGGAAATAACGATGAAAATCCTGTTTTGGTATCTTCCGAAGTACAACCGTCGCTTTGGTTTTGATGTCTTCTACGGTGGCAAAACGGTTACCAGAAATCCGAAGGCGTCCCGGCAAACGACAAGGAGGACGGTCACTGCATCACGACAATTCTCCCTCCCACACATCGATTGTTGTGCAGACATGGCTTGCAGAAAAGAACATTCCAGTCCTCCACCAGCCTCCCTACTCACCATATTTAGTGCCATCGGATTTCTGGCTCTTTCCCAAGATGAAAATGGGCCTCAAAGGTAACCGTTTTGCCACCGTAGAAGACATCAAAACCAAAGCGACAGCTGTACTTCGGAAGATACCAAAACAGGATTTTCATCGTTGTTTCCAGCAATGATAGGAACGGTGGAGCAAGTGTGTGTGTTCAGACGGAGCCTTCTTTGAAGTAGATTAGGTAAATGTGTACTTATCTTTTGTTAATAAAGAGTTACAATGAAATTCCGGGAACTTTTTAACTGTCCCTCGTATAAAATTTTTATAACAAATGATATATTTCATAACGAATGTCCCCAAAGCGTTGTTATTCTTGTTAGTAGAACTTTGGAAGAGTGAGACCTCTCCCCAGGTCTCATTGTTCACCGATGAATCGCGGTTCTGCACTTCCTCGAATGAGTATCGTTGGCGGAAATGGCGGCGATGTGGCGGTTGGTCCCATTCGTGTTACTCCGGTGATGTGGTGTGGGGAACGATCAGATATGACGTCAGGTAACAGCTGGCAGTGATTCAGAGAACACTGACGGCACAACGGTACGTCACGGACATTCTGCGTCCTCATGTGTTACCTCTCATGCGACACTATCATGGTGCCATTTGTCAACAGTACAACGCTAGTCCACACACGTTATCTGTCCCTATGACAAGTTATGTCCACTACTCCTGTAGCCAGCAAAATTCCCAGATCTGTCGCCGATAGAACATGTGTGGGACCAACTCGGGCATCAATTCCGCCCCAGTTGCAGTATATCAGGGAGCAGTTACGACAGCTGTGGGCCAATCTGCCTCAGTAGAGGATCCAACGGCTCAATGACACTCTTTCCTAGTGCATTCCGTGCATGTATCCACGTCAGAGGGGTGCGACGTTATATTAATAAGTGTTCTCATACCGCCAAGTTCTTTGTAAATTTGACTCAATTTTGTAATCACTGAAATAACATCAAGTTTTATTTCGTTTTTTCCTCCCCCTTCTGGGTGCTTCACTTTCTTTGTCAGTCAGAGTGTATTATTTATGACTTTAACACTCGTGGGTGCCCACCGCACGTGATTTTGCAGGACGCGCCACGTCAGCCTTAAGCCTTGTACCCACGACGTCTTGTAACGAAGGCGGGACGAATACTCAACAACACTCCATGGGAACAGGGCCACTTCTGCTAGCGGGGACGAGACGCATCTACCCACTCTGTGTCGGTAAACATTACAGGCGTGCGTAGTGGAGCGCTGTTGCCATCGGTTTGCAGCAGCGGTGCGCAACCCTTCTGTTGCTGTAAAGCGCTCTGTCCCAAACGACACTAGGCAACGTGGTGGGGAGGTGGCGGTGAGGTAAGCGAGAGCTAACCTGCCGCGCGCGCTCGTCCCTACACTTCGGCTAATGAGGTCCCGTCCCGTCCCGCCTTCGTTACAAGACGTCGTGGGAACGCGGCTTTAAGCTAGCTTCCCACAGCGCGTGGTTTCGTAGGACACGCCATGCAGCCGAACTGCAGGGATCAGCATGCGCCACCTTGCTACCCCCTCCCCTTCCTAGTATCGTTTCAGCTACTCGGGCGTTTGATTTTTACCGACTGGGGTGGCGGATAGACGCGCGCCACCCCTGCCAGCACAGGCGGGACCATTCTCACGGCCCGCTGTTGATTGCTGGACCGCGTTGGCCAGCAAATCTAAGCACCGTGGGAAGCTATCTGAAGTGCACAGGCTAGCCCTCACCGCCTCCCCACCACCTTGCCTAGTGTCGTTTCAGCTATCCGGGAGCTTGATCTTTACCGTCGGATCCCTGCCAGCACGGGCGAGACGCTTCCCGCGCCCTGCTCTTTGTAGCTGATCCGGCCCGGCTGGCTAATGCGCGGCCCGTGGGAAGACAGCTTTACAGTTCAGTTCAAAATCAGTTGACTTTAGGAGCTTACTTAATTCAGGGTGTTAACTACATAGCAAAATGCAGTTGTTAATTTATTTAATTATATATGTTTGCACTTTGCAGTTACAATTAACCATAAACTGTTATATTGTGGTATGACAGAGTCACCCACAATGAATATAATTAAATAATTAATTAATATTCAGATTTTCTTTATAATATTCAGTTATGTAAATTGTAAATATTGTAAATAATAGGGATAATTGGTAGGTAAATAATTGTATATTAAACCCAGGCGGCCAGAGTTATCATTATTATAATTTTAATTTCTACAAAACTTGCTGCTCAGTAATATAGTGGATATGGGAAGCTGGAACTGCCATTTTAAAACGCTCAGAGACCGGGACAATGGCAAGTTTCGCCGGCAGACAGGCGCCTTAACTCACAAAGCAGAGGACGCGCGCGGAGCGTTAGTTGAAGGGTCCACCGACCTCGCACCCCCCGCCCTAGTGTCTTGAAGGTCGACCAGAATAGGCGTGAGCGGACAGCAAATACCAGCTACGATATGAAACAAGTGATGATGGACATATATCAATGCACCAATCTTGAACGTTTATAGGGGTTCACAAATGTTAATTCAAGGGTTTTGTTACATGTGCCGAGATGGGAAGCTACTTTTTCCGAGGAGAGGAGAAGACGCCATATTCTTCTTCACTTGCTGTCGGGACGAGCCACTGTGCAGACGTGTCAGCCGACACGCTCTCGTCCGGTGATCAGTGACTGTGTCTGATCACACTTTCTTGCTCTGGGGAGCTAGAAGTTGTATGGCATGCCTTCCATAATCTGGAAGTTGATGTGGTAACGTTGGCGAATCCACTATCCTGGCTTTCGCAGCTGCAGTGGCACTGTGCGTGTCACACTTCATCACGACGATGCAATCATGGTAAAGTATCGACGCATACGGTCACAGTTCATTGGGTTTTGACGAGACTTGCGAGCCCTTAAGTGGCACTGACATAAGACTCTGCTCCCGTCATAAAATCACTGAGCTAACCAATTTTCATGTTTAACTTCAAATTCCAAGCATCTTGCTGATCTTGTGTAAATTCAAGACGATGCTTTTTAACATTATATGGCGCCCATGGGATACTCTTTTTGTGGTAAATGTTAACTTCAATTTGATGGCCTGTGTTGCCACGTTGATAATATGTTGACTTTGCTAATTGTTGAAATATTTAATTCAGTTTTATGTTTGCTTTTCATCGGCGGATTGTAAACGTCGGGTATTGCTTGTTTTTGTTGTCTTTGGAATATGTTTAACGTAAAGTTAACTATTAACCGGCCTTGTATAAGCCATAAGACTCAATAAATTGGATATAATTTTGTGCAAAATATTCATGGTTCTAGTTCACCTTTTTGCAACCATTAAAATCATTTTCATATTCATATTTAATAACTCACGTATAAAGGTATGAAGGTAAGGTAGTTGGAGATACTAATCACCGTCCCCTCCCCCTTTTTTATACAATATATTATGGAATAAAGATATTTAGGATGCAGAAAATTATTTTAGAATGCATAGTTATTAAATAGTATCGTTAGGGGCTTCGAAAAGGGAAAAACAAATTCCTCACGTGCTGACTATTGGTACTCTTCCCTTAGTTTCACTTAATCAGTTCCTTCGCTGCAGCTCACTGGAGGAGGAAGTGGAACCAGGCCCCGGATGGATAAAGATCAAGCTGGCTCGCGTCGTAGACAACCAACTGCCCGTCTCGTAATTACCGCGTTAAGTGGCTGAGCCAGTCCACATTTCAGACAATGATGAGCTGGTATTTGTGTCACAGGGCAGCTGAAGCAATTCCTAACCTGCTAGAGTGATTTAAAAATTTGTTTCTGACGCATTATTTTCTTCATGGCTTACATTATTTATTTATTGTTAAATGAAAGAAGATGTTGCTTCTTTCAGACTCCATATCGTATTTTTAATAATATTTTCCTTATTTTCTGCTATATTATGCCAGTACAGAGAAATACTACACTCGAGAAATTTGTGAATCTCTAATAACTGGAAGATGTCTAAATTTAACAGGTCCTGATGGATATATCCAAAACTGGAAGCCCCGGCGTCTGGATTATTGCATAGATCCTTAGGGAAAAGAGGGGAAGAATCCTATTTAATAATATGTACTATTTAAAAATCAGTGAACGATGAAGACAAAAGCTTTTAAAAATAATGTGAACGTTGAGCTCCCAAAAGAGTAGTGACAGGAAACAAATGCGGCTCGTATCAGAGCTATACTGCTTTCAGCCAAATGGGCTTTTTTGCTTCTCGTATTGATGGGTGTATGTGTGAGGCCATATCGGTAATGAAGAGTAACACGTATCTGTAATCAAGTAACCAATAGATGTGGCACATGCAGTGGCGTAGCTAGGTCAACAAGGGCCCCGGTGCAAAAACCTTTTTTTTTTGCTTTGTGTTGCTAGTAGGGGCCCCCTGAGCAGTGGAGCAGTGGTTGGGGGTCCCCCTGAGCAGAGAGGGCCTCTTAGTGAGGATGCTCCCTGTGAAGGGCCCCCTTAGACGATGGTACAACTAAAAAAAAATAATAATAATAAAGGTCGCCAGTTTGCCGTGGAGGCCCGTAGGCCCTCTGAACTGCGCTTGGTGCAGCAATGTCCTGGGTTAAATCCCAAACCTCTCCGCAATGCATTTGGGGTAAGGGTATGGCGATTATTTGTTAGTCAGGTAAGAACGTTAAATTTGGCGGCTTCGTTTGTGTCTTTTGGAAGGGCAGGCTTGGATGGGCTGGTACCGCATTTTACCCTCTCCCTTCTAAAATCTCTCATCCACAACACAAACAACACTCTACGCTGAACACATACACCATTATAGTCATACGCATAAATACACTTACGAACACTGTCACACCAGGAAAGGCGATGGGAAATCACTATATTTGATCATCTCCCAAGGACATTCCCATTGAGTGATAAGCACTCTACATGGTATCAGCTTACACTCGGATACGGGAACGGCACCCAAACATGAAGAAGAATTATTAGTTTCAGCTCTAGACTGCATCCGTGCGTAGCAGAGAAGTTATCGGTCACTATCGTTGAATTTTAAAGTTAAATAAATAATTTACTAAGATTAGATGCGCATTATCTGATGAATCAATAGCGTAACTCATTACAGCACTCATTGCTGGCTTTACAAATTTTAATTCCACAATTCACTATGTTATGAATCTAACTAACTCGTCGACTTCGCTAATCGTCAGCTCCTATCGGGAATACATTACAATAGTAAAGGAGAAATGTTATCAATACATCAAAATATTGTCACCATTGTATCTTGGATGTCCGAGTGGAACCGTACACACGCCCTGGACACTCCCATGACCCTCCTCATCCTCCTCCTGTCTTGCAATTATTCCCATTCCAGCTCCTTTATCATATCCGTCACTGATTGCATTCTGCGATAATTTCCAGAAACAAATCTAGCAGCCCTTTTTTGCACCCTCTCCAACTCCTGTATTTGATACGTAAAATGAGGGTCGCATACTACACTACCATATTCGAGCAATGGTCTGACCAAAGTTTTGTAACCAAATTCCTTTACTTATCGTGTACATCTCCTCATCACTCTCTCCAACAAGTGCAGAATTTTGAAACCTTTTCCTACCACCTGTCCAATGTGTATTGCCCAGTTAAGCTTGTTATCAAATGTAATGCCAAGATATTTACATTTCAAGTCTTCAATAAGCAATTCTTTCCCCACCTTATATTGATAATTAACCTTTTGTTTTTTATTTGTGTATCTAATAAGCTGACTCTTCTGTGCATTTATCTTCATCCCATGTTTACCAACTCAACTAGATATCCTGTCCAGATCACCCTGCAACTGTTTACAATCCTCTATCGTTTTGATTCTTTTATATAGCATTATGTCATCTGAAACAATCTTATTTCAGATAGTAAACAATCAACACAATTATTTATTAGTATAATGAATAGCAGTAGTCAGAAACGATGCAACAGAGCTCAGCAAAGAGTTCTGTGCAAAAAAATTGGAAAATGTATAATTCCTAAACTTCAATGCATTTACGCGAGAGATATTTAAAAGTCACTATCCCATCCGTTACGTAGCTTTCCACAAAATAGCCTTCGCTTCCCCCTCCCATTTACGATTAAGTAATTTTTAGACCAATCCCGTATTATTCAATTAATTGTTATTCTATTAATGGCCCGTCATTTTCGTTATCAGTTTGACGTAAATGAGTTCGACTTAAAGAAAGCGAATCTTGTGATTTTCAGCTGTCAACTGCGACGATAAAATACTTTCGTGACTGACAGTTTGGTTCCGTGAGTCAGGCGGCGAGGTGTGTTTCGATTAGTATCGACCAGCGCGGGGTCGACCGTGGTCAATGCAGTATCTGTGTGCCCTCCGCTTGACAGACGTGGCGTGATCCGGCGCACTATGTCACGACGCCTGAGTCGATATACCGCCGACGTCCAAACGACGTGACGAGGTGGCGAGGTGGCGAGGTGGCTCAAGACGTTCCTGCTCCTCATTGCTGCGGGAAAGCCACATGAATCATGCAGCTCAAAGTGCTGCTAACGAGCGGCTTGGTTCCTCAGTGGCTGAGACATTCAGTTTAAAAATTAAGGTTCCCGAGATCGATTTCCAGTGAGGTCAGAAATTTTTATACACTTGACTATGAAAGTTTTATGCTGCAATCAAATTTACACAGTCAGTGACTTTTTCCATAGGTGAATCAAGACTTAAATCAGTCTGTTAAGGAGAACCAGAAGTTAATTTAGTCAATGTTCTAAGAATTATATAAGCTATTTAGCAAACAAAGTTGCTTTCTGACTATAGAAATGGCGATTAATAATAAATGTGGCGGTAATGAAAGCAATCCAGTTTCAATCGCTTCAAACAGATTGCGAAAGTTTTGACAAGGTGCGTTACTTTAGAAGCAACTTGTTTAAAATAAAAACAATCGAGTGTTAATGACTCACGGTTTAACATCTGAATATCACTCGCACAATCTTGGTTAATTTTGTAAGCATTGCCCACGACAGAGAAAGAAAGATGAACAACACTGTGTGTCCGAAAACAACCTTTTCACATCCTCAGCTCAATAAATTGTCTGGAATGTCACAATAAAGAGGCAGTAAACATAGTAATTCATTATCAGGAAACATTAAAAAAAAAAAGGGCGAACTTCTACGATAATATAAAGGAATCAAATTTTTGGATGAAGCCTTCATATATCCACTTTAATAAAATACGTTGTGCCTGGAGACTGGTCTTACCTCAATTGCTCGGTAACCTTCGGCGAGTCTCGTTAATGCCCGAAGTGTTAGTTACGCTGACTGCCACCACAGCGCTGCTTTGCTAGTCAGGAAAATTCAAATGAATAACTGCATTCGCTTTATTTGTGCTTATATTGTTAAAGTGCAAATTTGAAATAAATAATGTAGTTTGATTTTATTTGCACTTATATTGTTAAAAGGCAATGCAACTGCAATGCCTGATAAAATGCAATTGTTTATTGTGTATCACAGATACAAGTCATAATGCGAGGCAGAGATATAAAAAAAAAAAAAATAGAATATGACATTCGTATAAAAATAACTAAAAAACATAACCTTTTTGTCCTTTTCTTACCGTTTCCGCAAAATACTGTATTTTTTTAAATGTACTACATTTTTATAGCTTATTCTAAAAAGTACTATGATCAACAGGCCTAAAATGAATGCTTTTATTAACACAAGTGTCTCTGTGTAGGTGGGCTCAGTAGGTCTTTGCCTAAATGCTGGTGGGAAATTCTTAATGAAATTTGGTGATTACCATCCTCTAAAAGCAAATTTAAGTTTCTTACTTCATTCTGTAAGCATATTGATTTATTATTACAAAACTGAGTAGAGTACGTTTCGGTCAACCTTCATATCCCATAAAAACAATTCTTGTAAAAATAGGCCAAGTCTCGTGTTCGTGTAGTGACAAAAAGTTATGAGATCTTCTTATGAGCCAAGTCAAAGCTTTACAATGTGTATGCACTTTACTTCGTGAAACAGGATTGTTTCTCTCGGTGTTATAGATCTAATTTAGAATATAAAAAATTCTGGTGACTTGGCAATTGCGCATGCCATGTTTTAGTAAACCTATATAAATATCTTAAATGCAATGCTTTATCAAAATTAAAAATGTCGAATTTGACAAGTATATATTCAGTAAAAATTATGGCATGCATAATAGCCAAGTCACCATAATTTTTTTTTATTCTAAATAAAATCTGTAACACTGAGAGAAACCAGTCTCTTGGCTCGGAAGAAGATTTCATAACTTTTTGTCACTACACGAGCACTAGACTTGGCCTATATTTACAAGAATAGTTTTTCTGGGATCTGATTTCTTTTCGTAAATTGATCGCTTATTCTGAATCGTTGCTCAAATGTAATGATTACATTCGAAAATCTGTGAACAAGAACATTTCATTATTGAAGACATCAATATGCGTCACCAACAATGCTAAACTTTAAAACGATGGGTGTGCACCGTAGCCGAGAAATGCATTTACCGCTGGTTTAACTACCATCATAAGTAAATAATGAGTAACTTCCAACTAAGCACAGGAACAAAGTAAAATTTAATATGTTCGTTAAACTAGCTGATCTCAATGCGTTAAAAAAATCTCAGGAATATAGCTTCATCCTGAGCAAAACAACTAACCCACAAATGTCTCAGAATTTTTTATGTTTGAGATTATTATTAAATAAATACGGGGGAAAACGCCGATATTAGACTTTTCTTATGATTTATGGATGAAACCATATATGTGTACCAAATTTCGTGTTTCTAGGATTACTGGAAGTGCAGTGGAATTTCGGTGTCGGGTTGTCGTGTTTGAAATAAAACTTTAAATTTCAGTAACTTCCATAGTAAGCACAGAAATGAAGTAAAATTTAACACATTAGTTAAACTCAGTAAGCTCACTCTGCATTGAAAATCTGAAGTGCAAGTTAAGGTAGAATGCTATTTCACGTAATGGGTAGGTAAGGAGGGCAGATATATGAAAATTTACTAGTTTCAGACTTTTCTTATAATATGTGAGTGAAATGTTATCTTTGTACAAAATTTCAGCATTCTAAGACTACGGGAAGTACCTTAGAGTTTTGTGATCATCAGTAAGTGAGTGAGTGAGTGAGTGGCAATATCGCTGAAATTAATAACATCCGAACTAAGAACAGTAACGAAATAAAATGTAATATGTTTGCTTAGACTGCTGATATCTATACATAACAGAAATTTGAGACATGTAGCATCAATACGTCCTAAGAAATTGAGGTACAAATATGGCCCGAATCGTTTCGAGAAAAGAGTAGGCAATGCCGCCGTTGACTCGACTTGGCGGGTGCACTGTGTGCAATCTTCTTATACTACATAGCATTTACTGAGAGCGTCTCTGTGCCTCTTTAATACTTCTAAGTAAATACTTTCAGTCTTAACAGAAATTCTTTGGATCTGTAAGGTCAAGTACAGGCCAAGTTCGTATTTAGGCCAGATCAGATAACGCGAATATGACCTGCGACCCTCAAAAATTGTTTTGTGACTTTTAGACTCTGTGCAATGCAGCTTTGTATTGAATCGACCTTAAACGCCCGGTCAAACAGAACGTGGGCAGCCCGTGCGGGCAGTCCGCGCGCACTCTGCGGTACATAGTATTGCATCAGTCTAGTCAAACAGAGCGCGGCGGAACAACACCATCTTAATCCTCTAGGTGGTATTGGGCGGAAGCCCAGTCGGCGGCGGGCAGGTTGTGAATTCCACAGAGTCCTCGGCGGACTATGGTGGACGAGTCAGAAAGTCTCATTCAGTGCGTTCGAGAATGTTCATTTTTATAAGAATCTCGACATTCCCGAGTACAAAAATATGCCAAGAAATCAAAAACGTTGGATGAAATAGCTGAAAAGCTCAACCAGACAAGAAAGTATACATTTATTTATTTTACACAGCATCTTTTATTTTCCATAACCCATAGATGCAACAATATATTAGTATAATTACCATAAAATTAAAATGAATTTTCGTTGTTGGAGTAATTTAGAAAATGGTTTCGTACCGCAATTGATCTTTCTCTCAATCGACTTGCGGTTGAGAAAGCATTGGCATGCTGATTTGTTATTAATGTGTCACCTTGTAGTTCAATTTCAGTGAACTGTTTTGTGTAACTTCTTACGAAATTGTGAAGGCAACATGTAGCTTTGACAGCTTGGACTGCGCTATCTACATTCAACTCTATAGGCCAAAAAAAAAAAATGAGCTAAACATCCAAAGGTATTTTCTACTACACGTCGTACCCTACAAAGATGTTTGTTGATTTTTTCCCTCCTTCATCATTTACAACTGTAGTTTTTGCAAAAGGGCGCATTAAATAAGTTTGAATCTTCCATCGTCTAAAAATACGTGAGGAATGGGTGTGTCTGTATCCGGTAATGGTTTAGGCGGCAGGATAGTTTCGTGAAGTATAAACCGACTTTATCGGCTTGAACTATTTACAGCGAGCAGAAGAAGCAATTCTTCTTCGTCGGATGATCTGCTGGACACGTTAATAAGGAGAAGGCAGACACAATTTTTTAAAAAAATATGAATTACGTCTTCCTTTGTCCACGATTGCTTCAACACTGGTCCGCCCTTCAGCTGCCCGCGCTCTGTTCGTCCACTGGACTGCCGTCAGACCGTCGCGTCGCGACGGTCGGGTTCTGGCCGCGCGGGCAGTCCGCGCTCTGTTTGACCGGGCCTTAAAAGTTGTGTCTATTTCATGTTACTTTGTATCGCACTAAATTCATTACCTGAGAACTATTTTAGACACGTGACACACCCAAAAAAAAAAAGTCACGAGCCTGTATCTGTTATACTGATCAGGATAAATATTTGTAAGCAGTGGGCTCTGATGCAAGCCAATGAATGGTGATTTTCGCAGAATATCTGTTCGTAACAACAGAAAAATCCATTGCGCTGTCCAACTGAGTGACTTGGTTGAGCGGCCTGCCATCAACATCATCGTCTCCGGTTCCTAGTTCCTCAGACATATGACGGTGTTTAATCAAGGATCTGATGGCTCAGCAGGTGGCGTCTACAAATCTACAATTATAGTTTTCCATTTGCAATGAAGAGGCTAATTACACTGGCTTATCCCAGATCTCCACGAAAGAGCAGGACTAACATCATTTCGAATTGAACTAACAAATAGCGGTTTAATGGTGAAGCCCACACTCTTTCAGGCAAAACCACGTTGGGGGGAAGAAAACTAATGTGAAATGTCATGACCGCCTGATATGAAAGAAATTAACACCTTTTACAACAAGTAACCAAGAATATTAGTATCACTTGCTTTGTGTCTCATGAACATTCAACGAAGTCATCTCGTTTGTTCTAATAGAACTAGACGACCCGTGCGAAAATTTCGCGAATAAAATGCGATGAATAGTGAGGTTGAATGCTTGTAATATAATGAAAAGTAGAACCGTACTTTTGTAGCAATTTTTTTTTTTTTTAGTGTAATAGGTACGCATCAAAATACTCGCAACATATTACGAAACAGGAAAATTTAAAACACTCTGAATTTACGACAAACTGTCACTGACCTTAACAGAATAAAATCAACCTGAACAACATCTCTGAAATATTTTGTTGCTGTGCGAATAAAATGTTTACAGTGGAATTGTATAGCAAAACGACAGTGCTTCCGTAACAGAAAAAATAAAAATATCTGAAAAGCTACTTATTGAATAAAAAAGAGTTTATGTCTGTGATATCCGCTGCTGCAATCTAGGGACTTGGTTCTGATCAATCTCATACGCGCTACCACTTTAAGCACCAAATTCGGGAAAAATTCTTTCTTAATTTATGATTTTACCAATCTGGAGACGTTAATTTTTAAACGATGTGTCATTTATCGATTTCGGCTAGGTATCGAAAAAGATAAATGGCTTATAATTAAAAAAAAAAAAAAAAAAAAAAAAAAAAAAAAAACTCGTCGTATAAATAATATTGATACTTTTTCCCTTTAAGGGTCGAACTCCAAAAACAAAAAATCCTTTTATAAAATATGGTGTGACCAAAGCAGCCACCTTGGTCTTTAAAGTGATACCTCATTTATCGATTTCAGTTAGTTATCAAGCGAGGTAAAAAAAAAAAATCTTTTAGAAATGATGATCTTTTTGCCCCTTAAGGGTTGAATTATGAGAAAATTTTTTTCTTAAAATATGATGTGACAAAGCGGATAATTTAATATTTAAATCGATACCTCATTTATTGATTTCGGTTAGGTATCAAGGGAAATAAATAGATGGTGACAGAAAAATGCGTTGTAAAAATGTTAATACTTTTGCCCTCTAAGGATAGAATTTTTAAAAATTTCTTTCTTTAAATGTGGTACCGGAACCGAAGACATTACGAAGACCTCAATCTTTTAAATGATACCTCGTTTATCAATTTTGTTTCATTGTCAAGGGAGATAAATGGCTCGAGATACAAAAAACGCATTTTAAAAAAATTGACATTTTTGACCTTGAAGGGTCGAATTACGAAAAATTCCTTTGTTAAATAAAATGTTACCACGGCGGAGACCTTAGTCTTTAATATGATATCTCATTTATCTATATGGCTTAGATATCAAAGGAGATAAGTAGCTCGTGACACAAAAATGCGTTGTAGAACCATTATAATTTTTCTCTTTAACGGTTGAATTCCAAAAACTTCTTTCCTAAAATATGATGTCACCAAAGCTGAGACAATATTTCTTATAATCTTACTTGATTTATCGATTTTGGATAGATAAGGTAGATAAGTGGCTCGAGACACAAAAAACGCATTTTAGAAAAATTGACATTTTTGCCCTCTATGGGTCGAATTACGAAATATTCCTTTCTTAAAATATAATGTTACCACGGCGGAGACCCTATTCTTTAATATAATACCTCATTTATCTATATCGGTTAGATATTAAGGGAGATAAATCGCTCGTGACACAAAAACGCATTGCAAAAATATTGATACTTTTGCCCTTTAAGGGTCGAATTCCGAAAAATTTCTGTGTTAATATATGACGTCACTAAAGCGGAGATCTTAATCTTTAAAATGATACTTCATTAAACGATTTCAGATAGGTATCCAGGGAGATAAATGACTCGTAACACAGAAAACAGCATTTTAGAAATATTGACATTTTTGCCCTTTAAGGGTCGAATTCCGAAAACTTCATTTCTTAAAATATGATGTGACCAAAGTGGAGACCATATGCTTTAAAATGACACCTCATTCATAGATTTCGGATAAGTATGAAGGAAGATACAGGCTTGTGACAAAAAAATACGTTATGGAAATAATATATATGATTTACATAGCAAGCAAACATGCGCTAGCATAGCCACATATATATGAGAGAATTTTTTAAAAGTAATTAAAGTAACATTTTATAAAAATGTTTCTGAACCTTTGAGATAAATTTTAGCATGAAGATCTTTTACCGTTTACAGAGATAGCGACCTACAATCATTTATAAACCTGGAAATGTCACAACAAATAAGCAATGAACAGAAATTAACTCCTGGGTGTATACTAAATAATGTCTCTTATAAGTGTCGTATTTATCTCCGAGAAGCAGAATACAGTTGGCGCTTGTTCCTAAGACTTGAAAACAATTTCAGAACTGCACATTCATTTCTTTTACACGAATGCGAAATTTGTACATGAATTTCGATTATCAGCATTTATTATTTCCCGGCAACCATACTTTTGTTGCTTGCTTATCTCGCTTACAATACCACACGATTAATTGCCTTTAATTATCTCAAATAAGCCCCTTGTGTTCTAGTAATCACTTTTATTGACAAATAACATTCATATTGCAAATACAAACGTGTTCAGATCGCCGACTATAACTGCAAATATTTGAGTTAAACTACAAACAAACTGGTTTATTATGCCTCATATATCGCGTTAGTAAAAATAAATCAAAAACCAGCTGGGATGAAATATCATTGGAATATCAAATAGGGCACTGTCCTCTGATACATGGTTTCCTTCTCCGCCGGGAGGACCCACCGGAATGTGATGCTTGTGGCGTACCTTTGACGGTGCGCTACATTTTAACTGATTGTGTACTATTTTTAAACTTAAGAGCAAACGTTGGCTTAGCCAACTGTCTGTCCCTTATTTTAAACAATGACACTGTGGTGAAGGTTTTAAAATTTTGTAATTTGGCCGGTCTCGCCCCTAAAATTTTGGGCTTGTCGGCTAGGTTTGATAACGGATTGGTGATCTCTCTACAACCACCAATCCATGTACAAGTATAGCTTTTATCTTCTAGGATTTTAAACTATTTCTGTTGAGTTTGACATTCTGTATCTGGCTGGCTGGCCCCTTTACAGCTGGCTGGCTGTAAAGGGGTCAGCCAGATAGTTTGTTGTTTTAATGTTTGGTTAAGCTGGTTGGCCCTTTTACAGCCAACCAGCCTCTATTTGCAAAATTGGTAATTTATGGCCAGTTTACAGCCATAGTTTTAGTGTTCTATTTTTATTTATTTTGCCGTCCGCATTTCAGACGTCTTTATAATCGGTCATTCGGGTGGTTTTTTAGTATGCGTTTTAGTATTTTATTCTGCTGTCTGTGTGGGCGACCCCTTTACAGTCCGCCATGCAGGCGGCAGTTGATTTACTTTTTAAACCACATTTTCATTCTATGTCTTTTTCAGGGCGCTAATGACCCAGTTATGGACGTGCCCTGAAGTCCAAAAAACAAAAACAACAACAACAGGAATATCAAGCTTTATTTTTGATAATGAAATCTAACAGAAGAATGATTACTTTAATGATCAAAGTAATTAAAACATCTACGAATTCCAAACTATATCTGTATATATTATTTGAACAACTTGTATACAACAGACAGAGAAATCAAATTAGCTGTTAGCTCATAGCAAGTTGTAGTGTCAGTTAGGTCACAAAACATATAGCAGTTATTTTTTATGTAAGAAGCTGATATTCAGTTTTAAATCTCTCCATCCACGAAAGTAGTGTATCATTATTGCAATCCAAAATACAGCTATGTTTTTGGCACTTTATCAAATGTTTGCGGTTTCTTAAACTATTTATGTGTTGTTGACAATTTTTCTGTTAACCGAAAACTGATACCAGAGTTGGTATTTGACACCGTTGTTGTAAATTATCCCTTTGATTAATGTTTGAAATCTGTGATTGTATTTACGTAGTTTTATTTCTTCTGTAGTATATAAGGGATCATTTTAATTAATTCGTTGAATAATTGATTCCACTAGGTTCTTACAGTATCTAGAACGGCGAAACATATCTATCTCCTTTTCATTATTATTATTCGTCGAATTTGTATAAATAAAAATTATATGCTGTTCGTTTGTAACTGCATCACATGAGGACGGCTGGACCGATGTGACTAACTTTTAAAAAAAAATGTCTACAATAGTCCTAATAAGGTTTTTAGAGAAAGAAAAATTGTAAAAGTTTCCAGGAAAAATGGAATATTCAAAAAAATGGCTTTTTTTTAACCCACTGATTTGGTTAATTTTTTAAAATTATTATTATTAATTTCTTTGCGATGGATCTGACGCCCCGGTGGCAATTCCCATAGTCATCCAACTACCCATTTTATATTATTTTTTAAATTTTCTTTTATAGTTGCAGTGTTAAATTCCTCCTCCAATCACTTTTCCGATTTACAAATTTTAATCTTAAATTCCTTAATCATTTTTGGTATATTATTCATAACTTCACTTGGTAATTTGTTCCAAACCCTGACACCCTTACCAACAAAAGAAAATTTTACCACTCCCTTATGCATGAAACCGAGCGCCAGCTTGTGGCCATGTTCGTAATAGTCCAAATATGGTTTTTAGAGAAAAATTGGAAAAGTTGCCAGAAGAATTTGGAAATTTTGGAAAAACTGAAAGTAATTTTTCTGCAGACCGATCTGAATTTTTTATATATATATATATATGTTTGTATTTGTCCGAATAACGCATTTAGAGAAAGAAAAATTGAAATAGATGCCGCGAAAAAACAGAAAGTGCTTTTTTATGGAACGATTTTTTTTTAAACTGCTCATGATAGTCTGATTAAGTTTTTTAGACAAAGAAAAATTTAAAAAGTTTTCCCGAAAATTGGAAAGTTCGGGCAAAACTGAAAATACTTTGTCCTATGAACCAATTTTGTTATTTTTTTAATGTTCATAAGAGTCCGAATAAGGTTTTTAGGGAGAAAAAATTTGAAAAGTTGTCGGGAAAATTGAAAAATTGGGGAGAAATTGAAAGTACTTTTTTCTTTGGACCAATTTTTTTACAAATGTCCATGATAGTCCGAATAAGGTTTTTATGAAAAGAAAAATTGGAAAAGTTGTCAGGAAATTAGAAATTGTGGAAAAGCTGAAAGTGCTTTTTTGTACTGGATTTTTGTATGAACTCGACTCCATAACTCATGATTCGAACGATGAATGTGCGTAATTCATTTTGTTTATACTCCCAGGTAGGAAGTAACACAATTACATATTTTATATTGAAAAAGAGCTGGTAGATGTGGAAAAAAACTGGAAAACCATATTCCAGCCTAAATTAAAATAAAAATACCTTTGTTTTTAGTATTGTGTTGTTTCATGATCTGTCCAAAAATGTAGTTATTTTAGTTCTATTCCATTGATAGTAATGGAGGACATGTGTTTGCTGACATCGAATAAGGTATTACCTCAATAATTAGTCTTGACAGCGCACGATCGTCCGATGCACGACACATTTCATAAAGAATTGACACGCGAAAAGCAATATGATTGTGATACATTGGGAGAATCAGTTCGAACGAATGATTCATTGTTGAACCAGCATAAAAAAATTTACTCGTGAAAATTGTGAATGATGGAAACAGAGGGGTTTTCTTCTTAGACGATCCCGGTGGAACGGAAAAAACTTTTTTGATCTCATTAATTTTGGCAACGATTCGATCGCAGAATGAAATTGCATTTGCACTTGCTACATCAGGAATTGTAGCTATGTTGTTGGAAGGCGGTCAGAAAGCTCTTTCAGCATTCAAGTTGGAATTGAATATTAAAATCAATGAAACTCCATCATGAAACCTTTTGAAGATCTGTGCGATGGCCAAAGTTCTGCAGCATTGCAAATTGATCGTTTGAGATTATTGTACGATGGCACATAAAAAGTCTTTGGAGGCATTAGACCGAACGATGCAAGATCTACGAAACAGTCAAAATCGGTTTGGTGGTGCGATGATCGAAATGTAAATAAAACACCTTCAGATTCATTGAGATTTCAAATTTAGTGGATGCAAATAAATCATTTGGTTAACATGAAATTCTGAATTAATTTAACTGTGACTTAAATTTTGGAACAAAGCCGCATTGTTCCAAGTCGATCACATTTCAGCCGCACCACACATTTCCAGTATATCAGTGGTGTATTGCCGATATAATTCATCTCCAATGTAATATTTCCCATTGGCGTACTTCTAAATTTTCTCCTCCTCAAATTGAATTTACCATGGACACAATCGTTAATAAATACAATGATCACTCAGAAACACATTTTTTTCTCGCATTTTTACTTTGTTTAAACATTTTCAACAGCCTTTCGCAAATTCAAATGACGATCAAAAACAAAATTATTGAAATTTGGACAGGACTACCTCTGTCCAGTCAACTAGTCCGTAATAAAATATTCACTGCACAAAATAAAAAATACTTTTGGTCGTGTTCCACTTTCATCGTCTACTGCTTCACGAAAGTAATTCATTAGCATTACACTTGAAAGAGCAAACTCACTTAGATCCTTTGCGAGCATCAATATTTCTGTTGGCCTACATCTTCACTATCTGTCAACACTGACAAATACATTGATACTATAGTGTACAGTCAGTATTCCACAAAAACATTTTTTGTAAAAATAGGCCAAGCTCGTGGTTGTTTAGTGACAAAAATTTATTAGATCTTGTTCTGAGACAAGTCAACAATCTGCTCTAGGTATTCATTTCACTTTCGAAAACAGAATGATTTATCTCGTTGTTATGGATCGTTGATTTGAAATTTTTTTAAAAAATTCTGGTGGCTTGGCCTGTCGTCACCTGTCCCCGGTATGTCTTTCGCTTTCCTGGTTATTTCCTGTAGCGTATGTATCACCTGACTAATTTTTTTTAATAAGTTCTTTTTCATTAGATTGTTCTCGCCACTCGTGTAACAGTAGACAGGAGAAATAACTAAATGTGCGTCCTTACAAGAAATATCCGAGGGTTAGAATATGATAAGCGGAAGAACGAAGAAGTTCTGGAAAAATAAGGACAGTATGGCCATAATGACTTGAGTTCTAGCTGCTGATAAAACATGGGGGAAAAAAACAAGGCTACTGATTAGAAGTTACATATTCCAACATGTTTTGTCGGTACTGTGTGCCCGATAGGGGTAAATTAACATCTTGAAGTTCCGTTTTAACTGAAACAATGTCACGTTTTATAATTAGCAATTTTTTTTTGAAAAATTGGTAACCCTATAAAAATTACATTATAGATAAGTAAATTTTTTTTTGCTTGAGAATACTTTTTAGTTCAAGTGTTTTTGGTAAATAATTGTTGCGTGGAGATGGCTCTACGAACCCCTGTATTAATACCTGTAATGCGGCATGTCATGGTAATGTAAATAGAATGAATAACCATTATTGTAATGGCATATAGAAAACTATGCGGAGGAAAGTTGCATCCTCTAAACAAAAATATTTCGTATTTGATGTGAAGGTATTGCTGCAATATTTCATGAAAACATGTGTTAGTCGTTTTATAATACCAATTTAATAATATCAATGTACGTTTGTTAGTGCTGTGAAATATAGAAGTTATTGTGATAGCTACTTCTAAGGGAGACAACACACATCACACACCACCATTGTGGGCGGATATAAGATAGCAGAAAATTTGCTGATAAGTAGCCAGGTGTGTTTTTGGGTTGCTGTTTCGCTATCGACTGTTACTTCTGTACTGAAACAAAAACTCTTTCAAAACCTTCACAAACTGTGGTACTGTGCATACGGTTCATGTTGTTTCATATAGGGCATACTGGTGTAATTACTTTTCGGTAAGCCAGGTAAAAAAGCAGGGATCATGTAGGGCGTACATAAGGAAACAAGTGTGATAAAACAACCTCGCTAAAACATGATTTCATGCAAGAAGGCCGATTAAACATATATTTCCTATCGCTTAGCTGAAATACTTTTCTTTTCTTCTTCTTCTTTTTCTTCTTCTTCTTCTTCAACGTTAGGGAGCGTCCATAAACTATGTGGCTGGGTCTAGAAAAAAGGGGGGGAAGACACGTAAATTGTAAATTAAAAAACCACTGCATCAAAGATTAATACACCAATAAATTGTAATATTTGCTTACGGTAAAGGTTACAATGATGCAACATTACAAAATGCAGATAGAATCCTAACCAAACGTTTCTACTTTATATCGATGTTAAAACTTGGTCGTGTTTATATTGAATATTTTCTCTTCGTATTAAAATGCTTTGTTTTTACATAGTTTTATGAATACTTAAATAGTTAATTAATTAAATTTTTCTATATTTCATTATGTTAAATATGTGCTTTCTGCGGACCCCCCCCCCCCCCTTGTTGAGATTTCGTCGGTGCTCCCCGCCCTCCCCATTTGTGCTCATGTAATTAATTGACACCCCCTAAGACAAGATTAATAACCTGTAATTTAGCGATGTGTGCTTTAAATTTTTAATAAGTTTCATTTGTTTACGAGAATAACTTGGAAAAATTTCCTATGTAATGTGTGATCGTTCGTCCAATAAAGTGCGTAAGAAACTTTGAAAAAAAAATAAAAAACTTAGTAGTTTCACTTCTTGCGCGTGTTCACACGTATAAACGCAACAGGTTTTTTTTTTTTTTTTTTTTTAATTTAGTGAAACAATAGCAGTTCCTTCTCTCACGAAAGATTCTACTCTTGTTTGTACTCATCTTTTTGACTAAAAGAGTTTGATGAACTTTTACCTTTGATCGCTAATAACCTGGATGACGACGTGCCCTAGAAGACAAAAATCCCTGTTCGCGAAATTCGAATTCCTGGTTTCAAGATACATTCTGCTGATCACATGTAAATATAATCAGTCCTAGGTCTCAGTGTCTTAATATTGATCCTTTAATTGTTAATAAAACTGTTTGAAATAGGGTAAAAAGTAAATTTTCAGATTGATCTATCACAAAACCACCCAGGTTAGATCGTTTATACATATAAATTACTTTTTAATGATACTTCGTTTAATCTTCCTGGCTTTGACACTTTACCTTGCAATTTATTGTATGTGGTGAGATTACAGCAACATACGGGACCAAAGTCAGCAGCTCACGGGTGTCAAATAACTGTCGCAAATCTTAATACCCACACTTATCTGACTCCGTTCTCCAGTTGCCTGCAGGTGAGCGCAGGTTGGCAGACCTGCAGCAGGTAGTTGCAGTGTGCGCGGGCGGTGAAAGCTGTGCTAATCTGCCATTGTTCACTGCTTCCGGCGGCGCTTGGCGCTTTCCCAGGAGTCTCCGGGGAACAGGGCCTAGTAAAAGAGTTCCGACCAGGTCCTCGGGGAGATATCAGAACTGTGATGTTGAAACCTTCGTCACTTTCATTTCTAAAAATTTTGTTCTGCTTCTTAAAGTTTTAATAAAAGACCAATAGTTCGTAATCAGAACAAAAACGTTTCACAGATCACACTGCATTAAAGGGTATTTAGCCCTAAAAAATACTCACCAAAGATCATACTACACTATCGATAAACATACCACTCTCTTTGATTTCTGTTATTTATTTCTTCAAATTTCTAAAACACGGTACGTGGAAGACACGTAAATTATAAATTTTTAAAAAAAACACTGCATCAAAGATTAATACACCAATAAATTGTAATATTTGCTTACGGTAAAGGTTACAATGATGCTACATTACAAAAATCAGATAAAATCCTCACCAAACGTTTCTACTTTATATCGATACAAAAAGTTGGTCGTGTTTATATTGAATATTTTCTCTTCGTATTAAAATGCTTAATTTTTACAAAGTTTTATGAACACTTAAATAGTTAAATTTTTCTATATTACATTATGTTAAAATTTACAGAACACGAATATACACACCGAGCGTGGTGGTGTAACGGTTAGCGGGAGGACGGTGGTTCGAATCCCCGTCCGGGCATCCAGATTTGAGTTTTCCATGGTTTCCCAAATCACTCCAGGCAAATGCCGGGATGTTTTTTTCAAAAGGCCATGGCCGAATTCCTTCCCATTTCTTGCCCCCCCATCCTTTCCCGTCTCTAAAGACCTCGCTGATAGGAGACGTAAAGTAGTTTTTTTTTTAAAAAAATAACGAATATACACGAACTTGTTGGTGGAACTCCGGAAGTAAGAAACTAGCTAAACAAATGTAAATTCTTACAAAGCATTTAGGATTTTTTCCTTCTCTGGGATAATAATTTTTGTCTAAAAATTATTATTTTTTTAAATAGTTAAATTCCTTACTAAAAGAAAAACCTATGAGTGAGCAAAGCAGCAGAAGAAACTAGTAAATCATAAATCAAATATTTTTGAGTACCCACTTTTATCTTGTTTGCATATTTTTAACAAGTTTGAAAGTTTTATAAAAATATAAACGATCTCGCAATACCATACGTCCGGAGAAGCTACAGATAACATATAATGACGCATTTGAAAAATTGTTGCTACTGCAGTCCACTCTGTGTACGTACTGTTTGTTTCCTGTAGTATTGGATTAATCTTAAACACTTGTACTCTAGATCAGATATATTATGTACTATACATTATCATATAACAGCTGCAAGAAAAACAAGTCATTATCAGTGGTTGAATAGTAATAAGAATTGACTTCATTTATCTTGCACAAATTTTCTTTACTCTTTAAACTATAGTAAACGACCGAGTTTTTACCATGCTGAGGATGAGGGAAACACATGTTTATTATAGTTGTATCATGAGCTGGGTTCTATTACCCGTCTAACAACGCAGACTTTAGTTTTCCATGGCTTCCCGAAAACAGCCCAAATGATTGTCCGGATCCTTCGTGAAGGGCAAACAATCCTACTCTGGATCTAATGAATCCTCTGTTGACGATTCACGAACAGGAATGATTTTTTTCTTTTGATAAGGTAAGGTTGATATTCGCTGGTCTTTAGAGTTAAGGAAACTGTGAGTTTTGTAGTAGCCTCTATAGTTGCATTAGCTGTGAGGGGGGATTTTCTTATGTAACAATTTCCATTACACGTCTATCTCTGAATTTTGACGAATTTTAAATTAAAGGATCGGATGCAATAGGAGAAGTAAGTGAATTCTGCTACTTGTGAAGAAAATTACAACCGATGGCCGAAGCAAGAATGATGTTAAAAACAGAATAGCACTAGCAAAAAGAGCCTTCATGAAAAAGAGAAATCTTTTAGTTTCAAACATTGATCTAGGAATTAGAAAGAACTTTTTAAAACTCTACGTTTGGAGCACAGCACTTTATGGTAGCGAAATATGGACTTTAGGAATACCAGAAAGAAAGAAAATTGAAGCATTCGAAATGTGGTGCTACAGAAGAATGTTGAAAATTAAATGGACAGACAAAGTACGAAATGAACAAGTTTTGGAAATAATGGATGATGAAAAAAGTTTGTGGAAGAAGCTTATAGAAAGACGAGACTGGTTGGTAGGTCATATTTTGAGACATGCTGGATTGGTTAATTTGTTATTGGAGGGAACAGTCGAAGGTAAGAACTGTAGAGGAAGACAGAGATTAGAATATATGAAGCAGATAATTGAGGACGTGGGTTGTAAAGGGATATGTAGAGATGAAGAGGTTAGCACAAGATAGGAAGGGGTGGAGGTTTGTATCAAACCAGTCGAAAGACTGTTGACAGAAAAAAAAAACACACACACACAAATTGTGTCGTTGTTAAATTTCAGTTTGGCTGACTACTACAGAGAACTGATTGAGCTGAGAGTTATATTTCTGGTTGGATATAGTGGCAAAGAACTGAAGGACGGCCTCCTCGTGCAGTGCATCAAGCATGATGTATGGCAAGAGCCATTTATTTCTCACGATACGTTTCATAAGTTCTAAAATTAAACTGAGCAAGGAAGGAAATGGTACGTAATTTAGAAAGGGAGAGCACATCTGAGTTTGATACACGTCTTTGACGACAGAAATATCTGGTTCTTTTTTGTATGGTATGTAAAATTAGCTGTCTTGTATGTACAGTACATTGTACACTATTTTGTATCTTTTGGAACTTGATTAATGCTTATCTATATTTTGTTTTAGGAAAAACCAAGATGAATTTGTATCCACGCAGAGCAAACATTTGTTTTCTCGGTTAAAAATTTAAATCAGTGTTCTTAAGGAAAGCGTTTCTTCGGTGGAAGAAAATGCGATTTTGTACAGGCTAAAAGAATGGTCTTTTACCTGACCGACGCAGCTGAAAGAGCTGTAAAATTAATGCATGAGTTTCATGGTTTCATTATATCCGATGAAGAAGAGATCAATTTTCATGCAAAAACATCGAAAATCGTACCCGCACTGTAAAAAAGAAACCTTAAAATGAAAATATCCCTCATAATTTTAATAGTTCTGTCTTGCTAAAAAAATTAAATATTATTTTTTGATATCTGGATTTCATTGTTAACCCAGTAATATACAAAATTATAACGATTTAACTACGTATCAAGAGATAATCAAAACAAACATTTTTCGTCTACTCGGAACGAATTAACGTCATTGTTGGAGGATAAAATTTCTTATGTTAGGAAGCTACAGTGATTTAAAAAGAATTAGAGACAATGCGTATGAATATTCGAAAAAATATATTTCTTTTCGTCTTATAAGGGAGACACCCTAGGGTAGGGTTACCAGAATTTTTTCTTTAAATCCGGGGACGCTTTCGGCATTTGTCCTAATTACACGTTGTACTTTCATAAGTTATATGATTAAAGGTTGGGTTAACTTAAAAGCCACATATTGTTTATATTTTGCATTTTAAATGAGGATCACAGACAGCCATGTTGCACACAGCAAGGAGACTTGATTTTCCAAAGCTGTTGTGTCTAAGACGCAGTATCCTTGTAATTTTCTTTTAATCCTAGGCACGCACAAGGAAAGAAGTGCGCTTCATATACACTCCTTGAAATTGAAATAAGAACACATTGATGCCGGTGTGTAAGACCCACCATACTTGCTCCGGACACTACGAGAGGGCTGTACAACCAATGATCAAACGCACGGCACAGCGGACACACCAGGAACAGCAGTGTTGGCCGTCGAAGGGCGCTAGCTGCGCAGCGGTTGGGCAACGCCGCAGTCCGTGTCAGCCAGTTTGCCGTGGCATACGGAGCTCCATCTCAGTCTTTAACACTGGTAGCATGCCGCGACAGCGTGTACGTGAACCGTATGTGCAGTTGACGGACTTTGAGCGAGGGCGTATAGTGGGCATGCGGGAGGCCGGGTGGACGTACCGCCGAATTGCTCAACATGTGGGGCGCGAGGTCTCCACGTTACATCGATGTTGTCGCCAGTGGTCGGCGGAAGGTGCACTTGCCCGTCGACCTGGGTCCGGACAACAGCGACGCACGGACGCACGCCAAGACCGTCGCATCCTACGCAGTGCCGTAGGGGACCGCACCGCCACTTCCCGGCAAATTAGGGACACTGTTGCTCCTGGGGTATCAGAGAGGACCATTCGCAACCATCTCCATGAAGCTGGGCTACGGTCCCACGCACCGTTAGGTCGTCTTCCGCTCACGCCCCAACATCGTGCAGCCCGCCTCCAGTGGTGTCGCGACAGGCGTGTATGGAGGGACGAATGGAGACGTGTCGTCTTCAGTGATGAGAGTCGCTTCTGCCTTGGTGCCAATGATGGTCGTATGCGTGTTTGGCGCCGTGCAGGTGAGCGCCACAATCAGGACTGCATACGACCCAGGCACACAGGGCCAACACCCGGCATCATGGTGTGGGGAGCGATCTCCTACACTGGCCGTACACCTCTGGTGATCGTCGAGGGGACACTGAACAGTGCACGGTACATTCAAACCGTCATCGAACCCATCGTTCTACCATTCCTAGACCGGCAAGGGAACATGCTGTTCCAACAGGACAATGCAGTTCCACATGTATCCCGTGCCACCCAACGTGCTCTAGAAGTTGTAAGTCAACTACCCTGGCCAGCGAGATCTCCGGATCTGTCCCCCATTGAGCATGTTTGGGACTGGATGAAACGTCGTCTCACGCGGTCTGCACGTCCAGCACGAACGCTGGTCCAGCTGAGGCGCCAGGTGGAAATGGCTTGGCATGCCTTTCCACAGGACTACATCCAGCACCTCTACGATCGTCTCCATGGGAGAATTGCAGCCTGCATTGCTGCGAAAGGAGGATATACACAGTACTAGTGCCGACATTGTGCATGCTCTGTTGCCTGTGTCTATGTGCCTATGGTTCTGTCTGTGTGATCATGTGTTGTATCTGCCCACAGGAATGTGTATATAAAGTTTCCCATTCCTGGGACAATGAATTCACGGTGTTCTTATTTCAATTTCCAGGAGTGTATCTTGCTTTAAACGAATGCGTTAGCAAATCAGGGCTTTTAAAGAATTCTCGCTTGATTAAAAAAAAAAAACTGGGGACAACAGTAAAAATCCGGGGACATTGCGGGGACGAAATCTGTCCGGGGACAGAGAGCTAAATACGGGGACTGTCCCCGGCAAACGGGGACGTCTGGTAACCCTACCCTAGGGGCTAGTACGCTGGGTTCAAATTGGAAAGGTCGCCGGTTCAAGTACGGCCCCGGGCATGGGTGGTTTTAATTAACCGTTATGTTCACCTTGTGTTGTCCTCATTACAATGTCTCAGATTACAGGAGCGAAGTCTGATACAATAGCTTGTACAAAACTAATCGGGTTTGGCTACATGGTCGCTGAGGCTGAAGGCCATATAAACAAGTAAATAAATAAAAAAATCATTCTTCATGCTCATTCAACTAAAAGTATTCTGTGCATGATTTGTATATTCGATTTATGATTTTTAATTTCCTTTAAGATTACTACACTCTAGTGACTTTAGCAGCGCGTTAGTTTCATTTTCCTTTCACAATCAATGATGTCTCAAACAGGTAGTAGTATGAGAATCACGAACAAGTGAAAACCGAAATGAAGAATAATGGTTTGCAGAGACGGAATACGGTAGCGCAAATAGCTTGTTAGGGTATGGGGAGCATCTTGACGAAGAAGGTAGCGTGTGTAGTAGTAATTTCTGAACGCTGAAGTTAAGAAACATTCTAGAAGTTAGAAAATGTGTGTTTAATAGTGTATGGGATATCAACAAACTTCAATCTGTAACAGAGTGATGTGATTAGTAGTGGTTTTTAACCTTTGGGAGAGTATTATTTTGGCTTCTTCTTGAGCAAAATATTTCACAATTGAATTAGTACCCCAATCGGATTTTCATACGGAGAGCGTTCAGGTAGAAGTCACCGGAACATGGAATCTTAGAAGGAAGCTTTGTTATATAACTCAGAGAGAACTTCCTAAAACCCTCAGGAGCACTTTGTTTATTGGTATAAACATCAAGAACTTGAAAAAAAAATCAGTGAATCGTTTCGAATGTACTGCTGTAAAAAGATGTTGAAAATTAAATGAGTACACTAAGTACAAAATGAATATGTTCCTGAAATAATGGTCGAAAAAAGAAGTTTGTGTAAAAATCCTAAAGAAAGAACAGACAACATGATAACTCGCACATCAAGATTAAAGGGCTGGCTAATATGTTACATAGAGAACAATCGAAAGGAGGATCTTTTAGTGATTTGAGTTTCTGAGGCAGGTAACTGAGGATATAGTGTGCCTTATATTAGGGTACATGGAGAAATTAATTCAAGATAGGAAGAGATGGATGATTGCACCAAACCAGATGAGAGACCGATAATAAAAATACAAATAGTGTGAAGTACTCTCATCTCTGTCTTCCTCTACAGTTTATCTTTTCAGCTGTTTCTTCAGTTTTTTTATTTTTTTTTTAAATCAATACACACACGAGTGTTCCTTTTTCTGTGAGGTTTTTCCAAAAACTCCTTCATTTCCTAGTTATGTACAGAACGAGCTTATTTCGCATCTCATCTCTTGGACCAATTTTCTAATCTCTTGTGTAGCTCCACATTTAACTATCTGAAAAAGACTTAATTAAGTTTAGAAAGAATGTTCTTGGTTATTTTAGCACTCAGCATTTTAAAGAGTTCATTCATTTAAAAAAAAAAAAAAAAAAAAAAAAAAAAACTTCTTGAGGAGAATTTAGAGACGAACTGTAGAAAGTATGAGCCTTAATAGCAACTTGCGTGTGACGAGATCCGGTGGCAGCCGGTTATGTTCACACGCACAGTTTTAAACAATAGACACTGGGACCACATTAATGTTAATAAACAGTTGCTCTTTCACCTGTGGTGCAGCACATAAAGTGTTCACATATGTCAGTACACAAGCCTGCTTTCAACATCAAATATTTTAACCAGAGTTGAAATGTAATAAGCTGTGTAAACGACAACACCACCTAAATCTGAGTTTCCTGACGCCGTTACAACGTATATACAACACACGTTAAAAAATTATAAAACAAGCCCTATCGGTAGTAGTTAATAAACTTCGACGTCTTCTAATAATTATCGCTAACAATATGCAAATAACAATTTGACTAGCTTACGTGATGATATAATTCAAGGAAAGATGTCTAGGCATAAACATTCACAAATAACTAAATTAGTTAATCTAGTAAAAATAATCATCTGTACAATGATACACTGTAGTAAAGTGCAGTACACAGTGCTCTTAGAGTTTTATTTCGAATAAAAACTTATGAAAACCTTTTTATTTTTTTAACTTGGGGATGCAATGAAATAGATAACAGTGATAAATTTCTTGAGTTCGAACTCAAGGAGTAGTATCGAGTACGAATCTGAAAATGATAGCGTACGGCCTAATTACTTTTTAGGAGACACCAGGAAATCAAAAATATTACAGGATTCACAGCCAAATGTAAACAGACTGTTTTATTGCGTATTCTTATAATTGTTTCCTGTAAACCGATTCAGTTGATGAAATATTACATTTTACTGTTGCAACTCTCTCGCCTTTTTATCATTGGAATGGGAGCTGAGGTGATTTTTAAATGAGGTTTGATGCAGTCATCAAATGAATTTTACGGCCTTCTTAATCAGCAGACAATACAATATGGGGCTTGTAGTGACACAATTATAATTAATTAATTCATATGTATTGTCTTGGGCACCTGAAACAATACCTGAAAATAATATTAGCAAATTTATGATAAAATTATTAATGAACGAAACGTCAATGGTGAAAACTAAACAATTACCGCAATTCTTTCAGTAGAATCGAGATTTTAATTTACTAAGCAATTGGTTTTTCAAACAAAAATGAACGGCAACTGAGCAAATAAGATTAATTATTGGAATTACGATTGCAGAACATTAACTGTTTTGTTGTTTAAATTATTCCTGGCTGTATACATCATTCTATAATCTTCTATCTCAAAGTCATTTAGTGGGTGGACGGACGTTGATTAATAGGAGAGTACACATGCCGATCAGTCAGATTATGGTTGCAAAAGGAACTATTTGAAGTGTTCAACTATTTGACGGGTTCGTCGGTGTCAGCGGAAGCGATAGCGGCTATCGGTGACACATTGCAGAAAAACGAACGTCGTTGTCATCGGAGACCATTTTAGTGGCTGCTATGTGTCTGGCAGACAAACATCCAGGCGTTAAGGCAATTGAAATCGTTGCCGTAGGGACAGACGTCGTCTTGTTTGTAATCAGTGTGCTATAACCTTTCTTAGAGCACCTCCAAGCTGGCGCGGGTCTCTTCAAAAGGCTCTCCCAGCACAATTGGCTTACCGGCCCAAATGACCTGGGTCAACACTGCACATAAAATTAATTATCCATTGTAATTTCAACTAATTTAACCAATCGAGATGAGTCATTACATCTAAAAAAAAAAAAAACATCACGGATAAATACTGTATCTAGTCCTGAATTATTAAAAAACAAACAAGATTCTATTTATTCTTTACCAATTAAAAATATAGTTGTACTATCTTTACGTTAAATTTGGCCAATGAGCGGTCTGGCATAACGGTGATTAAAGCTTTTGCTTTCATAACTCAGAGTTGTGGGTTAAAATCCCAGTGCGGGCAGAAATTTTTAAGAGCTCTGTGTGATCACATGAGATACGCCTCGACGTTTCCTGGTTTGGCATCCATATTAAACAGTACATAGAGACAAGGCAGAAGAAGAATGGATGATAAATAGTAATTCTTTCACTCGGTAGAATACCATACGAATTTACTTTAACTGCAGTTTTATGAGTACCAAGGAAAAAAATCCACTTCGTTGGCGTCAATCCATACCGAGCGGGGCGGTGTAACGGTTAGCGTTCTCGCCTCGCATTCGGGAGAACGGCGATTCGAATCCCCGTCCGGGCATCCAGATTTGGGTTTTCCGTGGTTTCCCCAAATCACTCCAGGCAAATGCCGGGATGCTTCCTTCAAAAGGCCATGGCCGAATTCCTTCCCATTCCTTGCCCCCATCCTTGCCCCCCATCCTTTCCCGTCTCTTAAGACCTCGATGTTAAAAAGAAACGTAAAGCAGTTACAAAAAAAAAAAAAAGTCAATCCATTCTGCCACCAAAATGCCTGAACTAAATCAGAAATCCAAAATTTAATAAATTCTTCTGTTAGAGATGCAAGAGTTAATTTCTAAATACAATGATCTCCGCATGCCTCATTGCAAACGCTTAAATTGGGTTTCAAACACTCAATCAAATTGAAAAGGAATGAAAAACCTTGAGCATGGCAGCATCAGCAGCAACGGTATTTCTTCAATTGTAAAATGAAATCACAGCCAACCTGTTGCAATATTGATTGAATTTATTGTTTACCGGTTTCGACCCGCCTTAAGGGAGTCTTCTTCAGAACTTGTAATACTTTTTAACAAGTTCTGAAGAAGACTCCCTTAAGGTGAGTGGAGACCGGTAAACAATAAATTCAATGAATATTGCAACAGGTTGGCTGTGATTCATTTTACAATGGAATGAAAAACATCCTACCGAAGTATTAATTATCGATTTTAATGAGCCTGGAGGTTGAAGTGCAACGCTCGGGCCTTGTATTCGGGAGGACGCGTTGGTTTAAATACCCGTCCGGCTATCCAGATTTGGGTTTTTCATAGTTTCCCGAAATCACTCCAGGTGAATTTCAGGATAGTTTCTTCAAAAGGCCATTGCCAAAATCCTTCCCATTCCTTGCCCTATCCTTGTTATCTTCCGGCTCTAACGACCTCGACGTCGACGAGTCGTAAATGCCAAATAAAAAAACCGATATAACCGAATGGAAGGTAACGAGAGTTGGTAGCTGTTTGTAAAACCGTGTAAGCATTTAACAAAAGTCGCTTTGTGTTATTATGATTGTGTATTGTTCAGTTTTTTAGGAAAAACGTGGCATCATCTCATCATTCGCTTGGGTACTTCGAAGAAACCATCGAGAAAGGGATGACCAGTTTGAAGGACAGCCAGCTGTATTCTCCCTGCGTATACTGTCAATTGAACCTTACGTTAGTGCATGTTTTGAGTTAGGTTAATTTCGGCCTTCTTGTGTTTGGGTTATGGTCGTGTAAATCAGATTGTGCGGGACCGTGATGTGTCAGCGCCGTCTGCTCGCCAGTTATTTCTGTCAGCGCCACGCGCGAACGGAAAGTCACAACGCAGTTCTCGCCGTTTCTGCTCGTATTTTTACTCCACTCTTACGAAAATATAGCTGCGGCGGGAAGGAAACTCGTCTGTCATCAGCTGGTCCGAGCTTTACCGCAGCTACAGGCGGCGGTGCTCAACTGTTGCGGGGTCCTAACTGGCGACAGCTTGACCTCACGAACTCCCTATTCTTAAGTATTTCAGACACTATCTTCTGGTATAGTCACGCCGATCTTGAAGCAGCAAAACGGAGAATATCTACTGATGTGCGGTCAAACCACTTGCACCTGTCTCCAGCCATCAATTCTTAGATTCCATAATGGAACTTGTGACAATCTGACACTCACCAATCATTTTTATTATTACCTTATTATAACTATTTATGAATAATTCTGTTAATGCCTATAACCTAATTTGTATTTTTTGGGGTTTTCACGAACCGTAGTTTTGTGCAGTATTTGGGTAGCATAAGTTTAGCATCGTTAACTAGTATTGTAGAATCTTTGCAACGACTGGACGAACACAGTGTATGATCGGTGCTTGCTTTGTCTATAGCTTGCGGTTCATGTTTGGGATCCATTGTGAGGGAGTTAGTTGTAATATCAATGTGAAGTTTATTAGAAACATGTTAAAAATGCAGCACGAGTATTTAAATGTTGTTTTCATTGAAATTAATCCAATTAAATTAAGTGACATCTCTTTCGGTACAGTGATTATCATTTCTAAAATTAACATTTCTTATTGTTATTGGGCGGCTATAAGTTATTAACAATATTTAATTAAAACAAATTGAGCTGCAGCTTGCATGTGTTCGAGATGAATTCGAACTTTCTCGTCCATTACACGCTGTTATTCCAATTGCTGCGGAAATACTGTTAATCTCGTGTGTCGTCGAGAGCTGTCTGGTTATTGTCGACAGCTAATTGTTTCACACTGATTGAGTGGAAAGCTTATAAACTTCTTGGTATCTTTTCTTCGATGAGCAGACGTAACAGCTGGTATCTTTCGCATCTCGTAATATGTCCCGCTTATTAGGGAGCGTCCATAAACCACGTAGCTCCATTTTTTGCCACTTGTGAATCTCCCTCCCACCCACATAGCCTGACGAGGCTTTTGCCCCTCCCCCCCAATCTCCCCTCGTAGCACTAAATAAATATTCACATCCTGTTGTGTGTTCTGTACCTGATTTTAAATGACGAAAATAATATGAATGTAGAGCTACGTGGCCTGGCTAGAAACCACCCCTCACCGTCGCGTAACCGCGCTTAGCTGTCCAGCCAACCACTCCTCCCCCCTAGACCAAGCCACGTATTTCATGTACGCTCCCTTACCTCTTTCTTTTTATTTTTATTTTTACTGTAAGCAATATTTTCTCCTCTCCTGAATGCAATTGACAACCTCCTTCTTCAGGATGTCAAGGATACACGCAACTTATGACTATACACTTATATTTCGAAGCTGTCTTCTTTCAATGTTACCATCTAGAGTTCATTTTTCACATATTTACGGAAGAACAGAGAATGTGCAGCATCTAATCGCGCGGGTTATGACGCCTAGGCTTAACTAATATCAGACAAAGAGAAAGAATTTCTACACGTATATGAATTTTCTTCTGTAGCGCGTTCAGTTAGCAGAGGCGGCTGAAGGTCACTCTGCTCTATCCCCTCTCCGCCTTCATGCAAAGGGGAAATTTCCCCGTCGCCTGCCTGGACACAGCGTTCAGCTCGGAGAGGTGGGAATGGAGGGGGGGGGGTGAGGTGAGGAGTGGGGCCAGGAAAACATGACCTTGACCTGCCAGATAGGGTGAACAAGGTTTAGTCTGTTCGACCCCAGACCTTACCTCTGATCATCCAACATGTCTTCCAAATATATAAAGTAGGAGACTTTCTCGGTGATACAACCATTTATTCTAAGAGGAGCTCGTAGTTTTATTTAGAAAATATAATTTATTTTCGAGATATTAGCAGACAGGCGACACTCTTCACTTCTTTGAAATAAGCAATCCATCATGTATTGGACTTCACTATATCACCGATGTTTTCAAGTGTCTGATGTTGTTTCTTTCAGTGCCCTATCCACCTCGACTTTGACTATGACGTCGGTCAACGTATCGCAGTCGATAATATCCAAAACTTTTAGCATATACGCATACGATCGCAGTAGTAAAACTGAGTATTCCGGAAGATGATAGTGACTTCTTTAATTACTTTAAATTGAGTGTTTTAAGTCAACTGCTAACAGAATATTCCGCTGAAGGGGTGTTCATTTTTTCAGATAATAACAACAAATCACTTATCTACTCTTCTTTTAATCAAATTTACTGCATATACCGATATAAATATTAAATAGAAAATATTAGTCTCAACATTAATAATTTATATGGTTTTATGGCAATTAATGTACGTATGTATGAAAAGTAAAGAAAAAGATGATATAGAAAGAACTGAAATTCCTAAAAGCGCTGGGAATAAAATTTCTGGGTAGTCAAATCTTTAATAAATGAGAAAAAGGTGTGATTACGTTAAGCGTCGTACTATCAACGTGAAAAAAAAGGGAGTTATGTAGCCAGGGGCGGATCCAGGGGGGGGGGCTAGGGGGCTCAAGCCCCCCCCAAAAGTATCTTGGTCCACCCCCGACATTGTAGTTTTGAGACCTTTTTTTTATTTTTTTTTAGCTCTACGGATTTGAGGCCCGAGGAGGCTATAAATACTACCCTTTTCCCGACTCAAGCCCCCCCCAAAGCCCTCTGAACCAAAATTCACTCAAGCCAAGCCCCCCCCAAACCAAAGTCCGCTCAAGCCCCCCCCAAAACAAAATCCTGGATCCGCCCCTGTATGTAGCCTTACATTTTATCTAGTTTGCTTGATCTTCCACAACCTTTCATTACAGACTGCTAGTGAGTCACTCTTTCACTTCCAGCGTGACGTCATACGTGTTCTCAAACCGGCGACCGAGACGGTGAAGTGGTTTTTTCTTCTCACGGAAGTGAAAGAATCTTTGCGTGAAAGAACTTGAAATGAAACAAATTTCTGGCTTCAATTGTCTTCTCTCATTGCTTGATATTTCGGAGACGCATTCTTGGTTAGAGGATGGGTGTCTTTGTAGACTTTACCACTGAGTTGTCCTTTCTGTTCTGATTACTTCTGCATCGGTGACTTGATAACTAGCATATAAAAATTTACTGTAACCCCTGTTAATCTGAAGAAGTCGACGCAGCTAGAAGCAAATGACCAAATCCTGTGGATGATCGGTTCAATCTCCCATACTGCATCCAGATTTAGTTTTTCCATGGTTTCCAGAAATCATTGCAAACGAAAGCCCCTACAAAAGGCAGTAGCCGAATTCCTTTTCGTTTTTTTTTTTTTCCCCTGACCTCTCCCAAACGTAATTCTTTAACAGGAGAATCTAAAGTTGTAAAAGTCTTGAAACGATAATTATTTTTCCCACTTCCTTTCGTCATCTGTTTCGATGCAATCCATCATTTTTATCAAACCTCGTAATCTCCGCATAGCACTTACTGTCTACGTCATTCTATTGTATCTGCTCAATATATCCTTTTGTACCTTGTGAGGTGCACAACCCCACCACTTGTGAATTATAATATTATAAAATTATTTTCTGTTAAGTAATTATGATTGGGTTTCTAAGTTCTAAGTTCACAGAACTTCAAGTCAGAGGTATAGAAGATTTCTGGAGAAAACAAAAAGTTGAAGTAAAGAAATGAGATGAGTCTTGACTGGAAAAGCTTAATGAAGAAATTAGCTGCAAAAAACCTGGCGGAATTTAACATGGAAAATATAATCCCGAGGGCGGAAGAATAGTATGATAATAAAATTAGTGAATTGTGAAAGTTGTATTTGGTAATTAATTGTCGTTTGTAAACGGAAGATGAAAAGATAAGTGGACGATCTTTGTTTCTTATTGGAATTGTAATAAATAAATGGAATTGATACTTATAGTATATTTGATATGATTTTTAATAGTAATTTGATTTCAGCGGTGGTATCAAAGAACCAGTGACGGATATACTGTAGAGACTAAATAAAAACCCTATTGAGCTGATCTGACACTGGAAATATTAGGAATATTAGTGTGTTTAATTTCTAAAAATAAAAATAATAGGAAGTGCCGAAGATGAGGCTGGAGCACATACGGTATCCACCGTCATGGAGTAGTGTTTAGAATAATATATGGAGAGAGGATGGGAAGGAAGGATTAGGCCAATTTTTCCCAAGTTACCCGATGCGGAATTGAGTGAGGCGTCATTATTCCATATTCAGTTAGGTCTTCCACTTGTGTCCGAACAACAATGGCCCATATGGAAGTCACTGAACAGAGTTGGAGTTGCACAATCTCACTTCGTGGGATACCTGGAAGAACAATCAAATACCATATATTCTTGCGGAGAGATAGAAACTACGGTACATCTGTTGTCATGTCCACAAATCGGAATGAATGTAATTCAATCTGACCTTCTATCAGCAATTGAAAAAGCCATTGCATTTGCGAAAAAACTGACTTGTATTTGATTCTGTCATCGACACGAAGAATATTCACTTAATTCCGATGACACAGCATTTTAATAGAAACGACAATTCCTACTACGTGATCCAAACAGTAAAAGAACCACCAACCACGATGTGTCAAATAACACTTTTTCCTTCTTGTGAAAAAAATACATATGTAGGAAGTAAAAGTCAGCAAGTAAGCACTGTAAATGCCGTTATTACAAGGACGAAGTCTGAAACTAATAGAAAAGTGATTGCAGTGACCTTTTACTATAAATGTTAACTTCTACCTTGTCTTTTTGAATTACAAATGCTATTTTAACCACAATTTAAACTATTCTATAGAGCAGTTCGGATTCCACGCTGAATTGTAGATCCCGGTGGAAAGGAACTCCCGTAGTAGTTCCAGTACAATTGCTTAGTTCGTCTCCTTCGGGAGTACCCAATCAGATTGTGGACTAAATTAAATTTAATGAAAATGTGTATAGTTCACTAATTTACGTAATTCAGTAGAGTATCAAAATAAACAATTAGGACGATAAAAATATATTTTTAAATATGTGTTGTAGTGGAAATAACATCGATCAGCTAAATGAATTTGGGGCTTTAAGTAACTACCAAATACAACAGTACTGATGATAATGAAGAAGCGAAGCTAACTAATAGAATGCTTGACATTGATATCTATTAAATAAGTAACGAGAAATGCAGTACAGGGAGTAGGGGATATGAGAAAAACGATGTAATAGACTATTATAGAAGGAATACATTTACAGAAAAAGGCGTGGTTGATGAAGATAAAATGCTTCATAAACAGAAGTTACATGCAACTGCAAAAAATAATGGAGCGTTATAAAGAATGTTGGAAGCCGGTGAAATTCAGAGCTATTTCAGGTGTAATACGTTGTTGCAAAGAAGGAAAAACGGTTGTCTTATTTTGCAGAGAGCGGTTGTACTGGAAGCCGAGTTGGAGGTTGGCCAACATTCCCGTGCCATGTGTCGTCAGCCACAATGTACGAATAATCGGCAGAAGGAAGGCGCGTGAGGAGCTAGACTCTTTGGCATGCCAGTCGGTACTTTTCCACTGCAGGTGGAGGAGGCGTGGTCTGCTCCAAAGATAAAAGGAGCGGCGGGGTTGACCCGCTTCGTGGCCAAGACAACGGCTCCTAGGACAAATTCTCTGGGTCAGTTAATTTGAATTTACGGTTCGTGTGACTTCCGCAGTAAACAACCATTCTGCATATATACGAACTTTCCAACACTCAGCCAGCGAGTGAAGCTTTCAGAGAAACCAATAATTCGATTATAAAAAACTACACAGTTCGAACAACCTCATCAATTAAAGTTCTCGTGCGGTATGTCCTTAATCGACTATGGCCCACAAACGTTAAGCATGGTGGGCATGCGACATTACGCCATAGCACAGAAAATAGATTGCTTTGGGTTGCAGGAGGTTTACCGAATTTGTTTCGGCAAATAAGCGGAAATTAACTGCTTCTTCCTCTCATAAAGGAGCAGAAAAAGTTTTACTTATCTGTAAAGAAAAAATTCATTATTCCATTTCTGTGGTCCATGTTCAGTCGTACCATTCGGTAAACAAAGACACATTAAAAACATAAATAAATTCAGGAAAAAAATAAATATCAATATATTGTGGTGTAAATAAAAAGGTGAATGGAGCCAACAGTGAATTTATTAACGTAGGAGTTAATTACTAAAGAATACAATACCCTAAACATTCACCCTCTAATTCAATTTTTGAGATAAATACCTGCAGCAACATATAAATCAGTAACTAATAATTATTGAGGAATTCTTTGCTGAGCCTTTCATAGTTAAATCTCCAATAATTAGATGTTTAATACATCTTTAATTCATTGAATTCGATAGCTTACATTCTTCCTAGAGTTATTTTAGTGACAGTGACAACCTGACCATGAAAGAAACGTTAGGAAGGTACGAACGTTGCTTGCTATTCCTTATATTGTACACTATAAGTAAATCACGAAAGATAGGGAAACATCTATTCCGGAGCACAGTTAAGAAAACCAATATGATCTCGAAATCGACGAGGATTAAACAACGATGATTTTGATGATTGGTTCTTAGCGATTGTTTGTGGAACCTGCTCATGAGCATAATGACGAAGGATCGAATTATACTTTTTAATTCTGATGACGTTATAAGTTATTTCGAAAGAAAGTTTGAAAGCTGCAAGTATCTACACGGTCTGGATGTAAAAGTACTGATTTAAAAAAAAAATCAATTACAAACAATTATACTGTCCTTAAAAATAACCCCACATTCCACGACCTCTAGATTGATCTCTAATTGGAGGCAATATCTCACTATATTCTCCATAGGCCTATGCTTCGACATCCAAAATCTCAATGTATCTTAAAACCGCTCTTTCAGCACTTTTGATAAGCAAAATTCTGTTTGTTTTTCAAAGCTCATGTCTGACTGCAAACGCTGCATTCTCTTCTTTGTTCACGCGACACTTTCGCAACGGATATGAGGTTAGACGAAAAAATTTTCGACTGATAAGAAACTGAAGTCACTGAGACAAGCCGTCTGGCGCATGCGCAGATCGGATTTCCACTCTATAATAGCAGTCTGTTTCGTTCTCAGAATTCGAATAACAGCGCTTATTTGCAAACTACCGCTTATATAATAAGCGGATTCGTCAGAAGATTGTACAAACTAGTTGCTGTTCCACAACCACGTTTTTCAAAGCATAAAATTTGCTATTTATACAACATTCTTTTTTGACCACCAGATACGAAGAACTAATAACGGAGATAAATTATAGCCTTGAAACATCATTGTTGAGTTGACTGGTGGACAAACAAACAAATCGTTGTCTTCTTCTTTTTTTTATCTACAAACGAAAACGGATATATTGGTTCCAGAAAAACTGAAAAACTACTGCGCTGATTTCAATGGGACTATTCACCGTTTTAAAGCTTAGAATGTAAACTGAATTATTTGGTATCTCTTATACTTCAATGTTACATAGCGCCGGAGCAGTAAATTAAATTCTAAAGGTATAGCGAAAAACACCAAATATCTAATATCAACTAAATGTTAAAAATTAATAGCCCAATTATCACATCTTCCGATTTCTTCCTTAAATTGAGCTTATGCATTCTTTTTAAACCGCATAGATGGCCGTACTAAATGCAGAGAAGAAACTGTGTAAAGAGGAAAATACGTAAATTAATAATTAGGAAATAAACGCCAGAGAACATCGTCGCCATCGAAATTATCTCAGGCAACGAAGCCACAATCTCTGATTAGTAATAGAACCTATGCATAAAAACTACTTTTTACGTAAAACTGAGCCTTTCGTGTTATTAGTAAATACAGTTTCTGAATACTTAATATTCAACTGTACAGGTATGGAATTGATTTTAAGTTTGAGTTCCAGTACCAGATGACGTACATAATTAGAACATTTTCAGCTCCAGCGACAGATGATTCAGCATAATGAACACACCTAAAATTTGATACTGTGAAAACTCAGTCAAAATCGACTCAGTAGTTTTCAGGAAATGCTAGATTATCCGTAAAATAAATGTATGGCAACGTCTTAAGACATGTGTTAAATTTTAACTTTGACCACAGGTTTTCAAGTTCTGAAATCCATTTTCTGTGTGATGCCGGAATAAACAGACACATTCCAAATACTGTTTTATGTATGTGATGTATATTAATGCACGTACAGTACATATTTCGATTCTCGAGCGGCAATATTACCAGATGTAATTAATTTTTAATGTAGCCTGGACCAAAATGAAAACTGACATTCCGCATCAGAGCATCCCACTCACCCATTCTGAGAGCTGTTGCGGGTAAATCATCGTTTAGTTTAGTACCGGAAATGGCTGGTACCAAATTAATGAAGTTTGGTGGACATGAATCTTTAGGGACGAATATAAATAGTATTCCAGTAAATCAACTTCAACCCACAGCTTTCAGAGTTGGTTGCTGGTGAATCTGGTTTGCTTTAGTTGCGGAAATAGATAGCGCGAATTTTATGAAACTTGGTACACATATTTCTCATTGGGAAAATAGTGTACGGGTAAATCGACGCCAACTAAACCGAGCAACGCAGAGAAATCTGCTATTAAATTAATAAAGCGGGGTGATGTATTAACATTTCTGTGCTCCTGGCATTTCAAAAAAATGAAGCAAAATTAATTTCTGAATGAATCCATGTCTCGTATTTTAATCCTATAGCTTCTAACTATCCAAACTGGAGTGCATGAAATACCCAAATGTTTAGAAAAGCATGCTAGAATAGTAATAGCTCTGGAAAGTTGCTTCCTGAGGTAAACGAGAACAGTTGATCACAATACCATGATTTTGCATTAAATTTTCACATTGGAGATAAACATTGGGTTATTGACAAACGAGAAAGAAATTAGCGATCAGTGTCCTGTTCTGAGATGCTACACGCTTTTTCTTATTGCAAGGAAAGAGAAGAAAACATGGAAATAGTCCGGAAAATTATTTCTTGTGAAAATTAAAAAAATAAAGAATATTGATTTGATACGTCCAGTCTCTATCTGATTTTTCATTCAACGTTTCTAATGTAATCCTTCCTAATATTTCGAAAATGAAAGTCAGTATAAGAAGAAATAGGACTTACAAAACGCTTAGTTAACAACAAGAGTCTCCCATTGAGAATTAACTCAATATTGGTATCATAACCATCACACCACAACCAGAAAATCAGCTAGTAAGCATTTTACTCTGAAAATCACTTGGTTTGGCTTCCTATTCGTCTGTAAATTGAGGAAACCTCGATTAAAGCGCTGAAAATATCTATCATTGCTACAAAGATAGTTATGTAATCATCTAGCTCCAATTTATATAATAAAAGATTTGTAATCGCGGTTCGATATCCGGAAGCAGGGTTCTGTAATCCGTACTTTGGTGCTGGAGTCGAAGCGGCTACGTCACACTATCCTGAGTCATCATTAATCCAGGCTTTTCCCCATGTAAACACCTTTGACAATAAATTTGGCCGCCGCTGAAAAATTCTATCACTCTTATTTTGCACAATATGACATCAATGTCATAACGCAATACTGGCTTGCCAGTATTGCGTTACTGTTTCCTGGGATGACATTGATGTCATATTTTGTAAAATAAGAGTGATAGAAGTTTTCAGCGGCGGCCAAATTTATTGTCAAAGTGTGTACCATAACGTGCGTATAAATTTGAAGAAAATCGCCTGCTTTGTTACAATTATAGATACCTGTATTTTCAGAGCTTTAATCGAGGTTTCCTCTATTTACAGACGAATAGGAAGCCAAACCAAGTGATTATCAGAGTAAAATGATTACTAGCTGATTTTCTGGTTGTGGTGTGATGTTAGGATACCAATATTGAGTTAGTTCTCATTGAGAGACCCTTGTTGTTAACTAAGTTAAAACAGCGGTGGTGCGGGTTCTACAGATTAATTCCCATGTCAACTGGAATATGCAGTCCGCCAGAGTTAAGTAAATACCCTATTTTACATTAGAAAACTATATAACAGTATTTGTTTGTTTGTTTGATACAACTCGTTCATTAAACCAATTTTTTCTCATCTAGAAATCATTTAGAAATAAACTGGTACGAAATGCCACACAGAGAGTTGGCGGAATTATTTTGCACAAGAAAGACAATGGAGGTAAAGAAAACAACAGGCATGAATCGCTTAATGATAACTATAACAGCTAAAGGAAATAAAAAAAAACTATTTTACCGATAAAATAAAAGTAAATTCTCATGGCCAAACTCGACTGGCATTCAAGATGCCGCCTTTATTCTGTCCGACCTACAATTTAACATGGAATCCGAACCATGGGGCTTTCATAGCGTATTTTACATACACTCATACGTAGATTAGGGTTACCAGAATTTTTTCTCCAAATTCTGGGACGCTTCACAACTTTTTCACCAAAATCCGGGGAAGCTTTCGGCATTTGTCCTAATTACGCGTTGTACTTTTATAAGTTATATGATTAAAGGTTGGGTTAACTTAAAAGCCACATATTGTTTATTTTGTATTTTTAATGAGGATACCAGACAGCCATGTTGCACACAGCAAGGAGACTCGATTTTCCAAAGCTGTTGTGCCCAAGACGCAGTATCCTTGTGATTTTCTCTTATTCCTAGGCACGTACAAGGAAAGAAGTGCGCTTCATATCTCTTTCTTTAAACGAATGCATTAGCAAATCAGAGCTTTTAAAGAACTCTCGCTTGATTAAAATAAAATTATGAGGACAACAGTAAAAATCCGAGGATCTTGTACGCGAAGTAATAAGTCCTAGAATTTTAGAAACTTTTGTAATTTTCACTACCAAACACGAGCGATTTATTGCTCTTTTTTTTTTTTTTAGTGTTCATTTACCGACATTGACTGCAGAAAATCAGCACACAATACGATTCAAGCCTTTACTTAGGAGCAGTGTTTCTTACTGTAGAAATATCTTCCATATCCTGTAATTTTTAACTTCCAACCTTGTTGCGCAATGATATGTAACAGCAGGAAGTAAAGGGATAGTATAATTGCTCCATGACCACAAATGAAATTGATATTTAGAGTTAATATTATGCCTACGCAATAGCTTTTTTTGGCTTTTCATCTCGTTGACGTCGAGGTCATTAGAGGCGGGGAAAGGAGTAGGGACAAAGAACGGGAAGGAATTCAGCCTTGGCATTTTGAAGGAAGCATCTCGCCATTTGCCTGGAATGATGTGGGGAAACTATGGAAAGCCTAAATCTGGATACCTGCACATCCATCACGCTCAGTCTATGCAATAGCTTCCTGAAAAAAAAGGAAATTTCTTCTTCTATTTTGACGGATTTAGTTTTAATTTATTATTTTTATTGCCATATTATTAACTGGATGAGACATATAATAGACTCATATTACCCGACGCGATTCTCATCGAGTCCCGCAGAGTTTCTAAATCACCCGACGCCAGAGATGAATATATAGAGACCGAGCCTGGTGGATGAGTGGTAACGCTCAGGTGTGGCATTCGGAAGGACGTGGGTTCAAGTCCCCGAGCAGCAATCTAGATTTCCGTCCGTTTTCCACGGTTTCCAGAAATCACACCAGGCAAAGGCCGGGATGGTTCCTACAAAATACATGGCCGAAATCCTCCAGCTCCTTGTTCCTCATCCTCCCCCGGCTCTAAAGGACGATCCATAAATTTCGTGTTTTTTTTTCGCACTCTCCCGTCCTTGCAACGTCATGTAACACTTTTGGGATTCTCTCCCCCTCCCCCTTGTGACATTATTACACTTTGCAATTTTAAATTTGAAGTATGATTAAAACAGCCCTTCCAACCTGACGTCACGATGGTTATGACTCTCCTCCCCCTTGCAATACCATGTTACACTCCCTCCCCTCTCCGCCCCCCTCCCTCTCCACCCCTCTTCCTCTCTCGGCTGTGTGAAGTAATTTATGGATGCTCCCTTTAGACCCCGACGTCGACCAGCTGATGCCTATTGCAGTATGAGGTGTGTTTTTACACTGATTAACACAATATGCTTTATCCTGAAGATATGTATTTAAGATTATGTAGGTGGTAATTACAGCCTGGTAAAATAAAGTGCATTGGTCTATGGTACTGTTATTTTCCGAAGTAGACAGATGGAACTCTTCACCATACATCAGTTTACAGCATGTATAGCATCAATAATCAGTATCCTTATATCTGTACTCTTACGCGCAGACAAGTGCACCAGTGGCGAAATTGATATGGGACTACTTTGTTTCACGCCTGTTGCACCTGCTACACGAGGTGCGGGCAGTCTCATAAAATGTGACCGGCGTCATCCTGTATCAGGTTTCGTGTTGTGCGAATAGCAGAACTGAGTGAACAATGTTTATTCAACGCACAGCGTGCCCTCTACAAGCAACAAATTCTATGAATGGTTGCAAGACATGAGAAAAATCATAAAAGTACACTTTTTTTGTGCTATTTGCTGAGGTCAAGATATGCAAAGTAAACAATAAAAAACTAAATTTTTCCAGTGACTTCGTCAACATGGTCCAGAGAAGCTCTCTGTTGTTTAAGTTGATCTGTAAGTTATCATTATTAATTTGGTATAAATTATGTGATCAATCAACAACGTAAGTAGAATTTTAAACAAAAATTACATTAGTTTCCTTATTATAGCATCCATTATTGTCCTGGCAATAAATGCAGAATCCAATTACAAATTTACTCTCCACAATTCGCTCTACGATAAATCTTCTCTGAGAATCGATTAATTCATTATCAATGTGTCTAACTCACTGGCTTCGTTACGTTACAGCCGTCTATTGAGTTTAGTGGTACTTTCAGAAGAACTGATAGATGGCGTTAAGATAATGTCACATTTACTTCTTACTGTTTCCATCAGTTATTAATTTGCTGTTCCCCTTCAGTTATGGTAACGCGATGATATAGATCTAAAATTTTAGGAAAGACCGTAAACTTTCACCAGGAGGAGTGTTGGAGCTTGATTAATTAATGCGTGAATTTATTAAACAAAAAATTACGTTTCTCTGTATGTTTCCAAAAAGAATAATGACTCAGTAGTAATGGAAAATTTCTTTCTGAAGATGTTATTATATTAGCTGATTATTAATATAAAAGAACACAAAAACAAATGGGACTACCTTTTTTTTTTGTTCTTTTTTAATCTGTACAGAATTTGCAATAGGGTTTTGATGAATTAAACTACTCAAGTGCTCACAGAGCAAATTACAACCCGTCCAGTAATGTTTCGAAAAACTTTCGTAGTGTTAAGAGCAATACATAGTTTATTAGCTTGATCGTATGTCAGTTTTTGGGCTTCTACCGATGAAGGTGTATGTGTTCTGGGCCGATCCGAATTAATTTATTAAAATATTGGAGTTACTTACAACATCGTTATCAGAATAACGTACAGCGCATTCCAAAGACATTATTTCAGTGATTGAAGAACTCCGTGAAAAAAAAATTGTAACATGGATCAAGTTGTTACAGAACTCTCTGCATATTAGCACGAAGGAACTTCCCTAGAAGATGGGTAATAATCAAAGGATTCTATTACCGATGGCAAGCAGTTGTGGAAAATATATCGTACTTTCGTACAACAGTGGTTAAAAACACTTACTGCTGGTAATTGATGCTTATTCAAACTTTGCGTGGGTTCTACCACTCAATAGCAAGACTGGGAATGTGTTTGGCGCTGTATAATAATTCGTGGTCGTAGATCTAAAAATTTACAGATTGGTAATGGGAAGGAACATTAAAATTCAATGTTGAAGACGTTGATTGCCAGTAAACATTACTCACTTTAAGGCGCCGCTGGTCGAACGGTTCAACAGAATTATAAAGAACTCAGTATGGTTGGAATTTGGCAGAGTGGCTCAAATCGTTAGCTTGAATTACTGCTAAAATTAATTTCCAATTACAGGACAAATTGGCATTGTACTATCAAGACGAATCCATGTGACATTATAGGTAACTCGCTAATTTTAACGGCGTACAGCCGAATTAAGATTAAAACTTTAGCAATTTGATAATCAGATTTAAACAACAATTTGAGAAATGTTAAATGTTAGCCTGGACGAAAGAATTGTTTATCATCATAAAAGTGAAATTAACAAAAATCAAACATTATCAGGTTAATGATACCGGTATTTCAGTAGGGGGGTGTAAGGGTTTGGGAGAGACTATACTAGTCTTTTCCAACCAAATGTCAACCTCTCCTTCACGTGGTGCACCCTGTTTGCACGGACGAGGCTCTGGCGACTGAAAGATTCCCGGTATAAGGAGTCACCCACTGCTTGCCAACGGCCTCCGAAAGGAGGGCGGAAGAGCGGGGAGCGGTTCAGGGCACCCTCTTGCCCTTGGGGTTGGAAACGGCCCCTAAAGGCGGATGAATCAGAAATGATCAATGGCATGGGGATGCAGAAGGCAACGGGAAACCACTGCATTAAAGACCCAAAGGGTATCCCGAGGACATGTAATCCTCTCAAATTACATATATCATGATGGCTTCTTCCTGGGTAAAATATTCCGGAGGTAAAATAGTCCCCCAATCGGATCTCCGGGTGGGGACTGCTCAAGGAGGAGTCATTAGAATGGATAGAAACATTCTACGAGTCGGAGCGTGGAATGTTAGAAGTCTGAATAGGGCAGGTAGGTTAGAAAACTTAAAAAGGGAGATGGAACAACTTAAGTTAGATGTTGTTGGGATTAGTGAGATTAAATGGAAGGACGCACAGGATTTCTGGTCTGGGGAACACAGGAAAATTAGCACACAAGCTGTCAATGGAGTCACTGGTGTAAGATTTGTAATGAACAAGAAAGTAGGGAAACGGGTGAGTTATTATGAACAGTTTAGTGACAGGATTATTTTGATGAGGTTAGAAACTAAGCCCGTCCCAACCACATTAGTACAAGTATATATGCCAACGTCACAGGAATATGACGAAGAAATAGAAAAAATATACGCTGAAATTGAAGAATTAATCCAATATGTGAAAGGGGAGGGAAATCTAATAATCATGGGTGATTGGAATTCAATAGTGGGAGAAGGAAAAGAGGGGAATACTGTAGGAAGTTTTGGTCTAGGAGAAAGAAATGAGCGAGGAAGCAGGTTGCTAAAATTTTGTGAAAGATTTAAGCTAGTAGTGGCGAACACACTGTTTAAGAACCATGCAAGAAGAATATACACCTGGAAACGTCCTGGGGATACAGGCAGATATCAGCTAGATTATATCATGATCAAACAGAGATTCAGGAATCAAGTTCTAGACTGTAAAGCGTACCCAGGAGCAGACATAGACTCGGACCATAATTTGATAGTAAAGAAGTGCAGGCTGAAATTCAAGCGAATAAGGAAGCAGTATAAGCAGAACAGACTGGAAGTGAATAAACTGAAACAATCTAGCACAAGAGAAAAATTTGCAGAAATGGTAGACTTAAGTCTAAGAATTAACTGTGAAAGGAGTTCAACCGAGGACGAATGGAATGCATTAAAGACCGAAATAATTAAAGCTGGCAAAGAAATATTAGGCTTTAGGGAATAAGCTGCCCGAAAACCTTGGATCATAGAAGAAATTTTGCAGCTGATGGATCAGAGGAGAAGGTACAAACATGCTCAGGATGAAGCAGGGAGAGAGCAGTACAGGCAATATAGAAATCAAATAAATAGGAAATGCAAATTAGCGAAAGAAAAATGGCTACAAGAAAAGTGTGAAGAAATAGAAAAGGAAATGGTCGTAGGAAAAGTAGATGTTGCCTACAGAAAGATCAAACAAAATTTTGGAGAAATGAAGAAAAGAGGTATGAACATTAAAACTGCCGATGGGAAACCTCTTTTAAGCTCAGAAGATAGAGATAACCAATGGAAGGAATACATTGAGAAACTGTATGATGGGGACGACTTGAACAATAGTGTATTGGAAAAGGAAGGCGATGTCGACATTGATGACTTAGGAGATCCTGTTTTGAAGACAGAATTTAATAAAGCTCTGAATGACTTGAAAGCAAATAAGGCAGTTGGAATTGATGAGACCCCTGCAGAACTTCTTAAATCTCTAGGAGAGGAAGGAATCGAAAGATTATTCAGGCTGATATCAAAAAGTTATGAAACAGGAGAAATTCCAACTGATTTTAATAAAAATATCATCTTCACACTTCCAAAGAAAGCACAAGCCGACAAATGTGAGAATTATCGCACCATTAGTCTAACATCACATGCTTCAAAATTACTGACCAGAATAATATACAGAAGGATGGAAAGGGTAGTAGAAGAGATAGTAGGTGAAGATCAGTTTGGGTTTAGGAAAAATCGCGGTACAAGGGAAGCAATTCTGTCTTTAAGATTAATACTTGAAGGGCGGATCAAGAAAAACAAAGATACTTTTATGGCATTTGTTGATTTAGAAAAAGCTTTTGATAATGTTAGGTGGGACAAGATGTTTAAAATTTTAAAGAAGTCAGGTCTAAAGTATGGAGATAGAAGAATACTCTATAACCTACATAAGAATCAAGTGGCTGTAATAAAACTAGAGAATCACGAGAGACATGCATCAGTTAAAAGGGGTGTGAGACAAGATTGTAGTCTATCCCCGTTAATATTCAACTTGTATGTAGAAGAAGCAATGAAAAATTTCCATGTGGCATAAGTTTTCAGGGAGAAAAAATCAGTATGCTACGATTTGCGGATGACATTGTCTTATTAGCAGAGAGGGCTGAGGATATTGAGAAGTTATTGAATGGCATGAACAAAATACTGAAGGAAGATTTTGGAATGAATATAAATCAAAGTAAAACAAAAGTGATGAAATGTAGCAGAAATGATACCAATACTAGCAGATTAAATATAAAAATAGGATCGGATGCAATAGGAGAAGTGAGTGAGTTCTGTTACTTGGGAAGCAAAACTACAACCGATGGCCGAAGCAGGAATGATGTTAAAAGCAGAATAGCACTAGCAAAAAGAGCCTTCATGAAAAAGAGAAATCTTTTAGTTTCAAATATTGATCTGGGAATTAGAAAGAACTTCTTAAAACTCTATGTGTGGAGCACAGCACTTTACGGTAGCGAAACATGGACTTTAGGAATACCGGAAATAAAGAAACTTGAAGCATTTGAAATGTGGTGCTACAGAAGAATGCTGAAAATTAGGTGGACAGACAAAGTAAGAAATGAACGAGTTTTGGAAATGATGGGTGAGAAAAAAAGTTTATGGAAGAAGCTTACAGGAAGGCTGGTGGGTCATATTTTGAGACATGCTGGATTGGTTAATTTGTTAGTGGAGGGAACAGTCGAAGGTAAGAACTGTAGAGTTAGGCAGAGATTAGAACATTGTGTAATTTGTGAAATGCACTATATTTTGAATAAAGAACATTACATTTATATACAACCTTTTCTTATCTTATTTTTGAAACTTACAATAATTTTTTACAAAATTGCCTTAAAGTTAACACTACTTTACAATTAGTGGAACTGTTATTTGTCTTTAGCTCATAAGTAAATAACAAACACGATACTGGAATTTGTAATAAAAATTGTCTTTAACTTGTGGTCCATGAAATACACTTCTATTGAAGCTTGTGATGAAAATGATATTTAAACTTGCAGTACATAAAATGTTCTGTTATTGGGACTTGTTTTAAAAACTGTCTTTGGTTAGGCCGGCGCTATTGCAACATGCGTTTTTGACCGTCGTCGACGAGTATCTTCGTAGGCGGTCGCTTTATTTCGCCTGTTTGGATATTGTCAACGGTGGTGATGTACAGGAACAGAATCATTGTAGTAGCTATGTTAAAGGGTTATTTAAAAAAATAAAATAAAAAAAGCATATTACCAGTAGGCCAAAAAACATTAAATTCAGTTAGTTACAAGCACTAGAATTGAGGTATTTCCTAGCAGTCGTTTCAAGATATAACTGGTCCCTTATATTTCATACATTAATTTTTGTATCAAGTTTTCTCGTGGAATTTGACATATGTGGTCCACTGTGTACAATGAAAATAATAATTTTTAGAGGAGCTGAAAGTAGTGTTTTCATGGAGGACATAAAATATTTTTCTCTGTGGTAAACGAACCGAGCGGCCGGCCGACGTTGAGAGCGGGCGCTGCGCGCAGTCATCCAAACAAATAAACTGCGGAACAATCAAGAGGGGTTGACTACCGGAATTAATTTCAATATTTTCTTTAAAATTTTCTCGCTGGAAATTTTTGCGTGAACAAATGAATAGAAAATTACTCAGCCACAGCATTTTTTTATCACACAGTTGAAACAACCAAGCGATTGGTATAACTTTTTTTACTAATATGATTCTCTATTAAATGAATATATTCGGTTTTCTAGTCTTTTAACTTTCAGGAAGTCGCGTAATTTTTTTCAGTTATTCCTTATGATTTGTTTTGCTTTTTCTGTTGGTTGAAATGAAAAAAGTAATTTGATTTATAACTTTCATTCAAACTAAAAAAAAAAAAAAAAAATCCTCGCAATTGTTTCAAGTTAAAAAGCACATCATTTCATTCCGAAAGTTAAGTATTAAAAAAAAAAAATTCGCACTTACTACTGAAAATTGAATTTTTGGTTGATTTGCAACACTGTTCGGAGAATCCATGACCTTCACAGGACTAATTCCGTGTCGGCGACTATAGTGACAAAGCTAGCCTCAGATTTAGCCCGTCTACTAGTTTTGCTGGACTGCAATCGAAATGCGTACATTTTTGACCGCCAACCCATTTATTAGGCCTAATTACGTGAGGTGAAATAGGGGGAGGGAGGGGGGAGTTCAGCGAAATGTCACGCCATCTTTCTAAATTCTTGATGGACAATACAGCTTAAAAAAAAATAATGGGGTCTACAAACGACGCTGACGAAATCTCACCAGAGAGGGAGGGGGGAGGGGGTTGCGGAATTCCGGAGAAACACCTTACATAACTAATGGGCACCCCTAACTCTACAGACAGGAGCAGTTCATCTTGCTCTAGACAACATCCACAACCTTTTGGCTATAGCACTGTGTCCAGAAACGGTTGCAGCTCTTATTAACAAAGCTTCGAATTGCTTCTGGTTGTCCTTGATTACTTTTTATGAATCATAGTTTTCCACCTAATAGATGAAATATCTGTGTCAATATAATGCAGTTTTAATGTTATAAACTCAGAAATACCAAATTACTAGCGAAATCTGTACAATCTCAGTTTAAATATGTCGAGAATATCAGTTGCGATATACATCGGGTTGTTTAACGGTATCCTCACTTCGCTTCTCCAGAGCCACAAAGTCTTCTTCAAATACATTCATATGCTTGAAATTTGGTGAAGCTACATTAAGGACTGCGGCAACTCGCCCAGTTTGCACACGATTTTACATTGTTGTGTTTGCAACAGTTCTCCACTGCTTCGCCGAAAATTGAATTATTCATCAATTTTTAGAAGTCGCTCTCGAAATTAGAAGTCGCGAAACGGAGCATACATGTGTTCAGATAAATTTATTCTTTCAACCATAATGATTGGAAGAAAGATTTAACGTGTTGAATATTGCGCAACTTGATAACCAAGCTTTAGATTACTCGAAAACTACTTAATGGAGAACGTACCGAACAATTGTCCTCTTGTGTAATCATCAACTAGCCGTGGTAGAACCATAGGTGGCTTTGTGGTCTGGAAATAATCGTGTTTATCATGGGGAATCGTCTACCTCTAGATTCTAGAACCTAACCTGTAGATTAGTCGTCTGCGATGCTCATAAAGTCTACGATCTGTTTAGCTGTTAACCACTGAAACACTGCAGAGGATAGATACACTGAATCACCCAACCATTAAAATTATTCACGACGAAATACATTATGAAACAGTTTAGCACCTCGTTGTTGTACTCCGGTTGTTTGCCTTTGCTTGTCGATGGACGCAGTGGCAATTATCTCCACGAATTTTGCGTTGAAAAAGAAGTATCATGTCGACTTATCCAGAAGAAGGAACATTCTTTGTCCTCCTCCTCCCAAAGATTCCTTGTTCACAATCGTTCATCACTATCCATGTCGTAAATACAAGAGATATATAACACGTAAAAAGATGATTTTATGAACAGGATTTTCAGTTATTGCATAGCCTTCTCAATTCCTCTGCGAGGCCTTTTTTGTTGGTTTTCCAAGATCCACGGGATTCGGCGTAGTTTTTTATGAGTTGAAAGGTAAACACAATCGTAACCCTAAATTAACTCACAATCAAGTATTATTATAATCATCTCGCCGGTTGGCGCTCGACAAAATGGGCGGAAATCCAAAGCCATCCTTCGGTTCCTGCGGTCTGCGGGCTTCCTTCTCGGAAACGGGGGCCCTGTCGATACCTGGTCGATAGGCGCTGCACGCCAGGTGACGTGAATTGGCCGGCCACACACACTCGAGCAAACGTTGACAACGGCCAACCCAACTGTTTGTTTATCGCGTGAGGCAGTGGCTCGGAGGGAACTACCTCAAGAATCCTGTCGATAGCCGCCTCATAACTGAAATACAACGTTAACTTTTACCACAGAAATGATGTTCTGAAACGTATTTCTGAATTTAACTTACTATTCGCAGCTCTATGTGATATTGGATGCTTGACAGAAATAATCTTCTGACTGAAAGTTAATACACAAATTAAATGATAGTCACATCTTTAAAAAACTGTATTTACAAAACGATAAAAGTTACAACTTTGGTTGACAAATCACTTCAAAAGTAACTTTTTTAATTTGTAAATAAGAAAATTGTTCAATGCGACCGCCACAAGAAGCCCGATTAAGATCTACTCTGTGTTCAATGTCATCCCACACTCTTTGCAGCATGTCCATTTTATGGTTTGGTGGCTGCAGTTATCCCCGTTTTTCGTTCGTTATTGTTAACTGGTGATGGGGAAAAACACTATACTTCTTACGTACAACCATAGACGAAAAAACAGGGGTTTAGATTCGGACTTCCTGGGAGCCAATGATGAGTCTGTTACCGACAGAATAGAACATTTGCTTTTGCAAAAGCACTATTTTTGCCAAAACTAACGAAGGTAATGACGTAGAATATTGCACCTGACGGGAGGACTAATTCCGTTTTTGCAACGAAACGTACAATGGACGGTCTTTACCGATTCGTTTTTAACGACTTCAGCAACACTGAACGCCTTCCATGGTGCGCTTCTCTTCTCAACGCAAACTGACTTCAAACACAAGTAGGCCAATGATGAACGTTGTTAGGAATATCCCCCACTAAACAAATGAAACTTCAAAACGACGATTAGTAGAATTTCGCTCTTAGCAGTTTGATTCCGGGGATGCGTTTTTAAACTTAGAGTAATACGCGAAGAATTTTCAGAATTCTCGACGTCAATTGGAGACTATGAAACTATTTCATGTAAACTTTGTGATAACTGCTTCAAACAAATGTAAGTTTATTATAATATTTTGAAAAATTGTAATTACATTTTACCAAAAGTGTATAGAATAAACTGTGCCCGAGGGCGACATGCAGAGCGCGAGAAACCACTTTTTGTTGTTTCCTCGGTGGCTTTATGGCTCGTCGAGGTAGTCGTCATTAGAGCTGGGAGAGGATTTAGCGCAGGAACGGAAATAAATTATGTTATGGCCTTTTCGGGAAACCTTAGCAAAGCTAAATCTGGATGGCCGGACGAAGATTCGAACCCACGTCCTCCCGAATGCCATTCCCGAGAGTGATTTTTTTTAATTTATCTAGAACATGTATAATTTCTGCATCAATAAAAGATTCTTCGCAGTATGAATAACAATATAATCATAGTATAAAGTTTATGATGGAACTTAACGATTTTAGTATTAAAACTAAGCAATCTACCCCAAAAGATGTTCGATACGACCGCCCGTCAAGCAGCAGAGTTGTCTTCTTTCGTTTCCGAATCACCAGTCTCGCTACCAGGCCACAAGTCCGTGATTTTCTAAGCTTTCGTTGAATACATAATATTAGATCTGACGTCTAGCTTTCTGTATCCAGTCGCATTCATAGCAAAGTGCCGATACCCGTGCCAAGCCCTTCCTTCTTCCCACGGCAAGCCACTTCAAGCTAGTAGACTTCGGAAAAATTTGCTACGCTTGTCTGCTTCCATTCATTGGCACAATGGGTCCTTATGAATGGGCCATATCCCGATACCTGAGTGTGTATGGTATTTTGGACTGCTACCTGTAGACCCGACTGTCTCCCCTCAAGACGCTGGAAGATTTTTCCTCCTAAAATATAAATTTAGCAATATCTATAAATGGCGGGATGTCCATTCTGTACAAGCGATTAACAGTCTTCGGAAGAGTAAAGAGAATTGATAGGTGCTATGAATGGCAAGACATCCAATTCTTTCTTGGCCACTACTGCAAGAATAAATTGCGAGCTCTGATCTGAGTGTTGGCCACAACTACATAAGGTAGTGAAGAGACGCGAACAGAGATAAACGACGGGACAACCAAGTAAGCGATTAACACAGGTATACGGATAAATGACGAGACCTTCGAGCAAAATTGTGCACATACGTAGTGATAATACAGGACTCGCCTATGCAAGTACTGGGCGCCGTCGTTGATGCCAGCGAGCTATGTGCTTGATTACAGGGATAAGTATAGAGCCTTCCATGCCACGAAACGCTTTGCGCGGTCATTGATCAAGTGTGGTGGATGAGCGAAAACGCTCTGACCTCACTTTCAGAAAGGACGCAGGTTCATATCCCCTCTAACTATCCAGGTTTTCCATAGTTTCCCGAAATAATTTTCGGGAATCCATGGAAACCCGAAATCTGGAAGGCCGGACCGGGATTTCACTCCACGTCCTCCAGGCTCAGTCTTAAGAGTAAAAATTGTGCTGTGAGTTGCGGTACAAGGCGAATGAATTTTAATTATCAAATGACTCATTAATCTCACCGTGCACGGACTTGTGAAGATTGACGTCGAAAAAAGTTAATTTCATACGTTTATGACGTTGTTTGTATTACGAGTGTTTACGTGTTTTTATAATCTAACACTCCACCCTCCACCTCCCCCTCTCTCGCGTGAACTCCAGGAGGTGAGTTGATGTAGGGCCTCAAGGCAAACCAAGGGTACCCTATCCCGCTATGAATGTCTACTTTACAAGATGTAATGCAATTTACATATTATGAAAGGAAAATCGTTGGACCAAGTATCCTGTTAGAATAATCAAATAATCACGTGATCAAATAATACACTTGCTGGTTGTTTCTTCTTCTATGAATGCCAAACGCTAGTCCAGATGTAGGCGGTAATCAAGGGAGATGTGTATAGCCCTCCAAGGTCCCGCGTCGGGAAGATGAATCTGGACTGGCTTCCCGTTTATGACAGTGTTCGTAAGTGTGTATGACTGTGATGATGTGTGTGTTCATTGCAATATATTGTTCGTGTTGTAGATGAGAGAAGGAACAGGGTGGAACCAGATGCGAACCAATTCAGAACTACTCTTTCGAAAGACATCGAGGGAGCCACCAATCTTAAAGTCAACATCCAATGAACGAATAATCATCAATCGTGTCGTATGCGCTCACTCAACACAAAACCTTGGAGAGGTTTTGGATTTAACTCAGGACTTTGGTGCACAATCTAGTGTTGAGGAATTGTGCACAACCACCTTTCCTACTCTGCTAGCCAATCCCTGATGATAAAAACTTCTTCCACCATCAAGACTCAAAACAACTAATCCCGTGTCAGTGCCGGACACCATCACGTAGTCGCAACCAAATGAGCCAGCGGGGCGAGCACCCAACAAATGAATACTGTGTGATACATATAGAAGTGAACCACTGAATGCGAGTTGGTGTTTACATTAAAATAAGCAGAAATAATTCTCTGCTTTTATTTCTGTCAGCAGTGTCTTGAATCTTCTTATCCTGAGTCTTTTCTCTTCATCTCATCATAACCATTATAATCTACATTCTCAATTACCAGCATCGAATATTCAGTATCAGTTCTTTCCTTTCACTGTTCCGTCCACAAACAAATTAGCCAAGCCCGCGTGTCTCAAAATGTAATCTACTATCCTGCACTTTTCACAAATTTCATACAGCGATTTCCACTTAAATCATCTGTTCCGATCCACGGCTGTGGTACGAATCTAGATGACCTTTCTCTTCCGGGGCTGCAGCCAAAATTAGCTCCATGCCTCACGACCGCAGGGTCCATTTCCCAGACAGTCTTTCTTACTCCTTTCACTTTCTCAGCCAACACTTGTCAAATCTGCTAGCACATTTGCTGATTCCTTAAATAGGTTTCAAAATAAAAGAAAACCTCCACTGTTTGACGAAGGGTCCACAGGTCGACGTTGTATCGAATCGTCACCGAACGAACTTCTGCTTCTTAGCTGGTAGTCTGTAAATCCCTCGAACCGGACCCTGGCTGGGTGAGCATCTTAACTAGTTTTTGTCCATAGCCATTTCCATTCATATATAAATTTTTAGTATCATTACATCATGAAAGATACATAAGATAATTTCCACCCACTGGAATAGTGATAATCACACAGGTACGGAAAAAGCCGTGAACTAGTTTCTTTGAAATATTTAATCTGTTTTATGTTCTTAATTTCAGTGCACTTACCGAAGCACATAGTGACATTCGTATCTATTCTTTAGTCAAACCTTGCAATCTCTTTAAACATTGTGAGAAAATCGTTAAAGTTTTAGGAAATAATAGTTTCATAGGGTGTAAAGCAGATATTTGAATATTTTCTAAATGGAGAACGCTACATTTCACCACTACGAGATTCTTATCCTTATTTAACGAATTAAAAAAAAAAAAAGATTTACAACACCACTGATCAGGGGCGGATCCAGGGGGGGGGGGGCTAGGGGACTGGGGGGCTCAAGCCCCCGCCCCAAAGTATCTAGGTCCACCTATGACATTTTTTTTTAGCTCAACAGATTCGAGGCCCGAGGGGACTATAAATACTACCCTTTGCCCGATTCAAGCCCCCCCCCAAAGCCAAAATCCACTAAAGGCAAGCCCCCTCAACCAAAATCCACTCAAGCCAAGCCCCCCCCCCCAAACCAAAGTCCGCTCAAGCCCCTCCCAAACCAAAATCCTTGATCCGCCCCTGCCACTGATCAATTATGCAGTTCGTTCTTCTAAAAGATAAGTATGATCAAAAAGAGATGGGTGTTACAAATTCTGTTCTCGATGGTATAAAGTATTCCGGAAATCTTTTTTTAACGTTTACAGTCGGTTGTCTCTGCTTATATGAATCTGTTTGCGGGTCTTGTCTTTGTGTGTCTTTGAACAGGCATCAGGCAAGAACTACTGAACCGACTGGGATGGAGTTTACACATTCTGAAAACTTATGGTCTAGATTAAATTCTATAATGTACCTCATGTCTCTGTGCTACAGGGGGTCGGATCAAGAAATAAACTATTCGTAAACTGAAAAAATATGTGCCAGTGATTAAATAATACAATCCTAACCAGCGATTTTTCAGATCATCAAAGATAAAAACCTTCGATACGACTACAAAATTTAGAATTTGACTTGAAATCTGCTCAGCGATTTTCGAACATTAATATTAGTTTATTATATACGACTGGCCAGAGGTTGTACCCTCCATCAAAGATATCTCCTTCTTCACCACATTTTCCCCCATCATTAGGTGTCGACTGCCTTTGATGTGTTTTACTCATCATTGGCATAGTCATATTTGGAGCTTTGGCTCTACGGCCGCATGCCCATGCAGAGGCCATGTATTTTATGCCTACTGCCAGGCACTACTACGTACCAACGGAGGAATGTGTAACTATATCATGTGTGTTTGTGAAAAGTGTAGTTAATGAGGCGGAGATTAAGGACTATCTCGGTATTCGCCATGATGGCTGCGTTAAGGCGCCTAGAAACAGCAGTCAGGGTGGCCGGTACGCGGGGGCGTGGTCTCGTGCCCGTACCCCTTGTACCTCCCCGATCCAGTGTGCGACGCCTCAGCGTAGTCAGCCACACTTTACGGGTACCCACCATAAAAGATATTGACTTTATGTGTACTTCATTTAAAATAAGAAATGTTTCAGTTATTTTTTTTTTTTTAGTTTTTGTCGTCAGTCTTTCGACTGGCTTGATGCAATCCTCCAACCTTTCCTATCTTATGCTAACCTCTTCATCTCTACATATCCCTTACAACCCACGTCCTCACTTATCTGCTTCATATATTCTAATCTCTGTCTTCCTCTACAGTTCTTACCTTCAACTGTTCCCTCCACCAGCAAATTAACCAATCCAGCATGTCTCAAAATATGACCTACCAGTCTGTCTCTTCTTTCTGTAAGCTTCTTCCACAAACTTCTTTCTTCACCCATCATTTCCAAAACTCATTCATTTCTTACTTTCTCTATATTTCGTTATGCCATGTCAAAAATTCTAAAAAAAAGTAGAAATTCATTTTTATTTTTCCGTAGCTTCGAGGCATTTCGATGAAATTTTCACTGTTTGAATTTTTTCTTAACGTCTTTGGTGATGGTATACTTGTCTATTACCTAGGTTCGGGCGGGCAAAATATGCTGTTAGTTTATTAAACAATTGCTACTAATCAACATTAGTGACAGATTTTCCCTAAAGGATCGAAGGATGGTATAGCTGCAATCCAATGATTAAAAAAAAAAAAAAAAAAAAAAAAAAAAAAAAAAAAAAAAAAAACTGTCGCTAGAATAAGAACCACCAGAGCTTACAACTGGCTGGATCGATAGTAAAAGAAAAAAAATATGTCTTTGGAGCATTTATAGAAGCCCAGCATCATTTTTATTCGATCAATCAGTCATATACAAGAAATAATAAAGATAGTGGCCTCGTACTGACTGATTCGTCGGCTTTTGACTTGTAATTCACCTGAGTAACGGCGGCGCTGTAAAGGCTCGTCGGGCGGGCCGTGACATTTGGTACTGAGTTAGTGATGTAACGTAGGACCTGCAGGCGGGCTAGTCGTTGGTTATTCCATTGATCTCTCTGGCGGCGCGCTCGATACGGACTGTAAGTTGTGAGTCGGGGTGCCACGCCCCCGCCAGCCTTGCACGCCACTCACACCAAACACTGACATCGCATTCTATAATCAAGTCTGGATCGATGTGTTTAAATTGCCGGCTCATTCATTTCTTTCCAAGAACTAAGATCTGCTTTTATCTTTTGTAACTTTAATGATGCGTCAATTTGAAGTAAACTGGGACGCTCCAAGATTCGGATTCCACATTCAGCTGTATTTTTCTTTTAACGATAGATTTATTGCGTTTAGGTAAAGTCATAGTAGATGATGTGTGTGCTGCACTTTGAGGTACTTACAAAGTACTAGCTCTAACTTCTTAAGGCAACGACAAACTGCGCTCCGTAGGGGATGTTGACAGAGATAGGACTGATTCTATATCCCCTCGCAAGACCTCGGCACCAGTGTGCTGAACAATATTCACCGACTTTTTATGTAATAAAAAATTATTTCAGGAAACCAGCAGTTTCCGCGAGATGCAATCATTAAATAATTCTTATAACGTACCTTCTTCCTATAATTATAACATTACAACGTGAAAATCAGCTTCGATGTTTTAAAATAATCTTTTATTAGTTCTAATGTATTAATGATTCGTCTGTGTTTTCTTTTTTTTATTTATAAAATCTCGAGCAGTTATCATCTTTTTGATGATTAGTCATTACCGTATGGACAAGAAAGACACGACAAATATTAAACCAGTATAAAATATTATGCAACAGTATCACATTCATCTAACGTGTCATACAATCACTTGCAACGGAAGAGATGATTCACTCTCATTAATATATGGATTTTGCTGTACGTAACTATACGGTGATTATTCTTCTGTACGTAAACGTTACGAACAGAATGTGTGATTTGGTAATAAAACTCAACTTTTATTTTTATACTATTATTTAAATACTTTTGACCAAATATTCTTTTATATGTTCGATGGTTCGTTTTTAGAGAAAGTTCTCAAGATCATATAAGAGACATACGGGTTTATAAATCTGGACATAAATTATAGGCACCCATTGTTGTAAAAATGTTGTTACCTCAAAGCAAGAGTGTTTTGGAGAAACAGCTGGTAGTGGTCCGTTTACCGTCAGAATATGTTAATTGTTAGGAGATAAGGAGTGTTAAATTCGCACTAACAAATGCCTGCCATTGTCAATGGAGACAGAGTATTTTCAAGGGAAAATCTGGAAATCTGCGAAATTGATTCTTACGATGGATGCCTTTAAAGTTTCATATACATTTAGTTGTGAGGTGGCAAGTCTTCTTCCAAACGATAGAGGCCTAGATATCAGGTTTTAAAGGCGGATATAAAGACAAAGGAGCCTTCGACAAATGCGACGACTTGCGTTGTAAAGCTTGAGTGTTGTTTTTTACCTAGCTAGCCAAAAACACGGAAGAGTCGTGCGCTATGAAACTAGCGTTGATTCTATGACGAGTATCACCAGCGAAATTTGGTTCTAGCCACGTTTCTCGAGAAATGGACTTTTAATGGACTTGGTGAAAATCCGTCAATTTCTCATTTTTTCTGAACCAAACAATAAATTTTTATTTTTGCTGCATGTGTGTCGGTCGGAGCAGCCAGTCCTCCCAGATCATCGCGGATTGGCTATGATTTGTTCCACACTAAAGGAATCTGTGAATGCTGTTGGAATCACGATTTCATGATTGCCGTACGAGAATGTAGCAGAACTTCTGGAAGAGACTCACGAGCAGTAACGCGCCGTGAGTCTACATTGCGATTCACTCAGACTTCCGCATTCACAGCGGGGGCGTAGTCCTGGCAACTGCCTGCTAGGAGGGTGACCTTCAGTTCTCCCAGGAGACAGCTGTTACATGAAGTGCGATATGTCGCCACTCACCTTACATCAGTGCGGTAATCGATCAATATGTATTGTACCTGTAAACGACCTTAAAATTGGTCCTAGTTTCACATCGCTCATAAATCATAATTCAGTGGAATAAAATCATTTATTTGGATTTTTAAAATTACAGTAGAACTCCAACTATTCCAACTTCGATTATCCGAATCACCGATTATCCGAATCACCGATTATCCGAATCACCGATTATCCGAATCACCGATTATCCGAATCGCTTTTTTAATTAAGACGGAAAAGTACTGCGAAAAAGCTTCCCCTCTTTTATAAAATCCAACCCAAAGTTCGGATGGCTGCAGCATTGTTTACCGAGTGGTACGGCGAAATTTTCATCCCTGAAGTGCAAAAACACCAAAAATATCTTGGAAGATAAGGCATTTTCAACATACATACAATAATTAATTAAAATAGACCCTATTTCGGAAAAAAATCCGACTATCCGAATTTTTGATTATCCGAATGGGATCCGGTACGAATTGATTCAGTTCTACTGTATATGAAGCCCTGAGATGTATTTTATTAAACCATATTTTTATTAACTTCCAATCTCAGACTGCTTATTAAGAGATTATATTTGTCATGCTGAGAATTTATGCCGTTCATTGTATGTTAAAATCAGTTATTAGTAATAATAATAATTGTAAAACCCACCCTAAATTATTATAATACTAGTGGCACATAATAAATCCCGCGCCATGATACTGAAAATTTCTTCATGCTGTTAGATAATTTCCTTCAAGTCTTTTGTAAATAATGCCAAAATACTATTATGTTTTCCGTGTACCCGCTGTTACCCGCGACTTCGTACGCGGGACTTAGAATTTTAATACTAATGTAGGAAGATGTAAGTTAAGTAAAAGTTGTCCCAAAAATCACCGAGTAGGAATAATATGACGGGAAAAGACATCACCATACCTTTCCGCCATTGAATCTGTCTCATGAACAGAACCAATTTGCAACGTGTTTAAAAATAGCAAAAAAACTAAGGTGAGGGGGAGGGGGAGGAGGGTTTAACTGTGGTAGACTACCTACTATAGTTCGTGCGGCAGATTTTTGTTTGTGGTTAAAAACAATGTTACTTCCTGGGGACGTACTACGTAAATACTGGTTTGTACACAACGTTTTAGGTTTTGACTGACTGCGAGCGTTACCTAAATAACATTACAGAGCCTTATACACGCTATCCTTCAGTCTATCACCGTTCGGTTGGTTTCCAAAATTTCAAGACAAAATATGTTATTTATCCCAGAAAAAATATCCTATGCCCTTCCTATACAACATAGTATTTCCTTGCCAAATTTCATCAAGGTCGGCTTCGCCGTTTAGTCGTGAAGGCGTGACAGACTGAGAAATAGAGTTACTTTCACAATTTATAACATTAATTTAGATAGATGTATCCTGGCTTGGTCGTGGGGCTTGGGATCATTTGAAGGAGCCAGCTTCACACTGGATTGTCGGTGACTTTTTAAAACTGGTGCCTGATAAATTTGTAGGAAATGTTAATCCATTGCTAACAGAAAATCCTCGTGAAAATCCTCGTGAATGGAAAGACGCAGAAGAGCAGCGTTGCTTCAGTGTGCATGTGTCTGTTACCCAAATTTTTTGACAAGTATTGGAATGCAGTCCCGTACATCTTTCGGTGAATCATTAAATTAATGGACTTAGTGGTAAAATTCTTCCAGGTTTTAATCTTCTTACTAGCCAATTTTTTAATTCTGTTACAGGGATAGAAACTGATGTTTCTGATTGAACAGCGAGGTGAGTCCACGCCTCAACATTGAGTTGAGAGGAGAGACGCCAAGGAAAGGCAGATTGAGTAGGGCCGCTGATAAGCAAACACATCGCCGAGTGATACCGTCCAACCGAAGTTGCCTGGTGGTCGCCTAGCTGTATCGCTGCGTGGGGTCTGACTACCTGAGGGAACGCCGTCCCGCCGCTCCAGATTCTCCATGCTGCTCGACGTGTGGCAGGTAGTGCAGACAGCCACTCTCTCTACACCAGCTCCTCGTGATGTCATCAGGCAGTAAATAAACATGGTGCTACACTGATCAGCTGTTGGCCAGGTTAAGAGATTCTCAGAGGTCATTCTCCGAGGCTACATTTGTTTAAATCGGATTGTAAATGGGCCAAATAAATCAGAATTCATAACTTTCAATCTTTCATATCTCTATAATGGCTGTCTCACTCAGTTATAATTAATCTGATCCTAAATAATATGTATTAGTTAATCATTCACTTTTTTCGCCTTGGCTTACGCCTCGTCTACATCGAGGACATCAGAGGCGGAAAAGGAGTGGGGGGAAGGAATTCTTCCATGGCCTTTTGAAGGAACCATTCCTGATATGATTTGGAGAAACCATGGAAGACCTAAATCTGGATAATCGGACACGAATTCGAACCCACGTCCTCCCGAACCCGAGATCAGAGCGTTATAGCTCACCCACTACTCTCATATAAAATAAAGTAAAAGATCAATCTGGTTATGATGTCTATCCCTTTTTAAGCTGCCCGTCATTCTTCGGCGGACCAGTAATGGATGAGGAAGTTTCGCTCTCTATTCACAGACGTCGTTGTTATATAAATCTAAAAAGGAAATTTATCTACTTATGTTTACGTGTTGGTTTAATATGTTTTACGATAAAATCAAAATTACAAACCAACCATAAAACAAGATACGTGTTTAGTTCAAATCTGCATGTTGAACATGAAGAGGATTGCACAATGGAATCAGTTTGAGATTAAATATGTACAATATTACATCATCAAAAAATCAGTGACTGTTATTTAATAACGACTCTATTTAGTTAATTAATTGCGAGAAAATGAATTGAGGAACACTGAGTTTAAACCGTCATTTTTGACAGGCTTAGAGCCAGTTAATTAATACGTTACAAACAAAATAACGTTTACGTTTCAAATGGTATTCGTATTGAACCTTTACTCGATTTACAGACGCTTATGTCTAAAATTTAGACTAAATTGCCTTCAACAATTTCTAATAGTTTTTATTTCTATTTTCATCTGTGAGATTTAATATTAATGCGGTGTTCCACGCCCGAATGCACAGCTGTTTCACTCATACTTGGCAAACAAATAGATACCAAGGCACCTTGCTGGCTGAATAACAGAAAATAGGTTAGTAATTCTTCCCACATGTAATTCTGTGTCACTGACTCCATGTTTCACTTCGTGCATTAGGCGTTAAATTCAATTTTTAAGTTAAATTAGAGACACCATAGCACCTAGGGTCAATCATTTCTTGAGAACCGCCATACTGTTCGACTAGATAGCATAGTAATCGATGAAACCAGTGAATTCTAGTTATTCATGCGTGAGGCATCGCTCAGAATTGCTTTCAGCACTGTCTCCTTTCCACAAACCTTCTTTCAATGGAACTTTTTTTTTTGACGTAAAAACCGTATACTGAGATAATCGCACATGGTCAAACAGATAGTTACATCGATCGAATACTGCAAACTGTGTGCGCTGCGTTAAACCTATAGCTCAGTGTAAAATAACATGTTTTCGATTATTTGACCATTGGTATCGCATTATTATTATTCAGTGATCATAAATTAATCAAATGACTACTAAAAATGTTGAAGCAATTTCATTTTTTATTGGCTCCAATGAATTCTTATTACCTTTAAAATTTATTTTAAGAATTAAATAGAATAAAATAAATACAGAAGAATGGTAATGGTAGTAGAAGAGATAGTAGGTTAAGATTAGTTTGGATTTAGGAAAAAACCGCGGTACGAGGGTAGAAAGGAAGCAATTCTGGTCCTAAAATTAATACTTGAAAAAAAGGGGGGGGGGTTTCAAGAAAAACAAAGATTCTTTTAGTGCGTTTGTTGATTTAGAAAAAGCTTTTGATAATGTTCAGTGGGACAAGATGTTCAGAATTTTAAAGAAGTCAGGTCTAAAGTATCAAAATGGAAGAATACCTTGTAATCTATGTAGGAATCAAGTGGCTGTAATAAAAGTAGATAATCGTGAGAGACATGTATCAGTTGAAAAGGGTGTGAGACAAGGTTGTAGCTTGTTTGTAGAGGAAGCAATAAAAGAAGTGAAAGAAAAATTTGAATGTAGCTTAAGTGTTCAGGGAGGAAAAATCAGTATGCTACGATTTGCTGATGACATTGTCTTGGTAGCAGAACAGGCTGAGGATATTCAGTAGTTACTGAATGTCGTGAATAAAATACTGGTGGAAGATTGTAAACTAAATATAACTAACATCAACAAAAGAAAAGAAATGTAGCAGAAATGATACCAGTAATTGTAGAAGAAATAAGTGAATTCTGCTACTTGGGAATTAAAATTACAACTGATGATCGAAGCAGGAATTCTATTAAAAGAGAATAACACTAGCAAAGAGATCCTTTATAGAAAGGATAAATATTTTAGTTTCAAATATTGATCTAGGATTTGGAACTTTATGATAGCGAAGCCTGGAAGTTAGGAATATCGGAAAGAAGAAAAATTTAAGCATTTTAAATGTGGTGCTATAGTAGGGTGCTGAAAACTATGTGGACAGATACAGTACGAAATGAACGAGTTTGGGTGAGAAAGAAGTTTTTGAGTCTTACAGAAAGAAGGGAGAAGATGTTAGATCATTTTTTGAGGCATGCAAGATTGGTTAATTTTTTAGTGGAGGGTAAAGCGAAGGTAAGAACTGTAGAGAGAGACTTTTTTGTTTTATACTCTAAAAGGGAACTGCAGAAATCTCAAAGCGTAAGGAAAACAGAGTCCAATAGAAGAAGCCTTATCTTCACCCAAATTACACCCAGTCAGCAGCAGAACGACACGGGAAAATTCATCTAACAAAGTTCTCAGCTGCAACACATTCGGAGTAGGGAACACAAGACACCTGTTCCTGTATTGACATGGATAGGATTCTGGAATACCAAGTATGCTATATATTTAATGCTTAAGTTTAACAACGGACGCGTTCCATCTACCATGGTAAGAGTGATATGTATTACTAACGTCGGAGAACATAATCATTAATACTAAAAAAAATGCAAGTTTGGTCCTAGGGCAAACCTTTCCGTACCGCTGTGATGTCATGCTCCCTGCCTTCGTTGGCGGGCTACAACGGCTGCAGATGTTATTCGAGGTTATGTGCGTAATTTAATAACAGTTATTTTTTAGTTAAACATGACTCTCCAGAATGGTGTTCAACCCTTCATGTTTGTACGGCTCTGACGCTGCTTGAAAGTAGGAAGCTCGAGGTGTAAACGTTTCATCGTGGCTTCGAGTGTGTTTGCATTAGGGTAAATCTGGGATAGATGGCCATGATTTTTTTAAAAGCCAGTTTCACGTAATACATAAGAACAACCTGAAACTTTCCATAAAATGCATTTTTAATCCATAAAAAACAAAAGTTGACTTCGTATACAAAGATATACCAAATTTCATACCAGCTAAAAATTCTTTAAAAAAATATGTAATACTTGGCAATCTCACCCGAGTATCAGGGTTAGATGGCCTGACATGTAAGGGACAGATGGCCATCGGGCAAAACACTTTAAAATCAAAGTGATAATTATTTTTTAAAAAATTTAACTCTTTAAACACGTTTTATTGACTCTCTCTCGATGTAAAAGATATTTTATAAAGATATTAATTGTAGTTCAATTATAACTTAAACAGAACCTCATTTGAAAAAGCATTTTAAAATTCTCGAATTTTTATTATATACTTTTATATAAAAAATAATGAGAAATTTCAATTATTCTGTTTAGAAACTAATCCAAAATTTATAAGAAGGAATGTTTACTTTGTAAGGTTCGATTTATCTAAAAAAAATTACATTACCACATCGATGGCACACGTCAACATATGAGTTGCAGGTTTCGTGTAGCCAACGCTTGCACCTGACACACTGAATCCAGTCACAGGTTTTATCTATTTTTTAGTAGTCTTCCCCGCATCCAACGCACTCTTCCTCCTTTTCTTCAAAAAGTCCGTCAGTTGAGTCTTCCTAGTACTGAAATTCAATTGACAAGTCTGAATTGTCTGAAGTTTGTTTAACCTTCTTTTTCACTAGTTTTACTTTTTTTTTTCTCAAAAAAGATCACAGCATTCAAATTTCTTAATACTGTTATTAAGTGTAAACTGTATGATTCATTTTGGGAGCCAATCACAGGAGAATTCCCCGCATATTTCTGAAACTGGCAGAGTGAGCCAAAATATTTCAAACGCGACAACGCGAGATGAAGAAGGCACTCTCGTATTGCCAACTGACAGAGAAACTAAGCTCTCCAGCGCCGTTCACCGCGGAGACCGCCAAGTGACCAACGGACAGCGCCCTTGGTGCCGTGTAGTGAGCCGGCCTGGGCAACAAGATTCCACAACAACGGTAACGATGATTCTGGAAAAATAAACTTTTGCATCGGTATTCGCCCTAGTAGCCACCCTGAGCTTATAAATCCATTTTTAAAATCCATTTTATAAGTAAATATTACAATCAGAGTGTGAATCTCGTTTTCGCTATGTCCCATCCAGCCTAATAATATGTTCATTAAATTGGTTACACGTGCATAATTCAGACAAAGAAACTGCCGCTAGGCACTGAAAATAAGATAGGACAAAAATAACCCGTCACTTACCACAGATGAAGGCAGGAGGGCGAGATGAAGACGTAAAAAACACAAACAAAATTCACAATATTTCCGTTGATAACCTTAGTCACGTAGGATGCGAGACATATGGCAGGGGAAAAGATGTGACCCCATCACGACCCGCCACATGAAAAACAGTTGGTTAAGAATTGTGTTTATCAAATAATACATCATAAATTTGATTATTTAACTTTAGGACCTGGATGTGGCTACCCTCATAATAGAGAACATTCCAAAAGAATCTTTAGCACCCATCTGAGATTAAAATTAAATGTTATGTTAAAAATATAAAACTTTATTGATCTTAGATGTGTGGTCAAGAAGTCACTTTCTTCAAATACAAAACTTTAAAAGTTTTTCACTTTAGTAATTGAATAAATATAAATTAACTTAAAAAACTAACTATACTTTATGATACCTTCTCTTTATTAAAAGTTTTTAATATAGTATGTTTAATATTCGTTCTCTCTATAAAAACTCACATATTTACCTTTAAACAAGTCATTTCTTGTGAGAATTAAGACTTTCCCGGCGTATGATTGCAGTGAAATCTTCAAGCAGATACTGGCCAATTGTGTTGTAAAAACACGACATTTTGACGGCTAGCTCCGCCTTCTTTCTCTGGTGTGAAAGCAGCTGTACAGGTCTGCTGACAATTCGCCATACGGCGTAAGCTCGAACGACCAGTTTTTAGTGTTTCGTTTGCTGTTAATACTTAACGGTTCCTGGCGTCTTTCGGAAGAGTATGGCAAGACACTGTGAGATATTATTAATCATTTGTCAAAAAATTGATATATCTGCTTCTGGTGCATCCACCTACCCTAAAAGTTGGTAATACTGCCGCGTAAAGGAGACCACGGAAGTGATATGGCGTACTTCATACGCCCAAATCAAGAGGTGAGGGAACGATTAAGGGCCTCTGAAAATCCGAGTTCGTGATTCGAACCAGGAACCATGCGATCTTCAGTCAGCCAAAGAGTCATCAGAGCGCTGTTATAGAGTGTTATTTCTCTTAATATTAATTTTGCAATTATTCTCAGTGACGCTGCAGTAACTTCCTCTGTTATATCAGCACTCCAATAGTTTTTCTACTGTGTGCAGCGCAACTGGGTGGTTGCTGAAATAAACAGCGATTACTGTTGGATCCTTCTGGCAGCAAGCCGTGTCGAGCTCCCCTCCCACTTGACCGCAGCAGTGTGCATTATTCACCGCCTTCCGCTCGATTCCCGTAGCCGTGGGCACTGGGCCACCGACCAATCCGCAGCTCTCCGTCGGCGATATGGGTTCAATCAGCAGTACCTAGTATGCCGTCGGTCGTACTGGTACAGCTGTAATCTAGCTACAGCTGCCTTATGACGTGACTAACCCTTCCTACCTGGCTCCGACAGCAGTGGCAAAAAATTAATGCGACGGCGAAGGGTCAGAGACGTTCAGTGCATAATGCTGATGGAGGCGCAGTGAACGTATGGCTGTTAGTACATCATTCTGTATTCGTCATATGCATTTCACTCTTACTGTCACTTGCATTAATGTGATGCGCGATGCAAAGGTGGTAAATAATATGTTTTTTTTGTGTACTTCATTCCTTTATTTCATCTGTAATCGACTTAAATCGTCTGTCAAACAAATTTTTTATCTTACTCTCTATTGGTAACGAAGTCCATGTGGTTTCTTTTTGTGCTTATAGTAGATAAAGTTTCACCTTAAATCACTTCAATACTTCAGTAAACCTGTAGGTGGTATTTTCCATAGGATTTCTTTGCCCACGCATTACGCAATTCTACCGAACTGATTTGGATGAAGTTTTCACAGTTTGAAAGTTTAGCGTCCAACTTAGAAACTGCGGCATGTCTTATGATGCTATGTGAACTGTGTGGAAAAGATAAATGATAATCTCTTCGTGAACTGAACAGATTGACGTAGAAAATCATACTTCATCAAAGATAAACATTTCTTTCATAACCTGAACGCAAAGATTATACCACATTTTAGGTTAACGCCTAATTCTTTGGATTAATACTGTCGTTGACTGCATAACTTCGGTTATTTAGTTGCATGGCACTCTTGAAGGCAATTTAAATGATTTTTTTTACGTCTGCGGAATGCGAGACTCATGCGGGCGAAGCTGCCGCGAAACTCTATTATTTACGATTAAGCTATCGCCAGGAGTAACTACTCTGAAAGTAGCCAAATGCTTCAGCATCAACGCTGCTGAAAGTGAAACCTAAAATTTTGTGAACTGAGAAGTTATAAAATAAACATTTATACCAATAAATCTCTTTCCAGCATTTTTCCTAACTTTCTTCATTTAATATGTTCGTTATTTGATTTACTACAAATATAAACAAATCCAGCTGATTCACGAAAAGATTGTGTGTTAAAAACATTTCTGGCCACGAGTCTGCGAAACTAGTAACTAACAATATGAAACGGGATCATCTTATATCGACATACTACAAAATTCAACTGACTAGTTACAAATTTCAGAGCAACTTTTGTAGAATACGGCGAGAACACATAGCAGGTAGCTTTTATGAATGTTGTAAATGAGAATGAGAACATTATTTCTAGCTATATATTAAGTGTTAAACATAAATTACTGTACCGGCAACATTTCAGGTGAAAGGGTGAAAGTTTTGGTTCAACGGTTGGATTGTGACAGTTTGGCTTGTTATGTACTGAAACTACTAAACACTAAACATTATCTTGTTTCTTCTCCTTTTGGATTATATTGATCACCCGGTTCTATTCGCTATTCATTATTGCTTCGGCTGAGTTCATTGGATCGAAATCGTAATATGTCGTATAGAAACCAATTATTTTTCATTTCACCAAATATGTGTCCAATAAATGTGAGAATCCAATTACCGACTTTTCTTTTCTATATTGGCACATGTTTTTTTGCACAGAGAAGTAAAATTTAATGAAAAATTAATAATCGTCACGTAATATAAACAGAAAATGTAGACATTCCTCTGACTTAGGAAACGCCAGTTTTCTACGAAGTTATAAGTTTTTTGTGCTTTTAGCTTCACTCTTCGTCGACGTCGAAGTGTTTAGAGGCGGGATAGGGTTAGGAGGCAAGGAACGGAATTCGGCCACCTTTCCGAAGGAACTATCTCAGCATTCATCTGGAATGATTGTGGGAAACCATAGAAAATCCAAATCTGGTTGGCCGGACAGAGATCGAAACCGCGTCCTCATAAGTGTAAGACCAGAGCGTTTCCGCTCACCCCCCATGCTAAGTGCGAAGTGAGAATCAGGCATTTTACTAAGGTCTCACTCCCTGATCACTCTTGATGAAAAAATGAGTACATTGTTTTACTTCAGTCTCCGTAAGGTGGCCGCCTGGACCAACTATGGCGCAACAGAATAGGCAGAGATCCGTTCTCCATTATCAGCAGATGACACCCGGGGTTTCACATGACACAGTATCCTTCTTCAAATTCACCAGCCTTCAGCAAGTAGACAGATTTTACAAAAAGTGAAATAAAATATAATTACTTAACTGAAAAGTGTTCTGTACACAGAGAATACGATTCAACTTTATTTTTCTTTAGAAAGAAAAAAAAACTGTGGGTACGTAATAGATAAAGCTATTCCTACAAGTCTTAACACGAATACGCCCTTCTACCACTAAATAGCCATTTAAACATGAAATCTTATATATATATATATAAAAATAGATGTGTTTTTTCCTATATTTTACTTTTCAGCCACCACTACCTAGCACAGATCACTGGTGTTTGTGGGTGGAAGTAGCATGAACTTTCCTGTCGTGCACAACGTTGGCCGAATGCCGATAGCTGTGGGGATGTGGGAGATATAATGATTAAAGTTGGTCAGAGCAGGGAGTTTTCATATTTCGACCAAAAATTGGTATCTCCGTATACTTTTCTTTCCTGCCACAACTACATGACATAGACCTTTGGTGTTTGTGTGTGGTAGTAGAATCGTCTTTCCTGTCGTGCACTATGGTTGTTAGATTTCGGTAGCTATGGGGGTGTGGCAGATATGGGGGTTGAACGTGGTCGACCTGTGGCAATTTCATACTTCTGCCAAAGACAAAAGTGTCATGGTGTATCACTTTTCAGCGAAAACTATAGATCACAGATAACTGGCGATTGTGTGTAGTAGTAGTACAGAGTCACCTTTGGATCACAACAGCGGACGAATTTCAGAAACTGTGGTAGATATGGTGGTTGTAAGTGGCCGACCAAGGATATTTTCGTATTTCGACTGTCTCCGCATATGTCACTTTTCTGCCACAACTACATAGCATAGAGCATTGGTGTTTGTGTTTGGTAGTAGAATCGTATCTCATGTAGTGCACTATGGTTGTTAGATGTCGGTAGCTATGGGAGTGTGGGAGAAAAGGGGGGTTGAAAGTGGTCGACCTGTGGCAGTTTCATACTTCTGCCAAAGACAAAAGTGTCATGGTGTATCACTTTTCAGCGGAAACTATAGATCACAGGTAACTAGCGTTTGTGTGTAGTAGTAGCACAGAGTCACCTTTCGATCACAACAGCGGCCGACTGTGGTATCATTTTGTTCCTTTGGAGAGGGTTGGCTTCATTTTTGTTTGCGTTTCACTGGTTCTGCTTCCACTTTCTTACCGTATGCTTTGACATTTTCACTTTCAAAATGTCACAGATTTTTTTAAAAATTACTTTTAATCGGTCTAGAAATGGTTTTAAATTGTCCACCGGTATGTATTTCATACGAAATGATATTATTTTGTCTTACTTCACGCTACAAACGAGAGGGGACCCGCAGTGCCGGATCTGGGAGGGAGGGAGCGGGGATCAAACCAGGGCCCTTGACCCTGTCGGCAACTTCAGGGGGACGGCAAAATCGTGTTAGAGGCAGCGGTAAATGGCACAATCGTGTGGCGTCTACCTTAAAAAAAAAAAAAAAAAAAAAAATCAATGACTAGCTCTATTCTGCCGCGAACGGCAAATTCATGTTTGAAAGGACAGCATTCTCAAGTTTTTGTCCCGGCGCGGGAAACTTGGTAGATCTGTCACTAAGGACCCGTCATTAGGGCACGATGCTACAAAATTGTACGGTGCTGATGTGAGCTGTTTGGTTGCCTGGGACAAATGTTTCTGAAAGGACTGTTTGGTAGAAGAGAGGAGACGATTCTCAGTTAGCAGTTTGTTATCAGTTGTGCAAGACTTTCTAATATATGTTATTTGAGCTGTGTATTATATTTATTCCTAAATAAAAGAACTACTTACTTGTACAACTGTGATTCCCCGAAGAAATCGTACCCAAACAAATGATGGATACAAGGCATAATCTTCAGCACACATAGTCGGTAGAAGACAAGTCGGCATAGCGTGGACGTTCCGGGAACCATTGCGAGGGATTGTGGACCTTGGATTTCTCCTGAGAATCCAATCAGTGGACGTACACGTGGTACTTTTGGAAGTTCTGTGACTGTGGATTGAGAAGTTCGAATTTGCCTCATTCACGGATTTCTTAAACGCTCTTCCCCTAACCTTCACTTCTGGCAAAACTTATTTTCTTTATATGGCATATTGCAGAGGAATGGCACCTGCTTCGGTTGGTAAGTGCGAATACTACAGGGATCTATGTTGCGGTAGAGCAAAGGACACACATATTCTTATTTATATGTTTGTTATTGCGTTTTGTGCTTTGAAATGGACAACATTGAACTTAATAATTTTAATGCTGTAGTTTGTTTAAATCGAGAAAAAAACCAGTGCGGAGATAAAAGTATACTCAGCTGCGTTTATGAGATAAAATTCCAGTTGGAGAAGCCACACGTTGTGTCCTGGTATCATTTAATTACATCTTTTATCTGACAGAGCGATTTGATTAATATATCTAGCTTTGCACATCGCTAGAGTTACATCATATCGATAATTGGCGCACTGATAGATCGCGCTTGAGATACTGTTCCGCAGTTGACTTCGCGAGATTGATTAAAATTCCATTTGGAAAGACTAAGTGGAACTCTCCGGGTCTGTGACCATTGTACCGTGAAGGTGAACAGCCGCCAATTCCCAGACTTTATTATCAATATTTCATTATGAGACAATAAGGTAGAACTGCCTATTGTTCTATTCGTTTATGCAGTTACGACATGCTGAACTTTCACCTTTAACAATTTAACGACAATACCGATGTTCCATAAAATCACGAAAAAAAATGATTTTAGAAACAACTCTTCAAACGATTTTAATAACTACCTTAAATAGGGCCCACCCCTTCGGCTCATGTCGTTGTCAGGTATTTTCCGGCGTTGGTCATAAAAGAAAATTTCATCGTCAGGACTTGGTCGGCGGGATAGGAGAGTGAGTACAGCAATATTTTTAACTGTCAGATTGTGCACTAAAGTCTTGTTTTAAATCCTAAACTTCCCCGTGGTGCGTACGGAGCTAGCTTGGTGTGTCTTTTGGAAGAGTAGGCCTAAATGGGGCGGCACCCAGATTCACATTTTCCCTCCCGTCATCTCTCATCAAACAATACACCACACTAAACATATATACTGCACAGTCATAGACACAAAACTGTAACACACACATACACTTGCATCACTGGTAAAGGCAAGGGGTAACCAGTGTAGTTAAATATCCCAAAAAAAGCTGCCTGGAGTAGTGCCTCCCTCTAGGGTAGCCACTGTAGCGGTCTATGCCGTTGGGGAGGTAAGGGTGAAAACTTTTACCTTCTTTTTATAATTAAAAGAAACCCTAGGCTGCTAATTTATTGGGTACTCATAATGGCGTACAGGCGAGGCTTATTTATCGTTAACATTGACACATTGAAATATGATAAAAAGAACTATGCAAATCCTCTTCTTACAATTGCCAACATATTAACAAATAAACAAAGCATTAAATCACAACCACCTTTAAAATTAATCTTGAAACAAACTCCCAATGTTAATTGGCAAGCAAGAAAGCTACACACTTGATTTGTTTAAATGAAAGTTCCCTTCACAATGATCGGGAACCATAAATCAAACACAGTATTGACATTAACTGTATCCGATCTCAAATGCCGGGCGCCAGGATAATTTAAATTATCCACCAAGTGTGGCTTTAAGAAAGTCTGCCCCAGCTAGCTCAATATTTGGGGGTGCGAGAACTCCTAATCATTCAGTGGTCGTTACAGGGTTGTACTCAATGACCGAATAAAAGCACCACACTGCACTGTAGAATTATTACCGTGGCAGCGATGTATTTCCCGCGACGGCGGAATTATTATAGCCCCTTGGCTATAGCAGACAATGCACCGCGTCCGTCAGCAAGCGTACTGGATGCGTGCACAGCGACCTCACTGTACAAGACACGCTTATTGACCCTCAGGTTCGATAACAAGACGGAGCGGATCTCCAGCTTCGGAAGATCCGCTCCTTCCAGTCTGAAGGCTCGGAGTCAAGTCCTCTCCAGCGTCCGCCGGAAAAAACTCCTCCCGTCGCTCGTGGTTTACATAGAGAAAAAATACACCGGCATTACAAAATGCAAAGGAAAGTCTCTCTCGATTGGTCCTGCCATTTTTAAGCTCCTCCTTCCGGCTGTCACGTTAGGCGAACATTGTCTTTCTCGATTCGTACGAACTCGGGATAGCCTCAGAGTTGAATGGTGTACTTGGCATCCAACCTCCGAGGTTAAAAATGTGGACTTCTTACCAAAACCTCCAAGGCTAGAGGGTGTTCTGATTTAACGTCGAACCACCAAGGGTTCGAGTAAACGTACTGCAGACTGGACCAGCAGTGAGGTCGCTTTGCAGTCATTATGTACATTGCCTGAAGTAAATACTGCACTTTCAGTTGTAGCTAATACGCTATAACACTTACGCCGTCGTGGGACGCCTCTCGTCATAACGGTAATTACGCAAGGAACAGTACAGTGTGGTACTGAGTACAGCCCTGTAATGACCCTTCAAAGGAAAGTTTTAGTGACTGAGAGTTCTCGCCTCCAACAGTTAATGAGTTAGTGACTTTCAAAACTGCGAGATTACTTTAGTTGTATCCCAGTTGGATGAACAGACTTAGTGAGCTTAAGTCACCACATTTGGTAGGTAATTTCAAATTAACCTGGCACCCGACAACTTGTAATCTAACGTAATTAAATGTTTTGGATTTTCTTGAGATTGGTTCCCGATTGTTTTGAAGGGAATAATTCATTTTAGTCAAATGTGAAGCGTTTGTTGTCCAGATGATAATATAATGATGTTCCATTTGTTGTGCAATCATTTGTTATTTTGTTATTTGTTTACAAATTTGGCAATTGTAAGGCGAGGCTTTGCTTGTATTTCTTTTTAAGATTCCCTGTACTAATGTTAATGCTAAATGAGCCTCAGTCTGTAACCCCTGTACGAGTACAAAATAAATCAGCAGCATAGGTTTTTTTTATGATAAAAAGAGGAGTTAGAAATTTTTCACCATTTCCTCCCTCCAAAGCAAGCACCTACTAGAGGAACAAATCCTTTTGTTTAACTAACTGAAACTTCTCGTGGTCGTTGAAATGAGCACGTACAAAGATAAAGATATAAGTACAAAATATGCATCATACCCAGCAAGATTGTAAAAGAAAATGGGTATGCGGTAATGATATGCATCCCCCCTAAAGTTACCCGTATTATGTCAATTACCTAAACAGCTTCAAGTTCGATGTCTTTCTCACAGATGTGGCATAATGTAACACCAGCAAAAACTGCTTCCTGCTCATATGTAATTTCAAGACAAATATCCAGCTCGTAAATTTTATCAACACCCCTGGCCAGTCTGATAAATTCACCTACCAGCCATTTCTCGGGGTGAATGAGTTGAAACGCGATCGACCAATTAAATGTGGACAAACGACCTGGTATTCTGCAGCGAAAGGCGTGTGTTTCTGGACATCGGCTGTGTGAGAGGTGTTCGTTGGAGGACCTCACGATTCAAAAGGTACCAATAAATTTTCAAAATCCATGTAAACGAAGACGGGAACATTCTGCTGCTATACACAATCCTGCCGCGTAGATTAACTGATCAAACTTGTGGCGGTGTAGGAGAAATTTGAGTTTGAAACGTTGCAAATATATATCACAAATGTGTAAAGCATGAGTTTTTATATTTAATGTAATTTTACTTACCACGACAAGTTGTTAATCCAACAGTAATGGAATATTCCATTACCGTCAGTAACCATCAACATGTGTATATAGTTACCGCAATAGTCTACCATGTGAAGGAGGAGTCCAACAGTTACATGTTTACCTTTAACTTTATCCAGACCGAAAAAAATTTACTGAATAATCTGGATTTTTCTTCTAGAATTTATAAATGTTTGGGAGTTTTACTGGAAACTCAATACCTGAAAAATTGAGGGGGTAGTCTGAGCATACTTTCCTGTAAATCTCCATGTTTTTTAAGCGCCTCTACGTGAAATGTTCGACAGAAAATGTAGCTTGGCACCACTGTTATCACCATTGATGACCGCCTTTTTTATATGGGTACCAGATGGTACAGCAATTTAGGAAGGCTCACGAAAGGAAGGCTCAAATTTAAAAATTTTAATGGTCGCGAGATGTGATTCTGTAATATAATAAGTGAGATTTGACATTATTACTCAAGTTATTACAAACATTATTAGGGTTTCCTGTAGAAAATGAGGAGCGCGTGTGTGTGTAGTGAAAGAACTGTTGAACTAGCAGTAAAACAAGAGTTTTTTGCTAACAAACTAATAGTTTTACAATTTTACTGTTTTTCATGGCAAACCACGAGCGTCTGCTTACTCGGGACTGAGATAATTGACCGAGCTGGTGGGGAAGTATTTCCTCACAGCAAGCGAACGTGGTGTGAATATTCAGGTGTGAGCTTCTTAAGAGAGAGTTCTCGTTTTCTGAGCAGCACTTATGTGTGATCGTCTGAAGTGATACATGTCGCTTTGGCACTTTCATTTGTATTACGTTCATCTGCGGTGAGATGCACTCCTGTTCTCTTTTTTTTTTTTTTTTTGTAACAGTTTAACGTCCCTTTTTAACAACGTGGTCTTTAGAGACGGGAAAGGATGGGGGCAAGGAATGGGAAGGAATTCAGCCATGGCCTTTTGAAGGAAGCATCCCGGCATTCACCTGGAGTGATTTGGGGAAACCATGGAAAACCCAAATCAGGATGCCCGGACGGGGATTCGAACCGCCGTCCTCCCGAATGCGAGGCCAGAACGCTATCCGTTACACCACCACGCTCGGTCCTGTTCTCTTGCAGGTTTGATGTTTGTTGCTGCACAGAGAAACATGTTACTACGGAGTACACTGGCACATGTGTACTGCTTCTCTGTTTGACAACGCATCAGCAACCGGACTTCACCAATGCGGTAGTTTATACTAATAAAACAGTAATCTTGTTCTTGATGTGACAATGTCTGTCACGCTGTGACCTCACGCTTCCCGCTTAGCTGCTCAACTGGCTAGAGACTACATAGTAGAGGTTATGAGAGTTATTTAATTACTAGAGTTACCAATTTTCGCGTATGGTTAAGATTGTAGAATAATTCCTGTTTACTGGGTCAACGATTATGACAGATTGACCTGAATTGGCCAAATACGAACTTGAACCTGCTTTTCACCCTAAGTGTTTACTGTACATGAGCTTGAAAAACTTAAAGTATTAAACAGGGACAGACGACGATCACGCTGTCGTATAATTGTTTCAAATGACTTGATTTCTGGACTCGAACTGACTTAATAACAAATGATTTGTATTTGATCCTAAAGATTTATTCTCTAAAATTTGGAAAATTTCTGTTTAGTTTAAATGGAGTGGGCAATTGCTTCTAAAGAATCATATTGTTCTTGATTGAGGCTAGCCAAACATTCATAATGCAATTTTTGGTCATCGTGTCCGTAGTGGCCGTATAAATGAACACAAATTACTAAATAGTTAAGTAACTTCTAAGAGATAAATTGCCAGATTACTCGTTTATGTAACATACCTGAATTCCGATGGCAACTTTAATAACCTAACACCTCACGTAAAATGAACACAACAAAGGCCATTAAGGAAAGTGGTCCGTAATATGCGTAAAAAAAAAAAAAAAAACAAATAAACCGTACAAACAGCAACATTAGTGGAAGTTTTTATTGAATTAAAATTTAGCATAGTCCGGAATGATAATTGGAATTCATTTTTGCTGCAGATACCATCAGTAAGTAATTTTTAAGGTTTTTTATGTTCCTTCCATTAGGTACATTTTGCTGAAAAGTAGTTAAACTTTTTTTTTCAGCCGTTAAGTTTTACCATTGTTTATAAAAATGAAATGCTATGAAAAGCAAATTTAATTAATGTATTCTGGCAGTTAATCTCATTAAAAAATTTCACTAAGTTGTGCACATAAGCTCGAATTTCTTATATTTCTGGTCCTGTTAATCTGCGAGTGAAGGTCGGAGCGTATCGTCATCGTTGTCCAGCCAATAGCTATCGAGGCGAGTGAATGAGTGAGCTGACGAAATTATATAGTAGACAATTCTATTTAGTTAAGCGTCAAGAAATGAACTGCCAAACCACTGAAAGAAAAGTATGTGTTGCGCTTAAAATAACATATTTATATTATTAGTGGACTTTTATTTATTTATATTCGTTCGAAGTTGATGATTTCGATAAATTTTTAACCCATACATATATAAAATAAATGCTTTAATTTTCGGGCAACAGTTTTAGCGGAAGTTTTGATTAGATTGAAATTTAAACTGAATTAGAATGACAACTGGCGTTTGGCTATACAGTAAAGGACATAAGTAATTTGAGTTAGCTAAGAAATATTTTTTTTTCACGACAGCCACGTTGCTAGGTTAGATTGAAATTAGTTTCGCATTGATTGCGATCTATGCGGCCTTGACAAGGATTAAAACTAATATTCCGCAGCATAACGTAAGTTGTGTGAGTGTAGACTTTCCCGGCGTATCGATGCAACAGAATCCTCTCGGGTGTCCAGCCGGATGGTGTTGTAAAAGCACGACGTTTCGACAGCTGGCTCTGTTGTCTTCATCAGGTAGCTTGTAACTGTCGCAAGTTGACTGTCACTGCCTCCCCGAGAGGATTTTGTTATAACGTAAGTTGTTAGGATATTTTTAATTGCCTTTACTTTCACTGACATATTACAGCCAGTACCTGGCTGACCAATCTTCTCTCGGCGTCTTTCGATTACTGTTCAGTGTTCAAATGAATAAAGTTAAATCATTTCATAAGTAAGAACAGAACTATATTTTGGTAGCTGCGATACAGCTAAAGGAATGTCTTGTGGAGGAACGCACGAGAGTATAAGAGCCTGGGGTGAGTCGTTGTTCTCGTACGAGCCAAGTGTTCGGACACAGCAGGAGTGAGACATGGCGAGAGAGTTCCTGCGATAGCTTCGTGGAAAAGACTGTCAAGTGAATGAGCCTCAGATTTATTAGGATGGGTCAAAATGCAAAGTTTACTCTAAGATTGTTTCTTTTCTTTCTCTGAAACCAACGAAGCCGAGGCCCGGGAGAGAGTGGCATTCGGGCTGGAGACGCCGCCGTGGCTGGGCTTACGAGGGGGAGCCTGCCAGTTACTTAGTGCAGCAGATAGGGCGATCTGCCGACGACAGTGGTGAGTGCTCTTGGATGGTAAGCTTCAAGTAACGCGGCTGGTGGAATTGTGTGCCGTGTGTATTGGACCTATGCAGCTTGTGCATAATGGCTGCAACGATGGTAATTATCGTTGATTAACTCAAAAACGCATTGCACTTCAGTTTCAGTTGGATCTGAAGTGGCCTGGCAGGGACACCTGCTTGAAAGAGGTTCTTAATGATGCTAGCTGTACAATTATATGACGCCCTTATTAATTAAACTTTGCATTTCTTAATGTTACAATTTCCAATCAAGAATATAGTGGTTTTTTTTAAAACTATTTCTTAAAATAAATGCTAAATTATGAAATCTTAAACTCGCTTTTTGTAAATGGAAAGAAATCCCTTCAAGGTATTAATTATAAATACATTAAAAAAATCAATTATATTAAAATTAATAATAATTTTTCTCCCAACTTAAATGTAATTTTTTGCCGTTATTTTACTGACCAACTCATTGGCTAACCAACGTGTGGAGATTTCTGATCATTTTTGCAATGATCAGTTCATATTCGAGTAAAACCGAAATCGAAATTTAAGGTAATGCAGAAGGATTTTAATTTTTATTTCTAAAACATGTGTTTTGAGTGCGGAGAGATTTGGAGTCAAAGCTATTTATGCTCATATTATGTCATGTTATGTTATGTGATGCATATTTATGTGTAGAACATATGTCTTATCATTGTGTAAAATGAATATTGCAGATGCTGGAAGCAGAGCTGAAAATGCTTGATATACTTTTTATTGTCATAAAAATGTGTCACAAATGTGTCTGATAAATTTTATATGTGTCCAGGTATTTGTCACTGAGATTTCTGTGTTTAATGTATCGTCTGTGGCTTATCATTTGGGATGTTAATGAATATGTATTATCATTGTTTTTCATATGTTTCCGTCGTTATGAGAGAGTTTGATTTTGGATGTTTTGGGTTGAGATGAAAATTTTGCGTAATTTTGTGTAGGGATGACCCCTAAATGTTGTGTTACATTATCAATATTTAAATCTTAACTTTCCACAACTTGGTGTCTCTTCACTAACTCCCGATATAATTACGGAATACAACTTGCTCTTTTGGTCCATGTTTAATGTTAATCTATCTTTTACGTACTTGGCTTATTTGGTTCGGGGTTTTCCACCAGAATAGGAATATTTTTTTATGGTAGTGCCAGTGATTTTTTTTTTATTGATGCAGGAACGTAAAATTGTCATGTTTTGATAGAATTACGATAGTAGGGTTTGTGGATTTCTATTTTTTATCACTGGTAAAAATTGTTTGAAAAGTAATCAATTAAAGTTAAGTCTAACCAAGTAAAAGATCGATTAACATTAAACATGGATCAAAAGAACAAGTTGGATTCTGTAATTATATCGGGAGCTAGTGAAGAGACACCAAGAATAGGTTCAGTTGTGGAAAGTTAAGATTTACATATTGATAATATAACACAACATTTAGGGGTCATCTCATCCCTACACAAAATCATGTCCTGGCTATAACACACAATGTCAGTTTTAGTGGGAACTCCGGGACAATTAATAGGTGGGAACGTGACACTGGCTCACATACTGTCGGCTAAACAATCACTTTCCTCAAAACATACAGAAGGGAAACAACTGTTGGAACAGAAACTGAGTAGACATTACAGTAATTACAAAAAAAGATCTTAACAAATTTAAAAGGGATGTAACACAAAAAATTCAGTCACCTATCAAAACTCCTGACAGCAGGATACACCCGAACAGGATGAAAATACGTCCGTGGACGACAGAATCATTTGTGGGGCTAATGTTTCAAACCCTGTGGGTCTGTTGATTTATTATATGATGAGGTTGTTGAAACAACACAAGTTAGTAATACACAATATCCCGTAATCATTTCACCACAATACGATGAAACACAAAATCAAGAATTTGGTGGGGACTTTTCATTTGCACAGATGCTTCCAGCAATAGAATCACTTTTTGACAATGCATGTGAACGCCAGCAGCAAATTTATGAAATTTTTGAAACGGAAATTATGCAAGAATTGCGCGAAAAATCTCCCTATCATGGACTTGATGATGTTAATATTGATGGAGATATTTCTCACACTGCCGTTACTGTCCGTACTGTTTGTGTAAGCCAGACAGATGATAATCTAAAAATCTCACTGATCAGATCAATTCAAGTAATATGTCACAAATTAAGAATTCTTACTCGATTAAATAAGGAAACATGTTTCACGCACCGGAAATTAGTAATCCCGGGTAAAGAAGGCAGAAATGTTTCATATATCAAGTATGTTGAGGTCACATTCCGTTTTCCAGTATCTACTGGCCACCCGAGTGAACAAAGCCTACTTAGGGGCTGAAAGCCATTTCGCCTACCTGGAACACGTTGTGTTTGAAAGCGATAAACCAAGCGTGCAGGGTGCGAATTAACGTCAATAACAAAGTATGTTTAGAACGTTTCTTTCAGGAAATTAAGACAGACTCACCAAAATGATGAGGAAATCAGTGCATTTGGGAATCAAATCAGTTTGCTCTCTGGAAAGAATAATATTAGTAAGAATGTGTTCTGTAAGTACGAGACGTCGATAAAAATCATATACGGTCGTTTAAAAGCAATCATGACTTATGTTCTTGTCTCGCACGCACTGACTAATAATGAAATGACAAGTTTCTAGGATGAAAGAACCGGCATTCTGACGTAGCTAATAGATTTTAAATGTTTAAAAATGATATGTTATAATAGTTTTTTTAGTAATCGTAGTTAAATTTTAAGAAAAGAGTAACTTCATTCTAGTATAAAATCATCAAGCATTCAGTTTAAAATTTATAGGTAATTTTGTACCAAAATACAGTTTCATAAAGTATCAAGTTACTATAATTTTTTTTATTTTGCAAAGTAATTATGCTGGTAGATGATTTAAAAATCATGTGGCTATGATTGAGGAATAATGAAAACTAGAATGGTAAAATTCAAAATAAGTATTGAATAGTTTTTCCACCCGATGAGTAAACTATCGTAATGATGTAACGTCCAGATGTACGACTGCGTTAATGAGAAAGTTTGGAGTGTGCTTGGGTATTAATGAAGGGAGACTGTCCTTTCATTTGTGATACAGGCGGAGACCAGTTTTATGAGTTATTGAGATTGGTAAGTCCCAGAAAATAAGTGTTTGAAGTAGAAGGCTGACAGAAGCCAAGAGGCATCGGCAAATTGTATTTTACTATTGAGCATAGGGAATTTAAGCCATAATGGCAAAACGTAGTTACTTTATAATTATAAAGAAATCATTTCCTGCGTACAAGGAATGTACTCTTCATAATCCCAAGGAACATGAAGATCGCAAAATCAACACACAGTCACACGCACACAAGAATTATATTGATCATAATAGCATGTGGTTGAACTAATCTCTACATACACTGTGGTTACAACATGTTAACACGTGGAAGATTACTGGGCAGATTTCTTTTTGCTTGGATTATACCTATAAAATTATTTGAAACACAAAAGTAATTTTTATGTACTTTTTAATTTAATTTAATTGCAATGGAGCACACGCTCCGGTGGCAATTTCCCTACACACCCATCTTCCCCCTATCCTGCACCCACCTACATTTACCCTCTACTAATGTAAACTTTAAATTCTTTCAACGATTTCGGTAAATTATTTATCATTTCCCTTGGTAACTTAATCCAATCCCTGATACCCTTACCTAAAAAAGAGAATTTTTCCACACTCTTGTGCCTGAAATCGAGTGCCAGCTTGTGGTCATGGTCATCTTTTTCCCTTCCATGTACTTCTTTTCATACCTACACTAATTTCTTTCCATGCCTCATCACCAGTATACGCCTTGTATACTCCCATGACCATCTTCATCCTCCTCCTGTCTTGTAATCAATCCCATTCCAGCTCCTTTATCATGTCTGTTACTGATTGCATTCTGCGATAATTTCCAGAAACAAATCTAGCAGCCCTTTTTTGCACCCTCTCCAATTTCTGTATTTGATACTCAAAATGTGGGTCCCAGACTACACCACCACATTCGAGAAATGGTCTGAACAAAGTTTTGTAACCCAATTCCTTTACTTATCTCGTACATCCCCTCATCACTTTCTCCAACAAGTGCAGAATTTTGAAACCTTTTCCTTCCACCTGTCCAAGGCGTCCTGCCCAGTTAAGCTTGTTATCAAATGTAATGCCAAGATATTTACATTTCAAGTCTTCAGCAAGCAATTCTTTCCCCAGCTTATGTTCATAATTAAAATTTGTTTTTTATTTGTGTATCTAATGTGGTAGTAGATGGGGTTTAATGGGTAATTATTTATTGGATTCCATTTACCATTTTATTAATTTTGATTTTGTCGATCTTATCAATTTAATAATTTTAATAATTTGATTTTATCAAATAGGAAGAGGGTGCAAAGTGGTATACTATTTTGCATTACTAATGTATAGTCATAACCTGACAGATTTATTCAAATTCAACATTGAATGCCTACAGACGTCGCCCGTCGGTGTACTTTACACTTAACTTAACACATGAAAATGAAGGGTAAAACAAAATTAATATACAATATTACAATATGAGTCTTACAATATGAGGCATAAGACGTTAATTTTAAACAAACAACAGTGACATATTTTATGTGAAATTTAAGCGCTATGTCAAGATGCTTATTTATAAAGCTGTTCACAAGTACAAACTTATATAAATGAATTCAAACAGGGTGTCATTAAGTATTGGACTTAAAATAAAATAATATTTTCTGATTGATAGGAATTCCCGTATCAAATTAGGTTGCTCACGGCTATTAACACGCTCAGAAAGATTGTTGGGGACTGATAATCTGCTCAGAGGCGTTGACGGATCGAGGAACACTGAGTTCTTTATAATGGCTGAATGTCTTTACCGTTTACATAGCAGCGACTGTGTAGCTTCCTTCAGACAACAGCAAAAGGTACCACAAGCCAGAGGTGGCTCAAACCGTACTGTTATAAGTCTCTTCGTAATCGAAGACCATGCGATGCCGTGACCTCTCCGCTAGTCACCACCGCAAGACCCTGGAAGACCTCTGGAAATCGTCCCTCTTTCTCGATGTCGGATCGGAATCACTTCCAGCTCCGTCGAAATCCAATCCGTGGACACGTAAGACATGTGGACCCAGAACACACCAAAGGGCTTGTTATTATTTTGTAACGTTCACGTTGATTGGGAGTTCACAGTTACAATGTTCACACCTCCATCTGCCATACGGTACTTTTTTGTTAGGTGCGGGGATCTCTCATCTCGCGGCACAATAGATTGTCCAGCCGAATTATTCACTTGACCGGAGAAGATCAGTCAGCCTGGCACCTGCCGGAGATAAGCGGGCTTCCACTCCCTATTGTGAAATATGTTGCCACTCAGCCCAGTTATGAAAGGGGTCGCTTCCTCAGTTACAGGTGTCTCCCTTGTAGTGGGGGCCTTAGTGGGCAAACTACGTTACAATTATCTTTCATACCCTTATGATTAATAAAAGAGGATTTTTAATCTTAATTTTTATGAAGGAGTGAAAATTTATTAATTTTGCAAGAATCTCGACGTTAGTTGGAATTTAGGAAAAATCACCACAATATGCCATTTCTTATCTTATCATTGGCGATTACAAGACTGAGCGAATTTACCGTTAACATTAACACAAATTGGCAAAATCATAAAAGCAACGCTCAGAGGTACAATTAGCCGTCATGAGCAAGCAAACAATTGTATATTTACTTTTAAATATATCTCAGAATTAAAATGCAAGAAATAATGACAATTGGAAACAATGAAAAATATAAGTTATTACAAAGGTATCATAATACTGTGATTTTACAGTTAAAAGAAAATCATGGGCGCCAGAATTAACAATATATCATTCGAAAATAACTAGTTCTGGCAAATTATGCCGCTAGCTCAGGGGTTTTTACAATTAAAAAGTGAGAACATGGATCTATCCTCTCAAAGTCGTTTAAGGGTTCTGTTTCACGGAATGCACAATCAGATGGCTTGGTCGTAATAAGTTTCCATTGTAGTTCTGCGTCTGATGTCTGCGGTGACCGGAGATGACCCACGGTATGTGAGATTATCTCACACGGCGGCTACAGACACGCCCTGTCTGTTAATGCGCATCATCGCATTACTGGCGGTGTCGCCGTGATAAGCCTGCTCCAGCAAGGCAAGCCGGCAGCCAGAAATCGTACAACGGCAGTTGGCGAGAGAAGCCAACTTTCCAAGTCCACCTCAGACTAGACTCGACTAGAATCGCAGGTAGAATGTACAGCTCCTCGCTCTTCGGTCCACGAGGAAAACTTCTCGCTCCGCCCCTTGTAGTCTCGAAGCTCACATATAACAGAAATTCCCAGGATTTTAAGTTATACGCTCATTTGGATTGGATCTTCAGGTCGGCACCTAATGTCACGTGATATTTCCGATATCTGATTTGCCCTGCTCATATCACAGAGGTCGGACATATTCGGCTAAGTTCGCCGGGGTGGGAGCACATTCGGCTGTCGGGCGGCAGGCATTTCCCGCCAGGTGTGTGACCCTGTTGACCACCCATCCCCAGGGAGCAGAATGTGTGGTCCGGCAAAACCCCAGATCCGCGACGTCCTGTCGCCATGATTCGGGAAGACCACGATTAGCTTCAAGCCTACGCGGCTCAATAACTCTTTAATATTCGCTTTACCAAGATACACTGTATAAGTTCACATTTCATTACAGTCCTCACTTGGGATCTTGCGTACTTAATAAAATTACAACAAAAATCTATTTAGGTGGTCGCCCAAGATTTATGTAAATTACTCTGACATATATAATAAAAAATGCACCTTGTAACGTGGCGACAGCGCGTCACGTTACACCCTCCAGACTTAAAGCGTATATACTCTCGAGCAAAATATTCCAGTCCTCCTTTCAATATGAATTATTGTTACTATTTAAAACATTGTACGAGTTTGACACAGCAGTCTCGTAACACTAATAAGCTGACTCTTCTTTGCATTTATCTTCATCCCATGTTTACCAACCCAACTAGATATCCTGTCCAGATCACCCTGCAACTGTTTACACTCCTCTATCGTTTTGATCCTTTTATACAGCATTATATCATCTGCAAACAAACTAATTTCAGACAGTAAACAATCAACACAATTATTCATTAGAATAACTAATAGCAAATGGTTCCAATACGCTACCCTGCGACACTCCCATTTTTTCTTCCACTTCTTTTGATACTGCATTTTCTACCCTAACTTTCTGTTTTCTACCTTTTAAAAATTCTACCCAGCAAATCACTTTCTCATCCAATCCAATAGTTTTTAACTTATTTACTACTATTTTATGGCTCACTCTTTGACACATCTAGTGCTACACTATCAATTTGGCCCCCCTTGTCCATTTCATCTGAAATATCTTGCATATATCCCACCAACTGAAATTCGCATGAATATCCTTGCCTGAACCCATGTTGCCTAATTGAAAACCACTTACGTCCCTCACATATATTTCTGATGTGATTGCATATCAACCTATCATTAATTTACTTACCACTGATGTCAAACTGATTGGCCTGTAATTTTCGACTCTATTTCTCACCCCTCCTTTATATACCGCTACTACTATAGCATTTTTACAGTCCTGTGGTAAGCAGCAAGTATCCAGCCTCAATTTAAATACCATTTCAAAATAAGGAACAATGTCACATCTGTTTTTCTTTAAGATATCTGTAGTACTATTATCTACACCAGCCCCTTTATGTTTTTTCAGCTTTCTTATTTCCTTCATGATTTCCTCAGGATGAATTTCAAATTTTTTAGTATCTTCATTTCTAATTGTGTTGTTAAGCTCGTTCTTCGAATTAGAACCTCCCGTTTCTGATTCATTGTCCCTAATGCTTTTACTAAACCAGTTACTTAAAATCTCTGCCCTTTTCAAATCCTCAGTAACTTCTTCTGCATCCTTATCTTTAAGCATCTCTACTCCCTCCCTTCCCCTCAGTTTCCTGGTATAGCCATAGAAAATTCTAGATGCATCAGTCAATGGTCCTCCTGCGCTGACAATACTCTTCATAAACCTATCTTTAGCCACTTTCTTTGCTATTATTAAGTCCTTGTTTAGTTGTTTTAAATATTCCCTACTACCCAGCTGTCTCTTAACACTGTTATGTTGTCTTCTTATCAACCTCTTTAACTTCCTCACTTCCCTACTATAATTCACAGTTTCTCTACTTCTCTTTATTTTCTGCTTTGATTAAATTTTTCTTCCTCCTTTCTTATTATCTCCTTGAACTCTTCCCACCTTGACTCTACTGTACTTGTGCCTTCCTTCCATTTGCTGGATCGTTCTCTGAAATCTCTCTTCAAATGTGAAATCTGTGCTTTTTTTATAATTGTACCTATTTTCCCCTTCAATTTTGGCGACTGGTGCACTGTATCCTCTAATATCCATCATGAGCTGTAAGTGGGGAACACGATTAAAGTTTTCACCAAGACATTCACTGCGTGGAAAGAAGGTATCAGAGAGGTAGGGACCATGCTATGATGGGAAACTATGTATGGGGTATAGTTAGTGTTGCAAACTGAAAAAAAACAAAATGTTTTTTTTCAGCTTTGTGAAAAAAAACATGAAAAAAAACCTAGCACCCGTGTTTTTTTTCTAAATTTTGTTTTTTTTTCAGAAAACAATATATTTGATAAATTATAGTTTTATTTAAGGAACTTCCATTTTACAAAGTGTGTTTTAAGTCTTACTGAATCATATAATGTCTCACATAATGATTCATAAGTGTATCTATATAGGTAACATAATTTTATTCATCCTCTATGTCAGTACCACATTCACTAGTATCAGCACTACCAACACTAGTTCGGTCGGTGTCGGAATTTTCTGTCCTCTTCTTCTGTCTCCTCTAACTTCAGAAATAGTTAAATTTTCTTTTACTGGTTGTTCTTGTATTGTACGCAAAAGATTTTGAGATTGCAATTTTAAATTGTGAGCAAAGTACACACTGTGCATAAATACTGCGCCGATAGTTCTGTATTACGGTCTTTTAAGTTTGAATTAAAATCTATTATCATACAAAATAGGAGCTTTATTTCTTTTCAATCATTTGTTTACACCAACGGTTGCAAGGAAAAGATTCATAATTAGGGACCGTGCACAAACTACGTGGCTCGGTCCAGAGGGAGGAGGGGTTAGCTGGAAGACTACGCTGGGCTACTTGGGGAGAGGGGGGGGGGGGTCCTAGCCAGGCCACGTAACTTTCCTTTCGTAACATTTTTCACAGTTAAAATGAGGAACTGAACTCACAACAGCATGTGAGTATTTATTTCCCTCAGTTAATTATATCCGTATGTAATTTACAATAGTCTGACAAGAGAAAACAGTACAAAATGTCTTCTGGAATCAAAACGGAAGAAAGCTATATGCTTTGTGAGCGGATGGGGGGGGGGGGGACGCAAAAGCCACGTAGGGCTACGTGGGGGTTCACAGGAGGCCAAAATGGAGCTACGTGGTTTATGCACGTTCCCTTACTGACAATTTAATGAGTCAGTACCACTATAGTCTGAGAGTTAACAAGTATACGAATATAAGGAAAGCCCAATAAGGCAAAAAACCGTGGATAAATTTTAAATTCCTAATTTTTTTAAAAGATCTGTAGGTAATTTTGTAGGGCTGGCAGCACTATTTCAAATAGCAAGTATCATTCCAAACAATGGGGAATGGGGATTCCTTCTCGCGCAACCTAGTCTCTTCGGGAAATCCCCGTTCATAAAGAAAATTTCAGTCAATTTTGCCAATATTTTCGTAATTTTTTTTCCCTACTGAACCAGAAAAATATAGTAGATTTTAAACTAAGATAAGTACTTAGAATAAACTCTAAAACAGCCATTTTAAACGATAACTGCCTTACAAATTTGAGATTTAGTAGTTGTGAAAAAAAACGTGTTTTTTTTTCAAAGTTTTTTTTTTCATGTTTTTTTTCAAGCCAGAAAAAAAACCGTTTTTTTACAACACTAGGTATAGTACATGCAGAGGAGTCAGCAGAACATAAGAGGAAAAGCCGTTCTCATTTAAATTTTTAAAGGACACTATTATTCTATGAAGATTTAATGTTAATAAATATTTTTGCACCTATTCCTACCAATTCTTAAGTTAGTGTATGTTAGATTTCTGTTATTTGAGTCTTGTTACATTAAATAAATATTTAATATTAGTCATTTTTAAGAAAACTGATAAATTTATTATTCCAGCCAAAATATTGATACATAGCAAAAACTACTTGTATACTCATAATATGCTTCATCAAATCAAGCAATAAATTTACAAAATTAAGATGAACAAAAAACTTGGTCAAATTTTATATGTTAATGAATAGCTATAAGTTGTGGTGGAAACTTAACTATCGTAACAGCGATGTGGAACGTCACAATCGACAGTTTTTCCTCTGACACGTTCCTGAAACACACTCAGTTTTAAAATAGTCTCGGATTTCACATAGTTTTTATACCACTCCGACAGCGAAGTGCTTGTCGTGATCGAATACGTTTCACTAAAAAAACGCATAAGAGCTTTATCGAAACGCATGTCCTTCTGAATTTTGAATGTGCTACTCAGCACGAACTGAACCCTTACGCCTGGGATGCACAACTTCGAGAGGTTTACTTGCCAAAAGTTCAATACAAGAATCAACGAAATTAACTAATTTTAGAATATTTTGAATAGTCCCGGAAAAGATTCTAGTAGTGGGGAGAGATGGAGCTGGAATTTTTACCGTTACATGACGTCACAGCGTGGTGGTGGTGGGGGACCTCCCTTCCCTCTCCTCCTTTCTCTCCCCTTACTTCTTTCCCTCCCCATCGGTTGCGGGTGATCAATGGTGATCAAGGTAGTATGACTAGATGCCACCAATTGCTGACTTGATCCACGAGAAATCTGAATCTGCGCATGCGCCGGCCAAAGAGAGGCCAGTGACATTCCACTTCGCCACGAGAGAGAGTGAGATAGTTCTTCTATCCTTGTCTTGTGGGGGATAACACATGTCTGAGGCATGTTTGCTCAAGTTTCAACACCTCTGTCTCGCGTGACGTCACAGCCCCAGACAAGTTTCTACACGAATCCTAGCGCGCCATTACAATAAATGGCATCACGCTAGGTAGCTCACCCTCAGTTCCCGGTCGACGCTCGTCTAGTACAGTTCACTATTGCTAGTGAGGTTCTTCTGTTTTCAACATGTTATAAGTTAAACAGCAGTGACACCAAGCGGCTCACTAGTGATTTGTCGCCTAAACTGGATTTTAATGCAGTAGTTGTATTCGAAAAAGTTGGGTACAGTAAAGTCACTCTCATAAATGAAGAGTGGGATGTACTGAGATAGCTGGTCTATACAATTGGTGGCTTTTTCAAAAACACTGAGCATCTGCAAACTAGTGTCTCACTTGGCAACCACACCACCTCGTCCCGAGCAGTGGCTGGAGCGAAAACTATTTGGTTTTACAACAATGGTGTTCTTGCCTGAGGTGTGTTTCTTGGCGAATCAACTTTGAGCAACATGGCCGACGTCCTGCCAGCAGTGACCAGCGCCATCAACACCATGAAGCCCTGGAGTTATCAAGTTACCAAGTACTACAACGAGTTTGTGAATACGATATCAGAGAAAGTGACTACCCCTGTTGTTCTATGCAAGGTCTTACAGATTTGCATTTTGATAATGTACATGTCAATGGACTGTCATACAGCCCCACTTCAACACTAGTCTACGAACGTTTAAGGATAGAAATTAAAGCATACAAAAAAACTGTTAGTGTATGACGATGTTAAGCGCAAAATTGAGCAAGATTATGATGTATGTGGTAATATGTAAATAAAATCATTTTCTCCGATTTTTTTCTTTTGTTTATTTCACCTATCCCAATTAAATAATAAGATAGTGTATATTTTTAAAAAAATTTTATCTCGCCCATAATTGGCGATGAAAAATACATTTTCAATTGCACACATATTATTACAAAATATATGTAAGTTACAAATTTTTCTCATATTATTCATCTTGAATTCTCGCAGTGGTGGACATCCTAAATCTTCTATGTTGTAGCATACTTTCTACCTGAAAATTTTCTGGAAGCATCGAGCTTTCTCCCGTCCTTTAACGTAAATGATTGAATCATCCACATTGGTTACTGCATGTAGTAAAGAGCACATCCTGCTGAAGGAAACACCATCAGAATTCCAAGGTATTCCATGATAATTATGTGTTAGCCATCTAACTGATGGTTCATTACATCCACACGATGGTGACGATACAGAAATATAATGTGTAGCGATAATTTTATCTGAGCGCACCATTCATATAGCAACTTCTTTGAAAATAAACCTCCATCCTTCTTCGTGAAGCCCTGTGCGTCCAGGAAGATGGTCGGTATGTTAATGAGTGGCAGTACATGCTTCTATTTGATTTTATGTAAGCTTACGCACGACACATGTTAGAGGTACATATTCTACTACACGATCGTGCAAGATCAGACAGTATGCAGCGGTGTAGGAAGGAAAATTCTCACTGCTATCAGACTCCATACGAATGTCTACAGGTCCTGTTTTAAGAGACTCATTTTGATGTGAACAGTCTATTAGGGCGATAGGGGTAGTTTCTATAAACTCTTCACGTTTTAGTAGCGGTCAAGGATGGTTTCACTCGTAGTAAAACTGTTGAAATCTTGCATACATGTCATACAACACTGTGGTTCGGTCTTTCTTAAAGTCTAGTTTCATGTAATCATATGGATACGCCACATCATTTAGGAACAGTCTGACATTGGCAAGACTGCAGTCGTAAAAGGTGGCTGCACTAACTTCCACATTGCGTTTCATATTTGATTGAAATCCCAAAACCACGAACCTAGTTTTCTCTAACTGTGTTGACGTTTTCAAAGACCAAATTTGAGTCTTACTTATAGGAAGCAACGGGTACTCCAACAGATACCAACATCTGAAGTCAATGCGAAGTCGTTTCCCACTGTCAACCATCTTGAGCAACCCTAGTTTTTCTCGTTCACCTACTTGCAAATGAAGCATCACCCATTCCAATTTGCTGATGGTGAATTTACTTTCCTGGGGATTTGGATTGGCTTGTATATATGAATTTGTATCGTCCCTATCTCAAATCAGTGTTAGTTCTTGTTTTACATTTGCAAATATTTTTTAAAGTCTTCGCAAAACCCAAGAGCATACTTAACGGTATACATACATCAAAGTAACCATTTCCAGGAGCGCGTTGACCCCATCCTGGATTGATCAACACATCCATTTGTGGGGGACTTGCAGAAATAAGCGTTTTCAATGTGCTTGTGATACCAACGTTTCTATTTCGGTCAATTTCTGTTCCATTAAGTTCATATCGAATTTCATCAAACAGAAAAGTGAATGCATTGGATGTGATAAGTGAATTTGTTATTGTTCCAATTAATTTCACGAATCAAGTAGCTTTCGCATGGTATTGTATATGTATCTTGGTTCTGATTCGGTATATGAATTTCATCATTGTTATTAAATGTGGCTGGCGTATGCGCCTGGTGACTCAAATATTGTTTGCGCGTCACCGACTCGTCAGAATCCACACGGGAAGTTATGTCTAACACCTCATCCATGATTTTTAACTGTATTTCCCAACGACAGTAAGAAGACCACGTTCTCAGACGTTAACCACTTCACTGTCGGTTTACGACTGACAGCTTTGTGAGGTTGGCGCTTCTTGTTATAATGAGCACCCATTTTTCTTTATATGCAGTCTAAGGATAATGGTTTCACCTCTAAAATCCACTAAATTACCGTCCTGGTCGACAACTCTAACGTTTATGTTGTTGAGAGTTTTTACTGTGATGGGCAGATAGATGACATTAGTGGGTACATCAACAATCTTGTACCCCGGTGGAACTGTTGGAACAAACTCGTTCAGTGTATGGCCAAGCCTATCGTTGTCTTAATTTCCTGTGAATATGCTGCACTCTATTTTTATTGAATTAATTTTGAAGATCTGCACAGTGTAGTCTGATGTATGAAATCCAGGCTTTAACACACGTTTCGAAAATCCAAGCAGAGATCAAATTTAGTTTGGTTTAGCGAAGTCAATTTCCACAGCTGTTTCAATCTCGCACTTGAGTGAATTGTTATTTGCTCGAATTACTAGCTTTTCCTTTTTAGTATGCTGAACTAAATAATTTGACTAATCGTCAATATAGTAAGATCCTGTGGGTATGTCTATCACTTTATTCTTCGAGTAATGAAATTGACAAATTGTTTTGTCTATATTCGAAATCGAATTGTAAGTCTGAAAATCAAGCAAACCAACTGTGTATTCGCCTTGGCTCAAATCTATCGGTGGAAAGTAATCACAGCCCAAGACTGAACTGTTGCCCGACAAGCAGAGTGTCACAGACATGTGTTTATCTGACCAAGGTTCGTTCAAGACTGATGTAATACATTTTCATACAAGAATTTTAAACACAAATGACCACATACACGTATTCCAAACTTTTGGTGTTGCTGCACATTGTAAAATATTCTGTTCCCTGCAAAGTACCGAACCTGTCGAAATACTTAACTATAAGGTGATGTAAGGGACCCAATGTGTTCCAGCATTATCAGCACTGTCCAAGTTCACGACACCACATTCACGTTCACGAATTTTGTGAGGTAGTGTATCACGCATGAAAACACCACGAAAATATGGTGTGCCCAAACGCTTTACATGTCTACATATGTCGTCGCCCGTCAGTGGTTTAAACTTTTTTTTTTATCCAGACCCTCCTTTGCCGGTATGGTTTCAAATATAAACCTTTACCCCTCAATGTAATTGCCTCCGTCATTTCGTTGTGTCGTTTCTCCTCAGCCAACTGCTTATTCGCCTCTTTTGCTGCTTTGACAGCCTTGACGTTATTTGCAATCCCACCTGCCAAAGCACCAGCTGCTGACAAGCCGGCAAATAATGGTATTAATGGAAGAATATCACCTTTTTTCTTCTTTTTCTTATTACCTCCACCAAACTTTAACTTGGCACGCATGGCTCTGTTAACAACAAATGTAGCTTCACATTCACCAAACTTTGCATCTTTAGCCTTATTTCTTTCTACGGCCCTCCCGGCGAGTATACGAACTGCTTCAGCTCTATCTGCCCCCTGTGCATAAGCAATGTCGTGTTCCCTGCAGACTGCGTCTAGTGGGTTGACACCCTTCTGCCCAAGAGCCAACCGTTTTTCCAGTTTAGTACCGGGGCCACAAAACTGGTATGTAGGAATATGTGCCTTAAGAGCCATCTTGTCGATGAGCTTGTTTAAAAAGCCACGACCCTTCTTCATCTTCCTCGAAGGAGGCATTGTTACCAACTAACATACTTTACTTGTTCGCGCCTATATATAGCTGGAGCAACCACTTAACCTTGTCAATATTAAGTTTGTCAAACAGAGAGACACATTACCCGTGAGTAATGTCGATGCTGCCGGCACCAATACTAGGTGGAAGAACAGACCTGTGTTCCCTGAGACAGTGAGGGCCCATCAAATTGTGGGAAAACCCATCTTGTGCTCTCTCTGTTGGAACACGCAAATGGACTTAGATTTGAAAATGTATCTGTGTTTTCCAAGTCGTTGTACCAGCCAAGGTATCAGTTACTAGGGAAAATATTAGAACCCATTAAAGAAATTCAGTACTTGACATTTACAGATAATCAAAGTGTACCTCCTCCAAGTGAAGCTCTAACCCCAAGTTCGGTGTTTGTGTTTGATGATGTTTCGTGTGAGAAGCAATATAATATACGAGATTACTTTTGCATGGGTAGGCACAGATCATTGGATTATTTTTACATGTGTCAAACATATAGTCGTTGGTTAGAGACAACGCTAACTTGATCGTGCTCTTTAAATAGGACGATATGAACCTCAAACACATTTACAACGATCACGTCAACAGCGACATGACGTTTAAAAACCAATGCAGGTATTGCTGGAATGAGTGTAAACACGGATTTTTGGTTGTTGACAAACACTGCGACAAGTATAACGGAAGATATCGCAATGGATTTCATTCGTTTTTGAATAAATAGCTGCGCACACTGTGTTCTGACATCATTACTAGTTTGGAAGAACTTCGGTGACAAAGCAAGAGAGTGTTGGTGTACCCACCACAGAACATACTTCTTATGAAGAATGGCAACTTGGATTGTCAGGGTAGACTTCTCAAACGTGTAGCCAATTCCATCAAAGAAGACGATGCTACAAACAAACGATAAGTTCAAGCCATACACCGGGATGCCATTGATAAATCCTTGCGTATGGTAGTCGAAATGGAGAACATAATTTCATACTCGAATGAAAGATTTCGGTTGAATCGGGATGTATTTATTTTATGGAATGAATTAAATTCAGCAAGTGTCACTATACTATTACCTATTATCCTTACATGTGAAGTTATCAGGGATGTGTATGTTTTAGGAGGACACTAATATTATGATATTCCAAATGATGGAATAATCGCGACTATGACTATACCAAAAGGAATAGTCGCTTAACTCAACCAGCGTAAATTTGATAAAGGCTTGCCAGTCACAGAAAAAACGACACGACAAACTTAGTTTCCACGTAGCCGACCCTAAGACATCAGCCCCTAAAAACCTCCAGGTGTTAACAGACCTCAAAAAGCCTCGCCCTAAAGACCTCCATGTGTATGTATTTTTCAAATGTAAAATAGTACAGTGAACGCTCCAAAGGTTCATTCGGTGCGTAAACATGGATCCAACAACAACTAAATGTGGCATCATAATGGCTCGCAATGCAATTCGACGAAAGTTACTCGGACTGACTCTGAGAAATTTTTCAAGGATTCATTAAGACCTGTGACAGATACTATGGGAGGAGTTTTCTTACCTCAACGACATATACAGCAGCAGTCTCCTCTCTTGATCAAAAATTTCTTGAAGTCATAAAGTCGAAGTGAGCGAGATTATGATTCAGCGTATGGTGTCGGAAAGAAGAATGATTCACTAAAGATTGGAAACACACCTGTTACTATTGATGAAAATATTATTTTAATCGATGGTAATGAGTATGAAAGAACAAGAGGGTTAATGGAATTGTTGTTTTTGAAAAACCCAAAACAGTATACTACCAAGGACTTGAAAATCTATTCTGAAATATTAAACAACATGAGGGCTCACAGAGTAAATTTTAGTCCATCAGGTAAAGTTTTGAAGTCACCTGGGAATGTGAAGTACAAAACCATAATCTCTAAAATTGTAAATCAGTCTGGTTTTGGTCTTATACCCATGAAGGAATATGTGTACTGGGACGATCCCAATGAACTAGTTCAAAGGTTGAAGTTACTTACCTCATCGACATCAGCAGGGCATTCAGCACACTCCAACGAAATTTTATGTGTGGTTGAAAGAGACATTATGTTGTAACATGGGTCAAGTTGTTCCAGAATTCTCTCGACCAGCAAGAAGAAATTTCCCAAAACGTCATGTAGTAATCAAAGGTCTCGATGATCTGTGGCAAGCTGATCTTGTGGAAATGATCCCATACTCACGTAAAAACAGTGGCTACAAGTATATACTGATGGTGATTGATACTTATTCAAAGTTTGCATTGGCAGTACCCCTCAAGAACAAAACAGCTAGTGTGGTTGCTGATTCTATTAAGAACATACTAAGTGTTGGTCGTGTTCCTAAAAACTTACAGACTGATAGTGGAAAAGAGTTTCACAATTTCAAGTTCAAGAACCTCATGAAAAGCTATGGTATTAATCACTACTCAACATATTGTCATCTGAAAGCATCAATAGTTGAACGACTAAACAGAACTATTAAGAATGCTGTGTGTCAAGAATTGAGCAGACGTGGTTCACATCGGTGGATTGAACTTCTTCCTCAGTTACTGTCAAATTATAACAACAAGTGGCACAGCACCATCAAAATGAAGCCATGTGATGTTAAGGACAACTCTTTACTTTCTACAGTGTACTTCCGTGTTAAGACTACCTCGCCAGGTAAATTCAAAGTTGGTGATCATGTCATGTCATTAAAGAAATGTTTGAGAAAGGTTATCTACCAAACTGGTCAACTGAAGTGTTTACCATTAGAAAATTGAAACTAACTAATCCTGTAACATATTTACTTAAAGATTACCAAGGTAAAGATATTGCAGGAACATTTTACCAGCAAGAATTACAATTTAAAAAACGTCCAAGCACATTTCTGGTTGTACGAGTAATAAGGAAAAGGAAGAATATGGCATTAGTGAAGTGGCTAGGTTTCGATAAATCACATAACACATGGATAAATGTAAAAGAGTTATTTAAATTATAAAGTATCTTTTGATCAATAAAAAATAGTACAGCATATGTTTGGTTTTATTTCACACATTCATAAAGATATAATAGCATTTTTTCCTATTCATAAAAATTAATATTCTTTTTACATAAATCAGTGCATTGCTTATACATTTGATTGTCACTGATATTTGATACCTAATACTAAGTTACAGTGCACTGGCAAACCACACAGCAATTTATCACAAGTAAAACATAAATTATTTACAACAGATTGCCATTTACTTCAGATGAGCACACATCAGACAAATCACCATCAGCTATATACAAATCGACATCAGACAGATGTCCATCAACTATTTACAAATTGACATCAACCAGATGATCGCGCATCAGTATTAACTATGTACAAATCATGTTTGCTATCAGACAAATGACTATCAACTATATGCAAATCGACAACAGATGACCACAAATCAATTATTTACAATATATTAAAAACCCATCCCACTGTAAGCACCTTACTATCGAAGAGGTTAGGAAAAGGGAGGCTCAGTTCAACATACCGATACCGATCCCAAAAATAACTAAACAAACCATTTTAAAGCAACAAGAAATAAACAACAGATAGCAAAGCACATAAATAAACCTTAAATTGCAATAAACCAATGATATTCCAGCAGAAAATAGGTTATTACAAACAAAAGTAAACTATCACTATCAGATCCTAATACTGGTCAGGGAGATATTTTGAACAGATTTTTAGGAAGTAAATGTTAAATAACAGTAAATATAGTACCTAAGCAAACTTTTTATCATAACTACTAAACATTATTCCAGAGGGGAATAAGTAACTTCACTATAAAGCAAATCTAACCCTTAAATTTGGCCATATAACAGATTTAGGTATTTCTGAATAAATTTTAATACAGTAAAGACTGTGAGAAGCTAATAGAAGCCAGGCCTAAACCTACAATAACAGTAAAATATAGTTCCGAGGAGATTTTAAAGAAATGATGACAAGCAGGATGACAATAACAGATTGTGATGTAATTCGACCATTTAAAAGCTCCAAAAGTAAATGTAATAATGCCTGAGACAGTTTAGAAGAATAGCTGATAAGTTTCTGATAGTTTCTAATCACTTAATAATAACATTAAGTAGTTTTGGGGAAAATTAATAACTCATTTGCATAAGCATTTTCTATAAACAATTTTTGGCCTTTTAAGTAATTTCAGGAGTTAAAAAGTAGACGAAAATGCATTAAATCATCGTCACTCAGTTTTAATAGGTTCCAAGTAGGTTAAACCCGGAGAAATATGGAAAATCAGTAAAACTAGGAAGCCGGCATACAGACGTAAATAATCAAACCTTTCAGCATTAATTCCAATACTTTTAAACCATTTTGAAAGCGATGAGAACAGGTAAAAGCTAGTAAATACACGTAATTAATTTTCTATAACAATTAAAAGACATTTTACTAACCTGCTGTTTGTTAATCCAATTTCGAAATAACTCGCCAGAGGCACCGTACACAAAATATGCTTTTACACTAATTTTAAACACTGTCACACGATATAAAGTAAATAATAAATTAAAACAGTCCGAAAGAGAATTAAATTCATCTAAATCTCGTAGTTTCGAACTGTTTCAAGAGCTTAAATGGTTATTTAAACACATAAAATAGGTCACTCAACTTTACCATTTTCTTATCCAAAAGCCTACCAAGATTTCGAGATAAAAAGTAGTTTTCCTTAAAGACCAACTCTTCTAGTTGCACAATTTTATTGTGCCCAAGATATCACACCCATGAAGATGGGACAACTTTTAAAACACGTATTTTGATACATGCTACACTTTAGTAATTTGATAAATCACATACCTTCAGAGTTATACGTAGAAATATATACACAATAAAATGGCGAAGGTGTGAAATTTCTGTTTTTAGTGATAACTCCGTCAGTTCCTAACCGATTTGAATAAAATTTACATTTTTGAGCGGTTAAAATCCGGGACAACACTTTGATTATAGTTTCATGTTTATGACTTATGTCGTTTGTAAATCCCTAAAATTTCTGAACATGTCGCAATCAGGGGATGATTTGAATTTTGCAGTGACGTCACCTTAAAAATAAAAGTTAAGAATAAAAGTTAAAATTTTGCCATCCAACATGACCCACATAAACTACCACAACTTGTAAACACTTTAGATTTTAAATTGACCACCTTTGAAGAAAGTTGTAAAAATAAATGTGAGGGAATATTTTTTACCGCGGCAGAACACCGCCGGAGTGTAGCGTCCTTGATCCACTCCTATATAAGCCCTGGTGAGGGAGGAGGTAGTCAGTCGCAGTGGAGTCCATCAGATCGCTTTGAGGAGAACACACGCTTCTCGCGAGTGCTTAAGTTTGAGAAGACCCGCGGGCACGGTGGCTTATGGTCAGGGCGGGTCAAAACATGATGGCCGACCGGCGCCATTTCTAAATTCGGCATGACCAATGTAACAGGCTAACATTTTCCTACATGTGTTTATAACAGGTTTCAGTTTCATTTTGGGGTGGTATGGTCTGTTCTGTTTCATGATCTGTGATCTTCGGCTAATGATTTTCTCCGATTGCCATTGCTAACTGTGACTTTTGCAACTTTGTGTGAAAATTTTCAAGAATATATAATTCAGTTATCCGGATTCAGACTTTCATTTCTACTTTAGTACCTTTCTTACAGGAGGTTAATCTGTAAGTGGCGACCGCAGTAATTTTTACAGTTAGCATTCTACATGGTTTAACACGGTTATACAACTTTTTACGAACTTTGACAACTTTTAGGTGACTTTGAGTTTAGGTGAAGAAGCTGATACCAGCCCCGCATCCAGCTTTATTCCCTAACACCACCCTCCAGTAATATATACACGGGATAAACGCTATATTTAATCTCCATTCACACATATATTTACAAACTCATTCACTCTCTGGTACAGACTTGTGCCCCCAAGGTAGGGTTCCAATCCCGTAGGGGGAAATATATCGTTTATCATCCAATCTAGACAGACCCAGCTTGGATACTTCAACAGTTGTAATTCTATGGAGGTTTCATTGAAATCGGTGTTGGGTGTGATACTTTTCCGCAGCACCATGTAAACAGTCACTGTAATCTTCTATTGAAAGTTTTTTTTTTTTTTGTAACTATGCGCCCCAGACCCTTCACCCGTCTTGAGGTTTGGTTAGATTCTAGTCGAAATGAATATATTTTCCACCTAAGACATGGAAATTCCACAATCAGGGAACCATTCGCCTCATCTTTCATAACCCACGAACCTTCTAGTTATAGGGTTCTATATCGAAACGATTGATGGGTTTATATCTAGACGTGTCGAATTCCTCCCTGTTGTGTTTCATTACTTCATACAGATCACAGCCATTCACCAAATAGATGAAACTGTCTGTGTCCATCGGGCGTATAAACTGCGGAAGGGCAAATTCATAGTGAAATCGATACATCCGCAGTTTTGACAGATCGAGAATGCACATTCCGACGTAAAGCGGCTTGCTGAAAAGTATCCGCACTTAAGCCATCTCCAGAGCCACAAAGTTTTTCTCGAAAATAGTCATTGGCATAAAGTGTGGTGAAGCCACATGCTTGCGGGCACCGCGGTGGCCCGGCCAACCTGTACACAATTTCACGTGACGGTGTTTTCTAATGTTCTACATTGTTTTTCCGAAAATTGAATTATTCATTAATTTGAAAAAGTCTCTCTCAGGTTCTGATTTTGCCGATTGACGAGAATTCTTGTTGAGAGAGATGTATTCTTTCAGCCATGGTGACTGGTTGAAAGATATTACCCGTTGAACCATGCCCAACTTCATCCCCAAGCCTACACATTGCTGGAGGACTCGGTAATGGAGAACGTACCGAATCTTATCCTCCAGCGTAGTTATCAGCTAGGGGAAAGTAGATCCAGCGGCGGCTTTGTGGTCTGGACTTGGCGGTAGGTCTGCTAGAAAGTTGTGTACATCCTGGGGAATCGTCAAGTCTACCTCTAAAATGAAACCCCGAGGTGAGTCAGCTGCTACGCTCATGAAGTATATGCTGGCAATCTGTTCAGCCGATAATCATCTAAACCTTCCAGAGGGTAGATACTCTGACATGGCACAGCCATACAGATTGTTTACATCAAAATACATAATGAAATTTTCAGGTGCGTCATGGTTGTACTCCGCCATGTACCGGTTATTTGCCTTGGCGTACCTGTGGACATACTGACAAATACCACTACAAATTCCACGTTCTTAAAAGAGAAGCATGTCGATATCTGTCAGAAGATCCAGCTTGACACAGGTTCTCTTTAAGAAGGCATGCCACGAAAGACCTGGAGCTGTGAAGTAGTGGGCGGGTTTCAGGGTGTACTTGTCGAAACATACAGCCCTAAATTATTCAAACAGATCCGCAAGTAGCCGTACACATGTACCCATCTACAGACTTGCGTATTCACCCAAGTTTTGGATCTGGAAAGTCCGCCACACTTGTGTCACATGTTCGTAGTCATTGTCCGAAATTTCAAACTCCGACAACGAATTATAAAATTTTGACTTTGGATAGAGCGTGGCCTCTTTGAGCTTCTCCATCGAATCCATGTATTCATAGGGGAAGATTCCTTTTTGCTTAACTAGCTGGAACTTCTTGGGGTCCGTGAAATGCTTACTGGTAATGTACATAAAACGATCCTCAAGGGTTCCAACCAGCTTATCTAATGAAGACTGCTTGAAACGGTACGAGTCCAGCAACCGCAATGTGATTGATGTACAACTAATCTTTTTAGAAAACGAAATGTAACGTTCAGTATTCATGGGCAGCACATCAATCCCATCTTCATTGAAGTGTGCTAAGGCCCTAACAATGAACTGCGCATCTTACCCAGAAAAAATATGGAAAAAGATTGGTAGTACCTTTGATTATTGTACTGTAAATTACAGTTATTGTGTGCAGCCCTTCTGCATGCACCTGTCATCTGGCAATGATCGCGAACCTTAACGGCCCCCGGTGCAAAGCCGTCACCACAGATGTGGCATACCGTGGCACTGGTAAATTTTGCCTCATCATAAGCCGACATTATAAGAAATGCGACCCCCTTGTAAATTTCATCAACGTCCGGGGCTAGTTTCACGAGTTGTTCCACTAGCCACGTCTCAGGGTTTTCCCCCGAGAATCCGTTCAGCTGAGGGTTGTATTCGCAAATGACCTGAAATGCCGCGGCAAAAGGGGTGTGTTCCTGGACTTATGTGGAGTGAGAGGCATTGGGGTCCGGTCTGCACGTATCAAAGGGTTTCAACAAACATTCAAAGTCCGCGCAAACGACGAATGGTACACGATGTTGGTGTACAAAATCCTTAAACTTTAAGGTTTTGCCTTCGTCGTCGGGTATATCTACTCTTACAGCGCCGACCCTTGTGCAATCAATCTCATGGCGCTCCAATATATCATTGCGACTGAAATGCTGCAGACATCTATCATACATGAAAATTGAATTTGAATGCCTACTTATTGATGATCTGACTATCTTCGACAAACAGTAGTGAAACTTGCCTTCACCCTCTGTAATCAACATCATGTTGATATGGAAATCGCGTTTGACTGCAACAAGGTAGAGGGGGCCTAAAACTCTATGTTTTCCATTTTCTGGTTCCAAACCGTAGACATTGATCGAATAATCGGGATTTTGCCTCTCAAATTTAGAAATTTCTGACAATTTACAGGAAAGTTAATGCCTGTAAAATAGAAGTTGTACTTGAACCATGCTGGATTATACTTCCTAACTAAACACGCGTTATCAAACATCTTTTCGCGAAATACCAGGACCGTCCAAAGAAAACAACAATCACCACTGTTTTGAACCTTGACAATTGCTTTCTTTGCTTGGATATCAGAAGGTAGTGCTATAAATGAAGAGCCCGGTGCAGTTTAGTTATATGGATGTCAAGGGAGCTGATTTGTTAGAGGCATTTACCACTATCCCGATCCTGGAATTCACAATATCTCTTCTCTAGATCTTGAAACACATAGACTTCATACCAATCTTCCAGGTGAGTGCTTAGTGTAAATTCTCGCATCTTTGGCATAAACCAAATACTGCTGACGTTAGTGACATTGTTCTTCTGAATTTTGAAAAGGCAATCCAACACCACCTGGCATTTTACAGCCGGTGTTGATGGATTTAGAATAATCGTGGAAATCTTCGTTTTGAAAATGTTAAAACAAACCTGATAAAACTGAGCGGGTCCTTAAAATTTTCAGAATTTTGAATATTGATATGGATTAATCTGTTCCCGTAAGCACTAACCCTTATAGGTGGGTATAGCCGCGTAGCATCCGGCTTACCTTTTTCCCCACCCTCGTTAAAGCAGGAGCCGGTTGTTTGGGTGTTTCGCAGTCACTGGAACGATGGCTCATTAGTCGCCCAGAGTGCTTCTACTGGTGTCAGAGTGGTGACTAGTTCTTCATCAATTGGATCTGCCCACGCGCTGCGTTGGGGCACTGCAAAAGTTGGTATGCCCCACAACGCTTCCAGGCCCGGCGGTGATATATAGCCATCCGCAAACAAAAACAGCAAATTTTTAGATTCATAATTACATGTATGAAAAAAGCAACCAATAAAAGGAATACATTTTAATCCTTTTCGATGGGCCATCATCATGGGTTGCCGTCCGTTTTTGTGGATCATTATTGGGTGTAGGTTGCAAATCATCATCTGAAACAAAATTAATAACGTTGGTCACACATGAAAAATTACTTAAAGAGAGAAAATTAATTAAAGTATTAGCTACTTACTGGTAAAGTCAGCAGCATTGTTACTGCCCATATTGTACCCATTCAAATTATCAGAGGCATCTGCAACAAAATAAATAATGTCAGTCACATATCCATTAAGCATTCACATGAAAAATAATTAAATTATTAATGCACATCATCATCTGTGGGTAACTATATTTCCTAAGTTATTTGTTGAATGTAATAGGGACATTAAAATAAAACGGAATGTGTTACTTAAACTTTATAAGTACGTATAGGTAATATCTAATTTAACTAAATAACACAGTAAAACGATGCTTTCGTGCAAACGATAATTTTTGTGTTACAAGGATCTTATTTAACTTTTGTTCGAACTTGACAAGATAAAATAAGTTAATGGTAAGCGGTTGTTCGCTACCGCTATACTTTAAGTATATCATGTTGTGTTACATCAAACAGATCATAACAACAGTATTTTTTAATTAGTGAAATTTATTACATTCAGTAAATATTTAAACTCAATGTAATGTTTTATAAGTAAAATTGAACAATACCAGCAATCCAATGGTCAAACGTCAGTTGACGTCCTCGATGTGATAGAGAAGACGCATTTAGACGGTTTAACAGACTGGAAGGAGAATGTGACGAATAAAACGAAACAATCAGAATTCTTAATTCTCAAGCCCGCGCTGCACAAAATGAAGATGCACGAACGCAAAATCTTGAAGCGTACAGAACAAACTTTAGAGAAAAACGTGCACGGCGAACACGTCATCACGCATTATTTTCAACATCTTTGAATCGTATTGCATTTCAAAATGACTCTAAAGTTGATTACTGTTCAGATTCCGCACTCGAAATTAGAGCAATGGGTAAAATATATCAATATTGCAATGACTTAAAACTTAAAAATGAAACAACTCGAATGTTTCGTGAAATTATGGTGGTAAATTCCAAAATTTCTTTGATAGTTTATTTGTGAATCAACAGCACATATCTCAAGTTCCACGTTGACGATGTCACGGGTACAGCTATTGTTAGTAGTGTCAATACACCGGAGTGAGCTGGTACCCTGGACCAAAATACCCCACGCATTTCTTATGGACGCCGGTGTGAGCTCAGGACCACCCACGTCGCAGCGAGGACGCAGGTGTGTGCCTCTGCCACGTGCCACGCAGATGTGCACCTCTGGGAATAATATGTAAATAAGGCCACGTGCCACGCAGGTGTGACCTCAAGTCGCCGTGCACGTGTGCTGCAGACTGGTTATGTTAATTAGTTTTCAGCCCCTCCCGGTCGACCCGGCATCAGTTTGCAGCTATGTCTCGTCTAGAGATGTTGTTCTCCTCTGTGTACCAACTCAACGCTGGTGACTCGAAACGTTTGACGATAGGGTTATCGTCCAAACACAAGTTTGAACCTGTTGTAGTTCTGGAAAAAGTGGGACACAATAAAATTGTTTTAACATACGACGAATGGAACGTCCTGATCCAGGAATTGGACGTAGTGTCCGAGTTATTCAACGCCGGCACCGACAGCATCCCACTTGGTGAGCACACCGTCTCCTGCCGAACGAT
>JARYHS010013631.1:32547609-32824434 GCA_031002005.1 Vandiemenella viatica | reverse complement strand
CACTTTAATAAAATCGAGATTAGCTTAGTGCAAAGCGCCTATTGAAACCTACATTTCTCTGTGAACTACAGAGTTTATAGTTGTTCACGGTAGTTCCAAATTCCTATCCAGCTTTCGCGAGTAACTTGGTCCACTTGTGTGCAAACTTTATCTACACCTCAGCTGGCATGTCCTGATAACTCCCTAGTATAGCGGTAAATAGATAATAAATATTTCTTATGGTATTTATGATCTAGTGGTGGATCCACCTGCCAATAGTCCAAAACTTCTAACCTGGTAATCCTATCAGTTAACGAGGATCTAAAATTTAATGCGGAACCAGAAATGCAGAGAGTGTTAGTGTTGAATGACAGTACCAGATAATATATATATATATATATATATATATATATATATATATATATATTGTGTTTCATTCCCTCAGCTAAGGGCCAGGAGCGAGTCGTTGGAGGGCATAACAATTACCCTTTTCGGCTTTTGATACATTATGCTCCCAAGAGTTTTTTATTTATTACAATGGTAGCAATTATTACAGACAGTAAAATTTTTGGAAGTAACAGTATTTACATATTTTATATATTAGAAAAAAAAGAAAGGACACGTTAACAGCTTCAGAAAAGTAGCAGCAATTAACAACTTAACATCAAGCAGAGCTTTTGTGAATGAAGGTGTTTTAAAACTTAATAATTGAAACGACTTTCATAATCATTGATACAGAATTATTAGTGATTTTTTCAAAAAATAGGATTTTTTGATAGTTAACAGTTTACTATACATAATATCAATGACTATAAACATTAGGATTTTAATGATGATGAGATGAAAAGATGGGAGAATTGATTTTGGGGCTGTACTTGTTCTTTGTATATATCAAAATATATACAGTAACCCTTGTTGTATTGGTAATGATTTTGGATTATAAATGCTTAGGAATATTCAGTATAAATGGGCTATAATGTTTGGGAAGTACCTTCGATGTTAGATGTGCGAAATCTTTTCTGGTTTCTTCCTCGCTGCATTCCTCTAAAATTGAGAGTGCTATTATGTGGGGAGGATAGATATACTTTTGCTTGGGGCGTTTATGGTTTATAAGTTTCGTAGTGAGTAAAGTAAGAAGATCAGGGTGGTTAGAAAGAAGGCGTTGACCATATTTCTGTCTGAGCAAAAATAGTCTAGTCCGAAGAGGTTCTAATTTTGATATTGAGTAAACCATAACAGATGGACTGGTGTGATCGAGGCGAAGGATGTTACGAAGTATACGGCGCTCACGAGATTCGATGTTCAATTTTGGAGGGGGGCAGGAGAGAGGAAATAGGGGCGGCATATTCCAGGATGGGGTGGACAAACATTCTGTAGGTCAAGAGTAAAGTGTTAGGGATTTGTGAAATGTTGATTAAACTTGAGGGTTTTGTACAGATATATATGCCTAAATATTTTACAAAAGGAGATATAGTGATTTTTGTATTCCAGATTTTAACTTTAAATTTGATTCGGACTGGTAGAGAGTGGAAGTCTTATGTCTATGTTGGAATAAGAGTGATTGAGTTTTTGTGGGGTTAGGTTTAATTCGCCACTTTTTAAAATAATTTTCATGTGTCGTTAGATATCTATTTGGCGCGGTGGTTAAGAAATAATGTATTATGATGTGAACCCCAGTAAGCGATGTCGTCTGCATATAGTGCCATAGATTCAGATTGCAGGAGAGGTATAGGGATATCAGAATTATACAGTATGTAAAGGATGGGAGAGAGCACGGCGCTTTGCGGTACGCCGGCCTGAGGAGTGAAAGGGGAAGAAAGAGTATCATGAATTTTGATGTGGCAAGTCCAAAAGGATAGAAAATTTTGAATGAGTTGAAGAAAAGTGGGGGGAAAGCAAAAGGAAGAAAGTTTGTAAATAAGTCCATCGTGCCATACCTTGTCAAAAGCCTTTTATAACCAGAAATATGGTGAATGTTGCATGACCTGCGTTTAGAGATTTGGTGATGTCGGATGTTAATGCAATTAGGGGATCAGATGTTGAATGATGAGGGCGAAATCCGGCCTGAAATTGTGGTATTAAGTTCAGTGAGTTGGCGAAGCGGAGGATGCGTGATTGAAGGATTTTTTCAAAGATGTTTCCAGGAACGAGTAAAAGAGAGATGGGACGATATGAGAGGGGGTCATGGAGCGGTTTTTTAGGTTTCAGTATCATAATGATTTGGGCGCGTTTCGAGAGGAGGAAAGTATGAGAATGACAGACAAGAGTTATAGAGGAGGTGGATGAAGGGAATGATTATATATCGAGGTGACGAACGGAGAATAAATCTGGTTATTCTGTCATGACCGGGTGATGAATTTCTACCTGTATAGAGGGCACTCTCTATTTCCACATCTGTGATTTCAGTGATAATGAATTTTACAATTCGTTTGGGACATGAGGTGAGTGCAGGATGGACGGAAGGGAGCGTCTGACGAGTTTTTTAAATGAATCATCAAATAGGGGGGTCACTCGGTGATGAGTAGATTTCCTTCATCGTTTCCGCGAACATGGCGTCTTTGTCTGAATTACATGTTGATGTAATGTTGTTGACAGTCAGTGGGTGGGAAGGAGAAGAGTATCGTCCTGTAAGGATTTTGAACCGTTTCCAATAAAGACCACCTCGTTTGTCATCAAGAGTTGCACCAGTCTGCTCCCAATGTTGTTGTCGGTGAAGTGCTACTTCTCGTATAATAGTTGCATTAAGTCTGTTCCATTCATTCCTGAGTAATGGGTTATGATTATGTTTTAACTGTCGGTAAAGTCAGCGTTTCATGCGGATGAGAGGCAGCACCGAGGGTGGCAGCGTTGGCTTATATGGAAAAATTTTCTTATTCGGGATTGCTGAATCTAAAACAGTCTGGAAGGTTCTCTCGAACTCTGAACAAAGGTAATCAATGTCTGAAGAATTTCTGACGTGAAACGCCGAAGAAGAGATTCAGATATGGTAGAACGGTAATTTGACAAGTTAGCTTTTGAGTGGTTTTTAAAGATGCTAAACAGAGGGGAGGACTTTATTTTGTGGAAAGAAGAAGAAAACGTGATTGGAATATGGTCACTGGTAATGGAGACGACGAGACGTGCTGTAGATAGGGTATTTTGAGTGAAGGACTATATAGCACATGATCATGGGATGACGTGCCGCGAACAGAAACAAGTGTGGGAGAGTTTGTGGAAAGATGGCAAATGTTTTCGGAAAGGATGAAGTCAAATAGGGCAAGGCCTTTGGAATTACAGGAGTGACCGCCGAGGGATGTGTGCCGAGCATTAAAATCACCCAGAATTATAAAAAATTTAAATGAGGAAAGATATTTTAAAAATTCAACAGAAGATGATCTTGTGGGCTGGAGTATAAGAAAACTACAAGAAAGGAGGGGAGTTTTTGTGGAAGACTTGAACGGCAACAGTTTCAAGGCAAGAGAACTGAGCAGGAAGGGAGACGTGTGTGGCAGAGATTGAAGATTTAGTGAAAATGGCTACACCACCCATTGTATTGTCTGGCCGATAGTAGATGTCTAAGGCGGTAGTGAGCCCACTTTTTCCCCATGTATTTCTTATGGGACGGGGGTGAGCCCATGACCAACCACGTCGCAGCGGACACAGGTGTGTGCCTCTGCCACGTGCCACGCAGGTGTGCGCTCAAGTCGCCGTGCACGTGTACTACAGACTGGTTATGTTAATTAGTTTTCAGCCCCTCCACCTCTCCTCCCGGCCGACCCGGCGTCAGTTTGCAGCCATGTCTCGTCTAGTGATGTTGTTCTCCTCTGTGTACCAACTCAACGCTGGTGACTCGAAACGTTTGACGATAGGGTTATCGTCCAAACACGAGTTTGAATCTGTTGTAGTTCTGGAAAAAGTGGGACACAATAAAATTGTTTTAACATACGACGAATTGAACGTCCTGATCCAGGAAATGGACGTAGTGTCCGAGTTATTCAACGCCGGCACCGACAGCATCTCACTTGGTGAGCACACCGTCTCCTGCCGAACGATTGACGGGGTGAAGACTGTTTGTTTCCACCTTAATGACGATCCTGCCAGCGGTGTCTTCTTCGGCCAGTCTACTTGGAGGAACTTCGTCGACGCGCAGCCGGCCGTGACCAACGCCTTGACCGTCAAGCAGAAGTGGGGCTACTTGGTGGCACGATATATACTGAATTTGTGGACATTCTAGCTAATAAAGTGCTACGAGACTTCAATATGGCTACAGTGCAAAAACTGATTGACATGCACATTAATAATGTTCGTGTAGCTCAAGTGACATACAGTTCATCATTGGATTATGCGCAATTAAGACTTGAACTCATTGCGTATAAAATTTGTTAGTATCTGATGATGTAAATAATATTGTAATTAAGAATTATGAACCCGGATATGATGTTTGTGGACCTTATTAACTACATGTATGTGAAAGTGTTTAAATAAATAACACATTATTATTTTATTTCTTATTTATTTATTTCACCCACCATTGGGCAATTAAAAATACATTTTCAACAGCGCATATAGCGTTACAAAATAAATGTCCTTTACAAAGTTTTATCAAATTATTTTTCTTGAGTTCATGTAGAGGCGGGCATCCTAAATCTTCTATATTGTAGCAGACTTTCTTGCGAATAATCCTTCTGAAACCAACGAGCCTTCTCCCGTCCTTTTAACGTAAATAATGGAGTCATCTTCATTTGTGATTGCATGTAGAATAGTACATAGTTTGCTAAAGGTTATACCAGCAGGCAGTCCAAGGTATTCCATGGTAATTATTTGTCAGCCATTTGACTGTTGGCTCATTACCTCCACGTGATGGTGAGTTTACAGAGATGCAATGTGTGGCGATAATGTTGTCTGATTGCACTACACAGACGGCAACTTCTTTGAAGATAACGCTCCTTCTCTCGTCTTGAATCCTTGCGCGTCCAGGAAGATGGTCGGCATGATACTGGGTGGCAATGATGAGCGCTATCTGGTTTTATGCGAGCTTACGCACAACACTTGTTAGCGGTACGTATTCCACAACACGGTCGTGAAGGATTAGACAGTATGCAGCGGTGTAGGCTGGAAAATTGTCAGTGCTATCAAACTCCATACGAATATCTACAGGTCCCGTTTTACCGACTCATTTGATGTGAACAGTCGATTACGGATATAGGAGCAGTAGCGACAAAATCTTCACGGTTTAGTAGCGGTGAAGGATGCTCCCGTTCGTAGTAAGTTTGTTGGAATCTTGCATACATATCGTACAATACTGTGGTTCGATTTTTCTTAAAGTCCAAATTCATGTTCTCGTAGGGGTACGCCACATCATTTAGAAACACTTTGACGTTGGCAAGATTGCAGTGGTCAAATATAGCAGCACTTAATGCTTCATTTCGTTTCCTGTTTGTTTGAAATCCCAGAACAACGAACCTAGGTTTCTCCAGCTGTGTTGATGTTTTCAAAGACCAAATTTGAGTTTTGCTTATAGGAAGTAGCGGGTACTCCAACAAATCCCAGCTTCTGAAATTAATTCTAAGTGGCTTCCCACTAGTCTACAATCTTAAGCAACGCGAGTTTTTCTCTCTCACTTACTTGTAAATGAGGCACCACCCATGCTAGTTTACTGATGGCGAATTTACTTTTCTGGGGGTTTGGATTGGCTTGTACATATGAATTTGTATCGTCCCTAGATCGAATAAGTATTAGTTCTTGTTTTACATTTGCAAGTATCCTTTTAAGTCTTCACAAAAACCCAAGAGCATACTCAGCGGAATACATACATCAAAGTAAGCCATTTCCAAGATCGCGTTGCCCCCATCCTGAGTTTTCCAACAGACCAATTTGTTGAGGACCAGCGGAAATAAGAGTCTTTATTGTGCTTGTGACACCTACATTTCTAGTTCGGTCTATTTCAACTCCATTAATTTCTAACCGAATTTCCTCAAATAGGAACGCAAACGCATTGGATGTAACAATTGAATTTGTAGCCCCAGTTCCATCTGACTTGACAAATCTTCCTTCAATATGCAAGAAACTTTCCCCTGGCAGCGTATATGTATCCTGGTTCTGAATAGGTATCCGAATTTCATCATTATTATTAAATGTTGTGGGCGTATGTGGTTGGTGACTCAAAAACTGTTTACGCGTCACCGACTCATCAAATTCCACACTGGAAGTTATATCAAGCACTTCATCCATCTTTTACTGTATAGCCTAACGACTGTAGGAAGAGCACGTTAGCAGGAGTTAACCGTTTCACTGTAGGTTCACGCACGTTAGCAGGTGTTACCCGTTTCACTGTCGGTTAACTACTGACAATTGTTTGAGTCCGCCTCTTCTTATAACGAGCGCCCATTCTTTATATGTAGCCTCAGAGTAATAGTTTCTCCTCTGAAATCCACTAAATTGCCGTCCTGATCGACAACTCTAATGTGAATGCTGTTGAGCGTTTTCACCGTGATGGGAAGATAGATGACGTTTGCAGGTACTTCTACAATCTTGTACCCTGGTGGTACTGTTGGAAAAAACTCGTGTAGTGTATGTCCCAGCTTATCGTTGACGTAATTTCCCGTACATATGCTGCACTCTATCCTTATCGCGTTAACTTGAAGATCTGCACAGTGTAGTCTGAGGTAATGAAATCCCGGTTTTAACACACCTTTAGAAAATCCAAGCAGTGAGCCAATTGAGTTTGGTTTCGTGAAATCTATTTCCACAGGTGTTTGTATCTCACACTTGAGTGAATTGTTGTTTGCTTTAATAACCAGTTTCTCGTTATTTGCAAGCCGAGCCAAATAACTGGCCAAGTCGTCAATATCATACGATCCTGTAGGAATATCTATCACTTTATTCTTCGAGTAATGAAATTTGCAATTTGACTTATCAATGTTCGGAATCGAGTTGTATGTTTGAAAATCTACTAAGCCGATCGTATACTCGCCTTGACTCAAATCTATCGGTGGAAAGTAATCACAGCTCAAGACTGAACTGTTACCGGACAAGCAGAGTGATCACAGACATGTGTTACCCCGACTAAGGTTCATGCAAGACTGATGTTATACATTCTGATGCAGGAATTTTAAACATAAATGTCCACATATGTGCGTACCGAATTCCTGGTGTCGTTGCACATTGTACTGTATTCTGTTACCTGCAAAGTATCGCTGCAATTCCAATGGCGGAGATAAGTCACCAAAACTATCGAAAAATTTCACTACACCATCCTTGTACTTGATGTACGCAACCCAGTGCGTCCCAGCATTTTCAGCACTGTCCAAAGTTCACAATTCCACACTCACGTTCACTAATTTTTTGAGGTAATGCATCACGCATGAAGACACCACGAAAATGAGGTATACGCAAACGCTTTACATGTCTACATATATCGTCATCTGTCAACGCCTGATCGGACTTTTTCTTAAAATCCAGATCCATCTTTCCGGTATGGCTTTAAATACAGACCTTTACCCCTCATTGCAATTGCCTCCATGGTTTCATTGTGTCGTTTCTGTTCAGTCAACTGCTTTTTACTTCATTAGCAGCTTTGACGGCTCTGGAGGCTGAGCTCCTCCGCAAAAATAGGGATTAAGGGGAGGATTACACCCTTCTTCGTCTTCTTTTTCTTTTTAATCCCTGCACCCAACTTTAGCTTGGCACGCATAGCGCCGTTAACTAGTAACGCGGCCGCCCGTTCACCGAACTTTGCATCTTTGGCTTTCATTCTGACTGAAGCCTTCTCCGCGAGTATGCGGTCTGCATTACGCCTGTCAGCACCCTGTGCATACGCAATGTCATGCTCCCTGCATGCTGCATCTAGTGGATTGATCCCCGTCTGGCCGAGTTTCAGACGTTTTTTCCAGTTTCGTCCCGGGTCCACAGAACTGGTAAGTTGGAATGTGTGCCTCAAATGGCATTTTGTCGACGAGCTTGTTTAAGAAGCCACGGCCCTTCTTCTTCACCTTCCGTGTAGGAGGCATTGTTATCGACTGAATGATTTTACGTATTCGCGCGTCTATATATACCCCGTGCGGCAAAGAAACCTTGTCAAAATGCGATTCGTCAAGCAGCAAGCAACATTACCCGTGAGTAATGCAGATGTTGCCGGCACCAAGCGGAAGAAGAACGGACCTCTGTTCCCTGAGACAGTGAGAGCGATAGTTGTGGACCGTCAAACTGTGGTAAAACCAATCTTGTGCTGTCCCTGCTAGGAACACCCAAATGGGCTTAGATTTGAAAATGTATATGTGTTTTCAAAATCGTTGTACCAGCCAAAGTACCAGTTGCTAGGTGAAATACTGAAACCCATTAAAGAAATTAAGTATTTAACATTTAGCGATAATCAGAATGTGCCTCCACCTAGTGAAGCGCTACCAAATTCAGTGTTTGTGTTTTGACGATGTCTCGTGTGAGAAGCAGAATAATATACGAGATTACTTTTGTATGGGGAGACATACGGTCAGTAGACTCTTTCTACTTGTGCCAGACATATAGCCGTATACCTAAACAGCTGGTAAGAGACAACGCCAACTTTCATTGTACTATTTAAACAGGACGACATGAATCTCAAACACATTTATAATAACCACGTGAACACAGATATGCCAGTTCAGCGAGTTTAAGAACTTATGTGGTACCTGCTGGAATGCGAGGCAAGCATGGATTTTGCAGTTATTGACAAAGACTGTGACATGTATCATGGACGTTTACCGCATTGGGTTTGATTCGTTTTTTAAATAAATAGACAAGCACACTAGGTACTGATCATCATGGCAACCATGGACAAGTTTGGCGAGAACATCATCGATACAGGGCTAAGAGGATATTGGTGCACCCACCTCCACATCTACTTCTACAAAAGAAGGTAGTTTGGGTTTGTCAGGATCGAATATTAAAAACATGTAGCTGACCCCATCGATGATGACGATGTGGTAACAAAACGATATGCTAACAAAGCTATTAATGATGGTTTAAGGTTTTAAAATCGATGGAAATGACTATGGTTGAAACTATAATTGCAACAGGTGACTTTCAAGATAATGCATACATACTAGATACGGGTCGAAATTATCGTGAAATCTAAGTCAATGGTATGATCCTCTCAGTAGGACAAACCAAAAAGGGTTGACGTAAATTGAATTTGGTATACGTTAACTATCAAGGAGGAAGTAACTCCATGTGAATCGAGGCGATAAACTTAGTTTTTTCCCCGCACATGAGCCCCACGAGTCGTTTACAGCACATGTGACTTTAACATATAAAATAATACAGTAACCTGTAATAAGCTTCATTCGATGCTTAAACATGGATACGTCAACAACTAAACGTGGCATCATAAAGGCCCGAAATGCTATTCGACGCAAGTTACTCGAATTGAAGACTGGTCAGATCGACTCTGAGAAATTTTTCAAAGATTCTTTAAGACCTGTGACGGATACAATAGAAAATGTTTTCTTACCTCCGCGACATCACCAGCAGCAGCAGCAACCTCCAGGTATGATCAAAGATTTCTTGAAGTCACTCAATCGAAGTGAAAGAGATTATGATTCGGTGTACGGTGTCCGGAAGAAAAATGATTCGCTAATGATTAGAAATACTCCTATGATTATAGATGGAGATGTTATACGGATTTATGGAAATGAATATGAAAGAACTCAAGGCTTAATGGAACTGTTGTTCTTAAAAAAACATTTACCAACATGGATTTGAAAAGTTATTATGAAATACTAGACACCACGAATGCCCACAGAGTGAAATTTATTCCATCTGGAAAAGTTTTGAAAAATACAACCACTAAGTATAAAAACATAATCTCTAAACTTGACAATCAGTCGGGTTCTGGTCTTCTTCCCATGAAGGAATATGTGTATTGGGACGATCCGAATGAGCTCGTTGAAAGATTGAAATTACTTACCGCATCAACATCAGCAGGACACTATGCACACTCCAACGAAATTTTGTCAGTGATTGAAGAACTTCGTGAGAAAGACATCATCGTGTAACATTGATCAAATTGTAGCTGAACTCCATAGACCGGCTAGAAGGTATTTCCCAAGACGCCGGGTAATAATCAAAGGTCTTGACGACCTATGGCAAGCTGATATTGTAGTAATGATCCCGTATTCTCGTAAAAACAGTGGCTACAAGTATAATCTTTGATGGTGATTGATACTTATTCAAAGTTTGCATGGGCTCTACCCCTCAAGAACAAAACGGCTAGTGTGGTTGTCGACGCTATGAAGAAAATACTTAATGGTGATCGTGTTCCCTAAAATAACGGAAAAGAGTTTTATAATTCAAAGTTTAAATCACTCATGACAAGTTATGGTATTAATCACTACTCAACATATACTCATCTTAAAGCATCAATAGTTGAGCGACTCAATAGAACTATCAAGAATGCAATGTGGCAAGAATTCAGCAGACATGGTTCACATCGGTGGATTGAACTTCTTCCCCAATTAATGACCAATTACAATAACAAGTGGCACCGCACCATCAAGATGAAACCGTGTGATGTTAAAGACAATTCACTTCTTTCAACAGTGTACAGCCATATTAAGATTACTACTCCAGCAAAATTCAAAGTTGGTGACCATGTCAGAATCAGTAGATTTAAAGAGAGGCTTTGAGAAAGGCTACTTGCCCAACTGGTCAACGGAAGTGTTTACCATTCAGTAAAGTGAAATTAACAAATCCTGTAACTTATTTACTTAAAGACTATCAAGGTAAAGATATTGCAGGAGCATTTTACCAGCAAGAATTACAACTAACAAACTTACAAGTACATTTTGGTTGAACGAGTGATAAAGAGAAGGAAAAATATGATCTTGGTGAAGTGGTTGGGTTTTTGATAAATCGCATAACACATGGATTCATAAAAAAGATTTATTCAAATTGTAACAAAATTGTACATGTCATTTTTCTGTAATAAATAATTTTTTTACAATTGTGTTTTTTTTTCCAGCAATTATTTATACGAGCACAGCGGCAGCAGTCTCAAAAAACTTGCACACTTATTCTACTTTTCCATTGACTAGATACATTACAAATGAATTTACAGAGCATTAGTGCTCGTCTTTTTTTTTACAATATTTTTTTTTCGGGCTATGATTCTATACAAAAGCATTAGTGCACTGCAAAAAATTATAATAGTTTGTACAGCATTGGAAAAAAAAATAACTATTTACATGTTTTTGCAGCAACCTAAGCAGTGCACTGTACATATTTACAAACTAGAAACACGGATAAACGGTATATTTCTTCATTCACTCATACAGTATTTACAAAATCATTCACACTATTATTTACAGACTTGTGCCCCCACGGTAGGGTCTCTATCCCCGTCTGGGAAAATATACCGCTTATCATCCGTTCTAGACAGACCCAGTTTGGATATTTGAACAGTATTTACAACGTGCAGAGTTGATGCGATCCTTTGCTGCAGATGGTACCTAGGTGGTTCCCCATGGAGGCAATTTATAGTAATCCTCCATCAGCAGCTTTCGAATGACTGAGCCAGCCAAACCTTTAGCCCGTCTAGAGGTCTGGTCTGTCTCGAGCCGGAATGCATACATTTTTGCCCTTAACCCCGCAAACTCCGCAATCAGGGTACCATTCGCTTCGTCCTTCATAACACCGATAACCTTTTCATTATGGGACTCTATCCCATAACGGTTGCCGGTGCTATACCCAGACGTGTCGTACTCCTCCTTGTTGCGTCGCATCACTTCATATGGATCACAGTTCCGCACCAAGTAGATGAAGCTGTCTGTATCCATATATAGCAATTTAGGGCTTCTAAACTGAGGAATCGCAAATTTATAATGAAATCTGTACATCCTCAGTTTATACAGGTCAAGAATGCATATTCCGACATACACAGGTTTATTAAAAACTATCCTAGCTTTCGCCATCTCCACGGCCACAAAGTTCTTGTTGAAAACTGTTAGTGTGGTGAAGCTATGTGTTTGCGGGCACCGCGGTGGCCCACCCAACCTGTACACAATTTCACGTCCCGGTGTTTTCGAATGTTCTCCATAGTTTTACCGAAAATTGAATTGTTCATTAATTTATAAAAATCTCTGTCGAAATCTGTTTTGGCGTCACGGCGAGAACACGTATTGAGAGATATGTATTCTTTCAAACACGGTGAGTGGTTGAAAGATATTACCCGGTGTATTTCGGTCACCTGCAGCCCCAAGCCTACACATTGCTGGAGGACTCGGTAATGGTGAACATACCGTATCTTGTTCTCCAGTGTGGTCATCAGCTTGGGGAGGGTAGAACCTTCTGGGGCTTTGTGGTGTGGACATGGTGGCAGGTATGCTAAAACGTCGTGTTTATCCTGAGGAATCGTAAGTTCTACCTCCAATACGAACCCCCTAGGTGAGTCAGCTGCAACGCTCATGAAATCTATGCTAGCAATCTCTTTAGCCGATAGCAATTGAAACCCTCCAGAGGGTAGATACTCCGACATGGCCCAGCCGTAAAGATTGTTTACGTCGAAGTACATTATAAAATCTTCAGACGACTCGCGGTTGTACTCCGGCATGTACCGGTTATTTGCCTTCGCATACCTGTGGACGCACTGGCAAATACCTCCGCGAATACCTCGTTCGAAAAAGAGCAGCATGTCGATATCCTTCAGAAGGTTCAGTTCGACACGCGTGCTCCTTAACATAGCCTGCCACGAAACGCCTGGGGATGTTAAATAGTAGGCGGGGTCCAGGGTGTACTTCCTGAAACAGATCTGCAAGTAACCGCACATCTGTGTCCATGTACAAACTTGCATATTCGCCCAAAGTCTTGATCTGGAAAGTCCGCCACACCTTTGTCGCGTGTTCGTAATCTTCATCAGAAATGTGTGACTCCAACAACGAACTGTAGAATTTTGATTTTGGAGGAAGCGTGGCCTCGGTGAGCTTATCCCACAAATCCATGTATTCGTAAGGGAAGACTCCTTTCCGTTTAACTAATTGGAACTTCTCGGCGTCGGTGAAATGAGCACTAGTAATGCGCATGCCGTCGTCCTCAAGGGTTCCAACCAGTTTATCTAATGGGAGCTGCATGAACCGGTATGAGTCCAGAAACCTTAACGTGATTGAAGTGTATTCAATCTTTTTCGAAAAAGAAATATAACGTTCTGTGTTGATGGGAAGCACGTCCATCCCTTCGGAATCAAGTTTTGATAATGCCATACCAATGAAATGAGCATCATACCTAGAAAGATTGTGAAAGAAAATGAGTATGTACTTTTTAGTCTTATACTGCAAATTGCAATCATTATGTGCAGCCCCCCTAAATTCACCTGTGATATGACAATGATCGCGGACCTTGACAGTCCCCGGTTCAATGTCTTTCTCGCAGATGTGGCATACCGTAGCATCAGCAAACTTTGCTTCTTGCTCATTTGTCATTACAAGAGGTATACACTTCTTGTATATTTTATCAACTTTCTTGGCATGTTTGACGAGTTCGTCAACAAGCCATTTTTCGGGATTTTTCCCGTGAAGGAGTTGAAACGCGACAGACTAGGTACGCCTGGACAAACGACCTGATATGCGGCAGCGAAAGGGACATGTTTCTGGACAAAAGTATTGTGAGAGGTGTTGGGCGGAGGACTGCAAGAATCATAAGGTTGCAATAAACTTTCAAAGTCCGCGTAAACGACGACGGGTACACGCTGTTGGTGCACAAAATCCTTAAACTTTAAGGTTTTATCGTCGTCGCCGGGTAAATCCACTCTTACAGGATCAACCCTTGCACAATCAATCTCGTGGCGGTCCAGGAGATCTTTGCATCTGAAATGTTGCAGACATTTGTCACAAATAAAAATAGCATGCTCATAATTAGAATTTTTTCCCATTGCCGTCGGTAATCATCAACATGTTTATGTGGTGAACGCGTTTGTCTGCAGTGTGTTGGAGGGCCCCGGAAACTACATGTTTACCTTTAACTTCATCCAGACCGAAAACATTTACAGAATAGTCTGGATTTTGCCTCTCAAATTTAGAAATGTCAGAGAGTTTTACCGGAAACTCAATACCTGAAAAATCGAGGGGGTAGAGTGAACGTACTTTCTTGTAGGTGCTAACCCTGTCACCATTTTTTAAGCGCCTTTACGTGATATGCAAGAATTGTCCATAGAAAGCACAACTCTTCATTCTTGTTTTCAACATTGATGACAGCCTTCTTTCTACAGATATCGAGTGGCAGAGCAACATAGGAAGACCCCCGATAGAAAGGTTGAAAATTAGAAATGCTAATGTCAAGGGATTCTATTCTATCGAGAGTTTTGCCACTTGTCCTTTCTTGAAACTCACACAATTTTACTCTGAGCTCCGACTTCACATATTTTTCATACCAATCCGACAGGCTAGTGCTGATTGTGACCTCACGCATTTTAGTTAAAAAGCACATACGGGCGGTTTCTAAAATCATTTCCTTCTGTATTTTATATGTGTTAATCAGTCCACCCTGCACCTTTACAGATGGGGAGGACCGATTATCCACAATTTCGCGAAGTTTACCGGCAACATGTTTAAAGCAAGCATCAATGAAATTCATTGGATCAATGAAATTTAGAGAATTTGAAATTGTGCCGGAATAAATTCTATTTTTAAATGCACTAAGCCTGTCTTCGAGGATTAAGCGCGATACTGTTGACTCACCCATCGTTGCTGCCTGATGGCGTCCATGCACCGACGATCGGCCGACTTGGCCCGGGCGAAGGACCGGTGGACAGTCGGCTTGTCCCGGCCGATGGACCGGCATGCTGTCGGCTGGGCCCGGGCGATGGGCTGTTGAAGTGGCGGCTGGACCCGGGTGATGGGCTGGTGAACTGGCGGCTTGACCCAGGCGATGGACTGGCATACTGTCAGCTGGGCCCGGGCGATGGGCTGTTGAAGTGGCGGCTGGACCCGGGCGATGGACTGGTCAACTGGCGGCTTGACCCGGTTGTTGCTGCTGCTGTGGCGGGCGGTCGGCTAGGTCCGACTGTGGCTGACGTCTCCCATGGTCGCCATATTGGTGGCGGAACTGCCTCGTTGGCCGGGCGTCCTACCGCCCCCTCTGAAACATAAAAAAGAAGAAAAATGTTTTAGTATCACGAAAAACATAATTTTGTAAGCATAAAATAATATAGGTTAATTACTGATGAACTGGACTTACCGATATTCCAGTGTGCTGGTGGTTGCCGAAGAACCCATTGTGGTGGTGGAGTTGGCGGCATGCTATGTGATGGTGACATGCTCTGCGACTCATCCACGTCAATATTTGGGAGCATGCTCCATTGTGAGCAATCGCCAGGGCTGATATTAGCTCTTTTTGGGCTACTTAATTCTTGAGGAGAATTACCCTTACGCTTCTCTGGGCGTGATGGTTCATCTGAAAAAAAGAAAAAAAATGTAATAGCAATAGTTATAAAGACATGGAAAAAAAATAATCTATAGATAAATACGTACTGAAATAAAAAAGGTCGCTGCAGGAAATATCCAAATCACCTGCGAACAAATAAATTAATAATATAGACTACTGCTTCAGCACTATACATTTTCATAAATCTAGTTATCTTAAAAAAATTATCATTACCGAAATCGTCCAGGCTAGTGAACGAGAAATCATCAAAGTCTGAAGCAGTACTCCGAATTAAATGATATAAACGCCATTATAATAGTGAGAAAATTTAGATACTAATCGATACGTCACACCCCTAATATTGAACCAATAAAAAGAAAAAGTGAAAATTATACCGCATTTCGAATTGAATTAATATTCCAAGACCATGTAATTGAGGTTTAGTACCCTGACCGCGTAGAAAAAATAAATAATAAAGCCATTTACACGAATTTTGACCCGTACCAACGTGGCACGTGGCCTTATTTACATATTGTTCCCGGACGCGCACACCTGCGTGGCACGTGGCAGAGGCACACACCTGCGTCCGCTGCGACTTGGGTGGTCCTGAGCTCACACCGGCGTCCATAAGAAATACATGGGGGAAAAACTGTCCGCTGACCGGCGTCCGTAAGAAATACATGGGGTATTTTGGTCCAGGGTACGAGCTCACTCCGGTGTATTGACACTACTGTTGTTAGTACAAAGAAATAAAATACAAATTAAAACAGTTAATTACTGTCAAATTGATACTTCCCCAGATCATCCATTTTTTGAGACAAAGGAGTTAAAAAAAGTATTAAAAAATTGGCAGTCATTGGGGACTGCCACCAGAAGAGAAAACATAAACATATGAATATATGTCATAAGCGTAACACGTCATACTTATAGCAACGGATATAGTGTTAACTTTAACGTGTTTGTGACGCAAACTCATAAGATTTTACCCATTCAAAAAGCTTCCAACGCGTATACCATACGTGCAACATGTCAGAGCATATCGGTAACGGGATATCATACGACTTTACCAAACCAAAAATCGCCTATCGCTTCTAATGAATATTTTCACTTCAAAAACAATTACTTATTTTAAACACAAAAAAAGCATGGGTCGTTAGATACGAATACCAAGGAATAAAGAGCTGCGAGAAACTAATAGTATAGAAAACAAAACTTCAATCCTAAACAGTCTCACGAACAATTACTAAAGTTAATTACTACCGAAATCATACAGGCTGGCGGCTGTGATATCAAAATTCTCGATATCTGCAGCAATATAAATAATAATAGTAATAGCACATGGAAACATAAAACCTGAGTACACGTACAAATACTTTATTCATACATGTTCAATTCCGGTTTACTGATAACAATGATAGTATAGACAAGAAATATGAAAAATGATTTAATGGAAAGCTGTATCAGAATGGCCTCCACAATGTCAAGAGCGAACACGTATATATCATTAGATAATAATCTCAACTTGGGTGGGGCAAATTTGGCAGGTGGTGGGGATAGGTTTTAAAGTCCAGGTTCTATAATTTCATACTTCTCTTTGTTGGTTTGATCTTCTTTACGACTACCAAAAGCTCATCAGGTGGTCTAGCTGACATAATTGCATTGAAGATCTGAGAAGTGGGTTAAAATCACCGTTTCCCTACTACTTATTCTTACCTTATATCCAGCTACCAGATTTTTGCGAATTTTCGACGTATTTAAATTGATTATTTTGTAAAAAGCTTACAGATTCTTTATAATTTAATTTGAGATTATTTATGTTAGTCTGAAGTGGCTTCACGCAAGTTTTAATTGTTTTTAATGGGTGTGCCATTTTATCAAACAATGCAGAGAATGTGAAGACTTGTGTGAACCATGCAAAGAAACTGTCTGGTATGGGGTATAAGGAGCAGTCCTTGACCAGCCATCCCCGCGCAGCATAATGCTGTTGTTCTATCTGGCTCGATAGTGCTCTTGCTGCTAACATTGTCATCCAGCTCAGCACTGCTATGAGAACAGCGAGTGGTGTCGTTAAGTATACACAAGTACCTTGACTGCCCGTAGTTTGCAACAATATTTCACCAAATGTGCGGAGAAAATCGATGCAGCTTAGAGAGTTGAAAAGATGAATGAAAACATTTTGGTTTATTTCCATAGCAATCTGTTCGATCTGCCTCGCACGCCATAAAAATCAAATGAGACCCGACTTCATAGAAGCAGTCAAGATGAGAAATAATAACTTTTACTTGCAGGTAGAGTGAAGAAAGGAGAGGAGCCAACATTCCACCCAACTATGAGCTTATGAAAGATCTGACGACCTGTGTTCCAGGGCTGACCAACCTTGGCGGCTTTGGTCCCAGCTTAACATGTTTCGCACGGGACACGAAGTGTGCAACGCTACAGCACATAAGGGAGCGTCCATAAACCACATAGCTCCATTTTGGCCTCCTATAAACCCCGCTCTCTCACCCCCCCTTTTCCACGTAGCCTGACCTGGTTTTTGCCTCTTTCATTTCTCCCCCCCCCCCCCCCCCCCGCGCATAGCTTTTTTTCTCTATTGATTCCAGAAGACATTTTGTTCTATTTTTTCTTATCAGACTATCGTAAACTACATACGGAAATAATTAAATGACGGAAATAAATATTCACATGCTGTTGTGTGTTCTGTACCTCATTTTAACTGTGACAAATAATATAAAAAGCTACGTAGCTTGGCTCTGAAACCGCCCACCCACCTCACACGTATCCCAGCCCTTTCCAGCCAACTCCTTCCCCTCCCCCCCGTAGACCAAACCACGTAGTTTATGGACGGTCCCTATGTGGATGCTCCGTGAAGATCCGCTCTGTGACTGTGGAAATATCCAAACCACTGACGACATTGTGATGAACTATCCATCCAGGAGATTGCCTGGTGGCTTGTTCACACTGCATCAAGCTGGACCGGCTGCTTGGAGATGGCATGACTCCCTAGACATAGTTCAGTTATGTTGTATTATCATACTTTGTCATCTTCTGTATCTGGCACACTACGATAATAATAACCGATTGTTTGGGCCATTGTGGCGTTTTGGAAACAATTAGCAGCGCGCTCATAAAGGCACCGAGAATTTTTGTTGTGTCTTATAAAATGTCGCTCTTGACAGCAGCCAACAGAGTTGCTCGAACCTTGCTGAAAGGAAACTACGCTAATTTTTCCATTTAAGTGCATTGCGAATCTTAGACAAAGAGTCCGATGTCTATTTTGGAAATGTTTCTTTAATAAATCAAAATGTATTTCGAGCCTTCTCATTTAAAGTTAACTGACACATTAGAGAAAGCAGGGAGTAATACTCACTTGGCGACCGTTTAACATATAATTTTCAAGTTTCATTAATTCTGAAATCATATTCACTCTGAGTTATACCTCATATTGAGCCATGTCGGGAGAACGTTTAAACTTACAAGTAACATTACAAACCACGCAATTGATAAATTTGGTGGGTATAGCGGCTTGTTATCTTTTCAGAATCCCTATAAATGAATTTCAGATGTTCCTCGAGCAACATAACAGAACGGCTTGTCTTTTTTTTTTTTTTTTTTAACTGCTTCACGTCTATTAACAGTGAGGTCTTTAGAGACGGGAAAGGGTGGGGGGCAAGGAATGGGAAGGAATACGGCCATGGTCTTTTGAAGGAAGCATCCCGGCATTTGCCTGGAGTGATTTGGGAAACCATGTAAAATCGAAATCTGGATGCCCAGACGGGGATTCGAACCGCCGTCCTCCCGAATGCGAGGCCAGAATGCTGACCGTTACACCACCACGCTCGATAACGGCTTGTCGTAGATAACGGAGTAAAAGCAGTTGGTATAAAGAGCCTTCTAAGAGAATTTACATTTTTTTATTAATTTCAATGATTATATATTCTACACTGTAGAATAAGGTACTGTTACAATTGGCTTAGAATTGTTTTTAAACAAATTATACAGGAAGGTAATTTTGGACTAATAAAAACTTTCAACTAAAACATTTTTATTCGTCGTAAAACAAAAAATAAATGAATAAAAGGCGAAAGGTAGATTGGTGTAAAATTATCGAATATGTAGAAAAATCGAAAAGTTGGAATAAAATCGATGTAAATAGACGGAACTGGAATACAACTTTCAAAATGGTAAATTACTGAAATCACTGCGCAGTTACGCTGCAGCTCTTTCGACACCAATACTGAAATGTGTAAATTTAATTCTTTTTTCACGTATGGAGCCGCATTAATATAAACTACATGAAAGATTTGGGTACTGGCCCAGACTCAGTTTGATTTTTTATTTTTTTATTTTTTCAATTGGCGAGTCGATTTATACCCTTGTCAGAAAGGAATACAGTGCTTTTTGCCCCCAGTTCCATTCCAAGAAGCCGTAACTTTGGCCTTTAATGACACAACTACTGTACTACAATTTACGGAAGCATCAGTAAAAAGTATTGCCATCGAGAGGTGTATAACATAAACTTATCTTTATACGTTTTTCTGTTGAATTCATTAAACATGTTTAGCTTATACGTGGGTTCTATTGATACTGGAAATTGCTAGTTTTGGTTGCATATAGTTTTGTTGACCAGATCATATGTTAAGTCTAAACATTTCTTCTCGAACTTGCGCCGTTATACACATAAAATAATAAGAATAAGAATGGGAGAAAGAACAAATAGGCTCGCTAGCAATGTGTAGAATAAAATGAAATAAAAACATCAATTTTCTCACTCATATCTGTCAATATTACTAACGAGCAAAACTTAACAACTGCCAAGAACGGATTCACTACATTTTGTCACAGAAATGATTTACTTATGCTAGCTACGGTGTCGTCAACTTTATCTTATAAAGTTCAGAGCAGATTATTCCCTTCGCATAGATAACAGGCTTCTCTTGAAAATCAAAGGTCTGTACAGGTTTACCAGTTATCACTCCCACCTTGATCTGATACTAATTTTTCATAACTGCAATAAATAGCTGGAAAACTGGGTCTTGCCACATGCAAGCTTAACGATAACAGAACCGTAACATATCTTTCTAGTACTTTGGTCACTGCACTATCTCCCTATTTTCGTGTACACAAACAGCTTCACAACTATCACAGATTTAAATTTTATTTCAAATGAAATACTCCAGCATAACACAGTTTCATCTATAGATATTTGTAGTGAATAGCAAGCAAATATCAGATACAAATCTACAAAGTACCATCTTCATTTCAAAACAACGCATGTTATTGGAGGTGCAATACACATTCCTGATTTTTTGATTCTAATGATTGGATTCACGTGATTGCAACGGAGAAGCAATCCAGGAAATAATCAGCAGCAGTCGTGTCAAAAAACCTGCAGTGAGTGCTTACGTGTTTCCCAGCCCTGAAATTAGTCTAGATAGTGATGTGAGTTAATTTCAGTGGAGAAAGATTCCTTCAAGTATTATTTGAGTATAAAAACATCAAAGAAGGTATTTTCTTCCCGTATACCAAGCAGTTGCATTTAAAAGCACGGTTAAAATAATAAAGATTGTATTGCAGAAGGCGAACTTTCGACGCAAATTTTTATTCTGAAACATTCAGTCTTCAAGAGTAATAAATAAATAAATAAAATCTCGTAACATCATTTACATAAGTAAGGCAAAAGGTAATAACGGCCGAGGGAGAAAGGGCAGCTCTTATATTTTAAGGTCATAATATCTGGTACAGAATATGAACGTATATACTTAGCAGCGAATGAAATAAAGAGCGCCTATACACCTTACTGTCTGGCAAGTTTACGGCTTCGGGAAACCTGACTAGCGTCCTACAAATGCACAAGTGGCCTTCTCATAATGCAGCAAAACTAAATTAAACTTTGGAATTAGTTGATTGTAGGTGAAAAATTACTCCAGACTTGTAGATGATTGCTAACAATAGTTGCAGTGGTAGCAGAAATCATGCCTATCATCGGCTTAAACTTCACCACTTTTGCCATGTAGTGAAAAATCTCCCATACCACCTTCAATATATGTCATCCAATAATAATTACCATTCATACAACATTTTAATTCGTATTATTTCGTAATTGATATTCCGATTTAAACCCATCTGTAAGGTTGGTTGAGAAAACAAATTTGCTCCCATTGACAGGTTTTTAAATTATAGGTACTCGAACGAGAATCTTAAGACGTAACAATTAGTTCATGAAGACAAAATTCTGTAACATCATATGGAACCCATTATGTAAGTGTAAGCAAGCTCTATATACATATATATATTAATATTATTCGTATGGATACGTATTTAAATCTGTGCTGAAAGCATTTAATCTGTCGTATTTTTATTAAATAAACAAAATCGAATGAAACAAAAACACTCTTGAATAAAGTGAGACACCAAATATCTCACAAATCCACTATGCTGAAGTCCTGACACTGGTGCTGTACAATGTCGGCAGCGGAAGATAGTTTTACTATGGTTAACAGTTGTTTAGTTTTCTCATACATCCGTTATTCAAATCGTCACGAAGAATTAAAAAAAAAAAAATTTCAGTGGATAATGAGCAAAGAAATAGCTAAATAAAGCGCAAGTAAAAAGAATCTAGGAGAGAAGACATATCAATGCAAGGATGTATAAACAACTGAAGTGCCATTTCGTAATTGGTCAAAGATCCACATAATAAATTTCAATTAATCGTAACTTCGTTCGTAAAATATTTAAAAAACACAAAAGATATATACATATTAGACGGGAAATATTGATTGTTACTTAAACATATTTTTTTTAAATAACCAAATCGCTTTTGCCAATACTGGGTAAGGTGCAGGCAAAAGACGTCCACGAAGAAAATTATTATAAAATGACTGTTAAAATATGATGCACACCATTCTTGCAGCGTTGCGACGGGCAAACAGCAAGAAACAAACATTCGAGTCGGTCATCACTCATTCATAAGTGAATCAGCAGCAGATTGTTTGAACGCGGTAGTGCTAATAGGCCACGTGCGACAAACTCGGCAGAGCGCATGCGCAGAACTTCCGACGAGCGCGGCTTTTTAGCGGAGTTGGCAAGCCGGAGCCACGTCCGAGCTCGGTCGGAGAAGAGGCAACCGAACACCGCGAGCCGCAGCTGGTTCTCTCCCAGTCCGAAGCACCCAGCAGCGGGCCGCAGCTGTCCGGCAGATGGCGCGCGCGTGTGTAGACTGGCTGTGTCTCGAAGGTTCGCGCGCCGCGCGGTCGACCGGGCCGGACCGATATCGACCGCCAAGGCCACACGGCTCGCCTCCCCTCTACCCTCCCCCCTCCAGACTGTTCGTCATTCTACGTGCCGGTGAGTGTGTGACGACTCCCCTCCGCCCGCGGTCGTTACGCTGACTCGACGTACGCACTACGCTCGACGTTTGGAGAGGCCCCACGCGACGCGACGCTCGTTTTCGCAGGTTGCTTGTCTTGTTGCGACGGGACAGTTATCCGCCTCGCGGTCACGTAACTGTTCTTTCATTGGCGTACCACTTCGCCTCTCCTCCGTACCACCAGCAGAACGGAAGTAGGTCGGGTCAGGGTATAAGGCTCGTTCAGAATAGGGTAATTCGAAAGTTTGTTTAGTAGGCCATTTTCGATAATGCATGCATGGATATTAGTAGAAGGAAAAAGATTACTATAATCATAAGCTGGCACTTGAATCCAGATGGAAGAGAGTAGGAAAATTTTCTTTTGTAGGTAAGGGAGTCAGGGACTGTAATAAATTACCTAGACAGTTTACAAACAAAAAAGAAGAAGGAGTTTAAAGTTGCAATTCGTAAAGGTTGGAAAGGTAGTTGGTGAAAAATCATGACAAGGGAAGATAGGGACATGGCCACCGGAGCATGTGACTCCATCGCAATTGAAATTAAGTTAAAGATTTTATGTAAAATGGAAATGCTAGAAATCGCATAGACCGAGTATAGGGTGCTGTAAAAAACAGGGTATATAGGCTTATTCACTACCGCCCTTTTTTGTTCAAAATCAGGGGATTGCAACCTACTTTACGAGGGTGATACAGAGATCAGTTTAGTGTCTGCAGGATATAAAAGGCGTTCTTAAGAATTTTTTACACTGTGTTTTAATCTCAATTGATATCGAAATGAAGTCTTCGCGGGTGTACCACCGGATAGTGTTTTGAAAACACAATATTTCGACGACTGGCTCCGTCGTCTTCATCAGGTGTCGAGACATCTGCACAGGTCGTCAGTATCCGACGGTCAGCCGACCTGTGCAGATGTCTCGACACCTGATGAAGACGACGGAGCTAGTCGTCGAAATATTGTGTTTTCAAAACACTATCCGGCGGTACACCCGCGAAGACTTCATTTCAAGCATACCCCGGGAAAGTCTCCGTTCTTACATCAATTGATATTTTTTAACAAGCGGCGGCTTCGTATTCTTTCTCTCTGTCAATACTGAAATACTTGTTTCAGAATTACATGCTGCAGCGTAAAAATGATGCACTTAGAATCACAGAATAACCTGAGTAAAAGCTCTGCGGGCACCATCTACGATAGAGAAGAAAAATTTCGTGCTGAAAGTTGCTCCGTGTTTCATAGAATTCCCTGAACAGAAGTAGAAGCGAATATGTCGATAATATAGAACGAATGTTGAATGGAAGTATGTTACTCAAATGACGCTTTAATGTATAGAAGCCATTAAACTCTGCGAAGTTTCATTCCATGTAACTAAGTTTCAGATGTTTTATGCACTTTTCACCAGTATACTAAAAGGTGTTTGCATTGCAATATTCAAGTTTGCATGTTTAAAGCGGTAAAGAAGTGAAGAGCTTGTACGCGTAGTTTCTCCGTGCAAATTAATCCATTTATCTTCACAAAAGACAAAAACAATAAATACAGAATAATTAATCCTATTGGCAATGCATTATTGGTCCTCCAATGTCTTTAACGTTGTTAATATCGTGCAGTTTATTTTATTTCTCATTTGGAGTTAAATTTCCAATAAATATGAAATTTAATATTAATCCATCACACGCACATTTCAGCTGGCAAAGTGTACAGAGCGATTAAAAGTATTGCAATAAAAATATGCATTTTCCCTTTTTTTATGAACAGTTCAGTCAACCTATCTGGTTGCTGTTTTCTTCTAAACAGGTTTTGTAACGTGAATAGCAATGTAATATACACAACATCTCGTTAATAGCAATGCTACTAGAATAATTTCTTCTAAAACATCAAAAACGAACTTTAGTTTCACGTGACTTGACGCCAGTGGTAAATTGCTATTTTCTGTAGTGGTGATCGGAAAAAAAGCAAACACAGAAATATGTTTTGACGGACAAAGTTACCATTAATTAGTCGCAACAAAAAGCTTAGAAACAAATTTACTTTGTGGCTCAGTTGCTTAAAAATAATTTAAAAACCATTTACTAATCAGAGACTTTTTAATGGAAGATGAAATTAAAAATTAAACACGACAGGAGAAAATTCTGCAACCACTTTTTGTGTGTCCAAAATGTTGTCGCATATATTAACAAAAGATTTGTTGCCAGTTGTGATTTCTCCAAAAAATCTGCATTATATCAAAACAGAAGACATAACTGCGTGCAAGTTCATTTTTTAAATGTGTTTAGTATTTATTTTATCTGGACAATATTACACGCACTGTTAAGGTTAATGCCAGCCCACTAGGGCCCCTCCGTAACTATAGGAACATCTATGAAACAATAAGCGGTTTGTAACAATAATAATAACATTATTATCTTCGCTGGCCTCTAATTGTAAGTCGTCGTTTCGAGGCTGGCCTCTGGCATGGATGATTTTAAGTGATGTATTGGTCTTGTGTGGCAGACGACTTGAACAATAGTGTAATGGAAAAGGAAGGCGATGTCGACATTGATGACTTAGGAGACCCTGTTTTGAGGACAGAATTTAATAAAGCTCTGAATGACTTGAAAGCAAATAAGGCAGTTGGAATTGATGAGATCCCTGCAGAACTTCTTAAATCCCTAGGAGAGGAAGGAATTGAAAGATTATTCAAACTGATATCAAAAAGTTATGAAACAGGAGAAATTCCAACTGACTTTAATAAAAATAACATCTTCACACTTCCAAAGAAAGCACAAGCCGACAAATGTGAGAATTATCGCACCATTAGTCTAACATCACATGATTCAAAATTACTGACCAGAATAATATACAGAAGTATGGAAAGGGTAGTAGAAGAGATAGTAGGTGAAGATCAGTTTGGGGTTAGGAAAAATCGCGGTACAAGCGAAGCAATTCTGTCTTTAAGATTAATACTTGAAGGGCGGATCAAGAAAAACAAAGATACTGTTATGGCATTTGTTGATTTAGAAATAGCTTTTGATAATATTACGTGGGAAAAGTTGTTCAAAATTTTAAAGAAGTCTGATCTAAAGTATCGAGATAGAAGAATACTCTATAAACTATATCAGAATCAAGTGGCTGTAATAAAAGTAGAGAATCACGAGAGACATGCAACAGTTAAGAAGGGTGTGAGACAAGGTTGTAGTTTATCCCCGTTAATATTCAACCTGTATGTAGAAGAAGCAATGAAGAAAGTCAAAGAAAAATTTCCATGTGGCATAAGTTTTCAGGGAGAAAAAATCAGTATGCTACGATTTGCTGATGACATTGTCTTGTTAGCAGAGAGGGCTGAGGATATTGAGAAGTTACTGAATGGCATGAACAAAATACTGAAGGAAGATTTTGGACTGAATATAAATGAAATTAAAACAAAAGTGATTAAATGTAGCAGAAACGATACCAATACTACTAGATTAAATATACAAATAGGATCGGATGCAACAGGAGAAGTAAGTGAGTTCTGTTACTTGGGAAGCAAAATTACAACCGATGGCCGAAGCAGGAATGATGTTAAAAGCAGAATAGCACTAGCAAAAAGAGCCTTCATGAAAAAGAGAAATCTTTTAGTTTCAAATATTGATCTAGGAATTAGAAAGAACTTTTTAAAAGCACAGCACTTTATGGTAGCGAAACATGGACTTTAGGAATACCGGAAATAAAGAAAATTGAAGCATTTGAAATGTGGTGCTACAGAAGAATGCTGAAAATTAAGTGGACAGGCATAGTAAGAAATGAACGAGTTTTGGAAATGATGGGTGATGAAAAAAGTTTATGGAAGAGTCTTACAGAAAGAAGAGACAGGCTGGTAGGTCATATTTTGAGACATGCTGGAGTAGTTAATTTGTTAGTGGAGGGAACAGTGGAAGGTAAGAACTGTAGAGGAAGACAGAGATTAGAATATATGAAGCAGATAATTGAGGACGTGGGTTGTAAGGGGTATGAAGAAATGAAGAGGCACAGGATAGGAAGGGATGGAGGATTGCATCAAACCAGTTAAAAACTGACGACAAAAAAAAAAAAAGAATGGGCTTGTTTTGCCCTGAGTAGATACAATACTTAGAACAATTTTGGAAAATGGGGTGGTTGCTTCTTCTTAGCCTCCTGGTTTTTTAGTGACATATTCGTTGAGGTATTCTATATGCGTGGTTAAATAATCGTAATTGCGTTCAGACAAATCCATGTCCCGATATGTACGTAGCTCGAATAACCTACGAAATTTGAATGTTTTGCCCACCGAAGTGACTGCTTCATTGCCAACCAATCAGCCTCGCTTTTCTGCCTAACGTAATCACCGAATTCTAACGCATAAAGACAACATTCCTTTTTTAGAACCAAGGAATTGGTTTGGCGTACCTTTACTAAACGTCTCCACACACCCCTTTGAAAGGCACTCGTGGTGAGTGAACGGTAACGCTCTGGCCTGACAATCGGGAGAGCGCGAGTTTGAATCACCGTCAGACTATCCAGATTTTGGTTTCCATGGCTCCGCGAAATCTCTCTATGCGAATCTCAGGATGGTTCCTTCGAAAGTTCATGGCCTAAATTCTTCCTGTTCCTTGTCACCATTCCTCTTTCGTCTCAAATGATGATCCATTCATAAATTACGTCACACGTTACTGGGGAGGGGGAAGGTTTCACAATGTGTCAAATGCCATGAAAAGGTGAGTAAACTGTCTTAAACAACGAGACATCGCGTTGAAAGTGCTGTTTTAATCGAGTTCTGAATTTAATATCACAAAATGTATGATGTTAAGATGGTAGTGGTGGATGAGGGTAGAGGTGGGCGCCGCTTACCAAAATCTCGGTGGCGGCGCGCCGAACATTTTCAGCTGGCGGCGGCGTAACGCCGGCGGCGTGACTACTTTATATATGATACTAGACGACCCGTGAGAAAATTTCGCTAGTAAAATACGATGAATAGTGAGGTGGAATGCTTGTAGTATAATGAAAAGTAGAACCGCACTTATGTAGCAAATATTTATTTGTTTAGTGTAATAGGTACGCATCAAAACATATTAAGAAACAGGAAAATTTAAAACACACTGTACGTACGACAAACTGTCACTGACCTTAACAGAATGTAACCAACCTGAACAAAATGCACACAGCATATCAACATCTCCATGATATGTGTTTCTGTCGGAATAAAATGTTTACATTGAAATTGTATAGCAAAATAAAAATTCTTCCATAACAGAAACAAAAATCCGAAAAGCTATTTATTTCATAAAAAAAGTTTATTGACATCTTTGTGATATCTGCTGTTGCAATCTAGGGCCTTGGCTCTGAACTGTCGCATACGGGCGACAACTTTAAGCATCAAATTCCGAAAAAAAATCTTAATTTATGATTTTACCTAATTTGAGACCTTAAACTTTACAACGATATGTCATTTATCGATTTCGGTTAGATATGGGAGGAGTTAAATGGCTCGTAATTTTAAAAACAGTTGTAGAAATAATATTGATACTTTTGACCTTTAAGGGTCGAATTCCAAAAAAATACTTTCATAAAATATGGTGTGTCCAAAGCGGACACCTTGATCTTTAAAATGATACCTCATTCCTCCATTTCGGTTACGCATCAAACGAAAAAAAATTTAGAAATGGTGATCGATTTCGGTTAGGTATCAAGGGGGAGAAATTTCTCGTGACAGAAAATGCGTTGTAGAAATATTAATACTTTTGCCATTTAAAAGGTCGAATTTTGAAAAATTTCTTTCTTAAAATATGGTGTAACCAACCGAAGACATCATTCTTTAAAATGATACCTCGTTTATCAATTTTGTTTAATTATCAAGGAAGATAAATGACTCGAGACACAAAAAAAGCATTTTTGAAATATTGACATTTTGGCCCTTTAATGGTCGAATTGCGAAAAATTGCTTTCTTAAAATATAATGTGACCATGGCGGAGACTTTCATCTTTAATATGATACCTAATTTATCTATATCGGTTAGATATGAAGGGAGATAAATGGCTCGTAACACAAAAACGCGTTGCAGAAATATTGATATTATTGCCCTTTAAGGGTCGAGTTCAGAAACATTCCTGTCTTAATATGTGATGACACCAAAGTGGAGATTTTAATCTTTAAAATAATACTTTATTAAACGATTTCAGATAAGTATCCAGGGAGATAAATGACTCGTAACACAAAAAACAGTATTTTAGAAGTATTTTGCCTTTTAAGGGTCGAATTCCGAAAAATTCCTTTCTTATAATGTGATGTGACCAAAGTAGAGACCATAAGCTTTAAAATGACGCCTAATTCATTTATTTCGGTTAAGTATGAAGGAAGATAATGGCTTGTGAGAAAAAAATACCTAATGGAAATAATATATATCATATAGATGCAAACATCATCACTTCGTCTTAAAAACAGAAAATAAGTAACGTTTCATTATATATTCAAAAACATGCAGGTTTTTGTACTCTTTGTACTTCTCATGTATAAAGATAATTTTATTTGGGCGAACTGAGCTTAGGCTAGACCTTTTCGTAGAAATGACTAACCTAGTCACAGAAAATACTCTTTCGCTCGGTGTGATTGTGCAGGCACACAAAGAAAAGTCCAGGTAAGATCAGAAAACCAAGATTTTTTTTTCCTGTTAAAGTAATTTAAAAGATTTCCATCTTTAGGATCTGATGTATCAGATGAAGATAAATAACTCCAACATTCTTGAACGATCGGATAATATTATCGCCATACGATATTTCATCGATAGTTTCTGCAGCAACGATGGATTTTGTAGAAGCAATAGAATCCCTACTTTCACTTATTTCTGGCACATTAATGGCAGTGCTCACTTTCTTAATATAATAGTACGAGGCAAGAAAGGAAGTATTGGTCTTTTGTATTGAGTTCAAATATGTATCTACTTCTTTGAGACCCATAAAACGATAATCCAAAGGTGATACTGCTACGACCGCTCTTGTGGCAGCGAATCGTTTGCTAACTTCTACCTCCATGTTGTGATTAAGCCGAAACATAGTCAATAATTCGTCATCTAAGACAGAATTCATGATCTCAATTATTTCATAACGGAACAGAAGACTCACATTCATTGTACATATTTTTGAGACGACATGACCTCAACTGCTTCGCGAAACCTTATCAAAATTTTACTAGATGTTTCATGTCTAAAAGATTCGGCTCACTTTGCTTTATCTCATCTTGTCCAATCTTTCTAAATATCTTATTTATTTTGTCATAGTTGCATACGTGGGTTAAACTTCCCAGCATGTCTGGAAATCTATGCCAACGAATTGGTCTTTCAGTTTTGATAGAAGGGGTTTATATAGTATTTACTGATCCTGATACGAATAGCGAGCTCTCTTCAACTACTTCATCCAATCTTTCTGTGTGTACTTGTTACATCTAATCATTTTCTAAAATAGGATCGGTCTCATCATTGAACGACGTTATCAAGGGAATCCATAAACTCTTTTTTCCATTTTTCGGCATGTGCTGACAAGGGGTATCTCTCTCTCTCCTGACTATCTTCTTGCATTCTTTTTACGAGCCTTTCAATTTCTGGAACTCTGTTGAGGCCTCCACTGTAACGAGATTGTGGAGCCCATGACCAAGACACATATGATGTTCCATATTAGCCAACGAAACTGCTCTTCGCACGTTTTCTCCAGCATCAATGACAGCTAGAATCTTCTATTCATTCAGTCTCAACTGTTTCTTTATATCTCTTATCATGCCTTCTATTTTTCCGCCAGTATTCATTTCCTCCATACGTTGGGTACTCAGGGTTAAATACTTCACTGTTTTTGCCGCATTTAGGCTAGCTAAGAAATGGACTTGATCGGAATTCACGATTTTCTTCTTATTAGCATTTTCTATCACTAAACTTCCGAAATCTTTCCAACAAAAACTATTTTGGGTTAGACAGCCATATAACACTATTACAGACAGTTTTATAACATTCGTTTTAGCTAATTCGGTCATTTTAACACCTACTTATTAACTCAATTTAATGAAAAATTTAAAAACGCCTCGTCGTGTTAGGAAGTGTTGCTCAAGGACACGCCGCGAAGCAAAGGGCGGCGGCGGCGGCGCGCCACAGAGACACGGCGGCGTCACGCCGGCGCGGCGCCCACCTCTAGATGAGGGAAGATCTACCCAGCGTGACATGGCGTTACCAGGAAGGGACGGTTAACTATGAAATCTTTGTAGCGTAATATGAGAATGGTCTTTCACCTCTACGACTCCAAGGAGCAAAGCACTATGAAAAATTTGTTTAGGCCATTACATCTTTATTCTTCTTAGTCTATATACTACGGCTAATTCAGATAAGCTTCATTATTTAGGCATGCTATTACTTTTCGAAAAGTCGATTATTTTATTTACTTCACCTTATAAAGTAATGAAAGATGTGTGACGGTATATAGTCGAAAATTTTCGTAAGTCAGTTGGTTCTATGTTGGGTTGAGGATTGCTCACTTTTTCTGCGGAATTTATCTGCTGTCAACTAATAAAGTAAACAAACCAGATATTGAAACTCAAACCATTAAAAAAATTAGAAGGTATGGGTAGCACATATCGTTTATGGAACAAGTAATTACGGTAAAAGATAATGAATAACGAATTTTGTTTGTGAAAGCAATGTTTGTTTATACATATACGCGATTCATTACAAACCTGAGCACTCTAATACCAACATTAATTGAAACCCGGGACACAATCGGTCAGATTTCAGTTTTATAGAGCGGTGGATTCAAAACACAGATAGTTTCTATTAATTTATTTCCCACTGTGATGTAGAGGCGAGTGCAGTAGATTTGGTAATGACTGCGAGATGTCGCCTTTCTGTCTCGTTTAAGCTATCTCGTTCTTATGAAGGCTGAAGTCTCCGACTTGGGGCAGCTTACGTTTTTGCGGCACGTACCGAAGCATTTGACACACCTGGTCTCTCCGTAATGTTTGGATGAGTTCTCTCCAGCGAAGACTTTTCTCCACTCATCGTAGCTGTCTTTATATTGTGAAGATCATTACCCTGTTCGAAACAAAAAATTACTGACTATTTCTTTGTTTTGGGTTAAAAGTGCTAGAATACATTGCATGCCCCATAAGAAAGGAAATATCATATCACAAAACTCAAATTTGACACTTTGTTGACGGGGAATCAATGATTGTAATATTCGCGTAATTCATAGGGACACTAATCATGATCACTAATTTCTTTACGGGACCAAAATTTATCTTACTCACCACGGCCTACCAAGGAATACATACCAAAGTTTACGGTTGATATCCGCACGCGAAGAAAATATCATACTAAGATGTATTATTGAGATTGTTTCTTCGATCAGTAATAATAATAAAATTCCGTGTGGTCGTAGTGACCTGGTGGCACGGTTTCTATTGGCTGCGCATTCCGCCCTTCTAGTAACCGCCTTAACCTAACCCGGCAATCCTGCCGGGTACAGAAATCTACAGTTTAACCTGGAATCCGAACCACTGAAGCGTTCTGAAGTACTTCACATTACACAGCACGTTATGCCAGAGGTGAAGGTCTCTGCCAAGAGAGGGATCCCAGCGGTGGACCTTCCGATCTCCAGTCAGACGCCTTAACCACTGATCCACACGACCGCTCTTCTTCGATATTATATAACCAATGCTTCAAAACTGTACTTCAGTTCGATAATCCCGTGTAACTTACCAAATATCTAAAACGTTTAATCCGGCGCCATTACAAGATCAATAGTCAAGCCCAAAGATTTTCTTTGTAGTTGAACACATTTATGTGCAATCTATTTTGATTGATGTTCACATGTTGCAAATCTTCACATGTGTTTTGTTTCTTCGTTTCTAGCGTACCTTAAAAATCGTTTCATATTCTTGCTAGTTTATTTTCATTATTTTGGCACACGTTAAAACATACGAAGCACCATAACCGTTTTCAAAAACATTACTTTTCGGCTCAGTGATCACAAAATGCTACTTTAAATCACAATGTGTTTTTTCTCTTACCTCCATAATTCCTGTTGTTACAGATACCGACACAATGACACAAAGGTATTATTTGTGTGACATAGAGCTTTGATGTTTGTCTTCAGATGCTCCTAGCATAAGTTGATGATGTGCTAAAAAGGGTTGGTAGTTTAACTTTTTAGGTTTTTTGGGTGTTTAACACATCACCAATAATTAAATTAAAGAGAATAGGTGCACACTTGCTCTGATACAACTCTGTTTCTGTTTGACTGGTACTGTGTTTTGAAAGCAGACTTCAATAGATAATTGCCTTGAAGCATGGTAATCTCATCATACGCCGTAAATTTTTGTGGGAAGGATAATTCCACTCCTATCTCTCAGATATCTAAAATAGCGCGATAAATGATTTATCAGGTACTTCAAATCTGAGATGGCGATGTTCTCTTTGCGTATCTCCCAGTGTGATAGCCGATACAAATAAACCTGATTGATTTGGCAGAGAATACACATTTTACATGGGAATTATTGTTCTTGTTCTGATGTATGATATAGCATCCAACGTGATGAGTGAAACCGGATACCTGTTCTTAAGGAAAGGTTTGAAGAAGAAAACGTGTTAACATTCCATTACACGTAGCAATTCTTGAATTGCAAACTGTAAATTTTAACATTCGAGTTAACGCTTTCTTTTTCAACATAAAAATACCTGGATAGTTTTTAAAATAGTAGGTAGAAAGTTAAAATAGACTGAGAGGTTATTTTTGCCATTAAAATAAATATAATATAAAAGACATTAATAATTTCAATTTCATTTTCTACAGTTTAGTCACTTGCTATAAAAATTTTTCTTGTGTTGATAACCAGCAAAATATCTATTACATTGCTAGGCGATTCTTTACAACACAGAGCAAATTGCATTTTTGTTACACCAGAGTAGCTATGGGACTGGAATGCAAGCTATTTTAAAAAGTTGCCTATACTAGTTTAAGAACCTCACTTTTTAAAAATTTATAAGAATAAATAAAGTTTTTCTGCGCAAACCTACCTCACGAACATTAAAAAAATTAGTACAAATCAACATTAACTACCGAGAAAAAAAAGCGATATCCGGCTCTTCTTCTCCCAATTGTTAAAAATTAGTTGCTATTCTAATTTTCTATTCTTCTGTGTCTTAAATACCATCTCAGAACAATTTTCTCTCTCTAAAATCCTGTGATCTGCTGTTCTCTACTGAATCTATTTTTCTTTTGTTACTGGTTTGTACCACCTCGGAGAAGTTCACTAATCTACCAGCTTAACTTACCATTCTCCCCACAACATGGAAGTGCCAGGGAAAATTCTCCTTCAACATTTTTAGAAAAGATCATCAATCCAGTCATCACTCTTACAATTTTGCTAGTTAAAGTATCTCTCTGAGCTTTCAGATTTACCGTCTGAGATTTATGGAGTATGCTGCCACAACTTATTTTCGTATTATTTGTTTATAGACCGTTATTCTATATAAATTTAACATCATATGTTAGGGACAGTTTAAAAGAATGTCGATGGTCAAGGATTCTTGCAGTTAAATTTGTAACAAACAACCTAAACTAGAAAACGTTATTATTAGTACAGAAGCGGATATCCTAACATGTGCAGAAAGTTAGTTAGAATCGGGTGTAAGTTCTTCACAAATATTTAATAATATCACGGACGTGTTCCTTAAGGACGGATTGTATTGCCATTGAGTTGGTGTATTTATAGCAGTCATTTAATACTCCTCATAATCTTCGATACGGTCTGTGAAATCATATAGATTGAAGTCAACGTAGACAGCACAAAATTTGTGATAGGCGCCTTCTACTGTCCTCCAGAAGCTGGTATAACTGCGTTAAGAAAAATTTAATTAATGTAGCTTAATGATTTCAGAATCATGTGATAATACTAGGAAGTGACTTCTACTTGTATCGACTTGAGTAATTACGACAATGTTAATAGTGGCTGGAATAAAAAGGCTTCTGAAATCAATCTCGACTTGTTCTTAGATCATCATCTTGAGCGGATAGTTACTGAACTAACGTGGTGTCGTAACGGTAATGAAATTTTTTTTAGATTTTGTGGTTTCAAACAGGTCCGATTACTCACGGACATTTCAGTGAATAAAAGAATAAGGTACCATAAGCAGTAATTTCAACAGTAAAATAATTAACTGAACATAAAAAGAAAAAAAAGGACAGCTTTCAAATTAACAAAGGCTTCAAAGGAATAGTTAAGAAATTAACCTGACGCCATTTCCATACTTTCAAAATATCAAGAGGCTATGTGACATCGATTTACACGTATAGTAGGACACAGCACCAGAGTTACACTGACTTATGAAGAATGAAACGTGCTAATCCAAGTTTGGACGTAGTGTCCGACTTATTCAACACCGCCTGCCCCAGATCGTAGTTCCACGCGACAAACACACAGTTGCCTGCCGAACGGTTGCTGGGGTTAAAATAGTATCTTTTTACCCAAATACTGAGCCTAACAACCAACGGTGATTCATTTTGGAGGAACCTCATCAGCGTGCAACTCGCAGTGACCGGCGCCTTGGCCGTTGCCCACGTCGAAACGCAATACCATAGACTTGTTAGCCACGACATAGGCAGAGTGCGCGGCAAGTCGAAACTCTGTTACTTTTGAATGTCAATAACTTATCGAGGACTCTCGGTCAAAAATACAAGAAAAAATTGCCTCAAATGGCTAGGAATAATAAAAAAAACATCCCTTCCTACGGACAAAAACACCACTAGCCGTGTTTTTCGCTGTCGCAGCTACTATAGGCGATAAACGGCTATTTGCGTCTAAAGTGGTACTACAACAGATTCTAATGAACAGCCGGATCGGGAATTGAACTCTCCACCTCCACATGACAGTCCCAATCCTAAAAAACTCACCTACCGGGCACGGTAGTTAGATCGGCATATAAAAAATTACTCTGAAAGGAGTACTGCACGGGGGCGATCCCGACACTAGCCTCGAGTGATTTTTGGGAAACGAAAGAAAATCTGACTCTAAAACCGTGCTGCATATCCTCGCGAACGATATATCCGAACGTTACTACTCACCCACCAGGCTCGGTATTCTATGATCCTCTTGACTTTCGACATCCGATGCACGTTTTCGATGATAATAATAACATCGTCACTGTTATATAGCTAACGTTCAGACTGTTAGAAATTGTGTAAAATCTTTCGTAGTAATCTTGGGGGATACTACAGCACGAATATAAAACTTTGTCTCGTAAAGTTTTTAGACTGGTTTGTGGAGGAGATATTACTCTAACTTCCCTTGTTCAGAACTGACTTTGCTGATGTTGTGATAAGCCAGTCGTCTCTACGCATTCAATATAACCTACATCTCCAACAACTGCTGATTCATTACTTTGCTTTAAAAACTCACACCAGGGTAGATATTCAGACCGGCATACAAGCAATAACTCTGAAAAGAAGACGAGTGGAATGCATTGAAGAAAGAACATGAAATCACCTGTATGACACTGCAGAACATTAAAAATTCACCAACCAGTCTCAAAAATTAAACCTGCATCGCCTGAAACGTGGACGAATGTAATCATTTCTGCACTGATCAGCATTTAGTCTCTGCAATAGAAAATATTAACGGTAATTCTAAAGTAAATGAAAACGTACTGGGCTTAAGATTTTTTTTTTCTTTTTACTTATGGTTTTACGCCTCTTCGAAGTCGAGGTCATTAGAGGCGGGATGTGACTGGAGACAAGGAACGGGAAGGTATTCGGCCATCGCCTTTTTGAAGGAAGCAACGATTTTGACGTCAACGAGGCGAAGCCAGAAAAAAAGGCTTTTCCATAGCATTAATTTTTCGGGTGATATCCATACTAACCTGATTGCTTACATATACGTTACACACTTCAAGCACATTCTTTACCCACCTCCGTATCAAAATTGATCTGTCATACAACGTTGCAGCCAGCAACATTAGACATGTGAAATAAGGTAACTGAGCTCCGTTCCTATCCACAATTGGGTTGATACAAGTTGTACTGGCCTGGAACTTAGGACGACGCGACGCGGTTTGTCCGGCCAACCAAGTTTCAATTTTACAAGGTTTTTCCGCAATCGCTTGAGGTGAATGCCGGGATGGTTCCCACAAAGGACCATAGTCGAATTCTCTCCCGTTCCTTCGTTCAATCCTCTGTCGCCTGTAAAGTTCACGATGAGAGACGACTGAAGAGGCATAACACCTTTCGATTTTACAAGGTTTTTCCACAACATTAGACAGGTGAAATAAGGAAACTGAGCTCCGTTCCTATCCACAATTGACATTCAGTGTATCGCACTATAAACGTGACTCCATATTTATTTACTTCGCATGCGCAGATACTTGTTTGTTCTCACTACCGCGCGATGGATGCCTGGACGGGGATTCGAACCCGCGTCCTCCCGAATGTGAGGCCGGAGAGTTAACCGCTCACCCACCACGCTCAGTCTGAGCCGTAAGACTATGCACAAAACACTCGCCGTCACAAACGTCTTTCGCCGAACTTATCGCAGTTAGTAGGTCTTGGTCACTAGGAAACACCTCTGCATCCGTTCTGGGGGACATTTCTTAGTACAGGATGATCCTAGTGGAATCGGTATATTCCACCTAAATAATTTATTACAATGCAGCAGCGGCAGTAAATTTTCGATTCAAGCTCTACGTACAACCATCAACGACGCTGCGTGAACGCTACTGCGTTGTTTGCGGAGTTTAATTTTCTAAACAGCCACTCACTCTTAGAGCGCACAATTAAAAGTGAAGTACTTTAAGTTTCTGGTTGAAACCTTACCGAAGGAGATATATTGGAGATAGGGTGGCTAGTTCCTTCCTTCCTTATCTTACTTAAGGGCACCTGCAGTTTAACGTAGAAAAATGAACCATGAATACTTCATAGTAAACTATGTCTGGTTACATGCCTATGAGTATCCACCACCGATACGGAATTTCGAACCGGGAACCTTTCAGTCTCCAGTCAGACGCTTTAACCACTAAGTCGCTCTGGCGCTAAAAGATCTGTAAGTACGTGAGACGCTTTTATAGTAACAGAAAGTAAATGCCATAGGAGTTAAGAACTCATCCTGATACGTTCAAAGTAGTGTGTTGAGGATGAATGCTGTTGTTTGTGCATTCAGTTCTACAGCGCCGAAAGACCGAGTGAGGTTAGGCGAAGGGTGGAGACAACCACAACCGGATCGCTGGTTGTATTCCCCCGAAGGAGGCATACTAAGCCATTGCATCAGTTGTAGGACGGTCGCCTCCTTTCCTCTGGGGCCTGCAGTTTAACGTAGAATCTTATTTTCCAGGTAAAAGTAGTACCTGTTAGTTACTGTCCTACATATTTAGTGTGCATTGTCTGTGATATGTGTGCGGAAACTCTACATGCTTGCTATTGTGATTTTGATTTTTTTTTTTTTGTTGCTTTACAGTTGTTCTATTTGTGATATAATAACGGCAGTACAAAACATGTAGTTAGATGTCTAAAATTGAGCTTCCATTACATCGCTGTACAGTAACTTTCAATCATAGTCAATCTTGCTACTTATCCCGTTTCTTTCACGCAACATGTAGCGTCCCAGCTATAGATGTTTTGTCAAAGTTCACACTATTTCCCTGGGTCTCTGGTAGCAGCAATATCTGCGTAACCAGTCATTTCGGATTTTGGAAATTTCGTAATTATCGAAGCGCCATGCAAATAAAAAAATTACTTCTCAGAATAGAATTTTTCAGTTTTGTCCGCGAAAATTTCCGAGCGTGGTGGGTGAGTGGTAACGCTCTGACCACGCATTCAGGAGGGCGGTGGTTCGAATCCCCGTCTTAGCAACCATATTCTGGTTTTCCATGGTTTCCCCAAAACACTCCAGGTGGCTGTCCCCCTGCACTAATCCTTTCCCCGCCCCTAATGAGGATGAGGTGTAAAGCCATACTGGCACGCTAATAATAATAATATATCCACTTACGATGGCGATCTCTTAGGTTCGTAGCCTGACACTGATACACGTGCTGGTGTAACCTTTAACAAACTATATACTATTCTACATGCAATCACAAATGAAGATGACTCCATTATTTACGTTAAAGGACGGGAGAAGGCTCGTTGGCTTCAGAAGATTATTCGCAATAAAGTCTGCTACAAAATAGAAGATTTAGGATGCCCGCCTCTACATGAACTCAAGAAAAATAATGTGATAAAACTTTGTAAAGGACATTTATTTTGTAACGCTATATGCGCTGTTGAAAATGTATTTTTAATTGCCAAATGGTGGGTGAAATAAAAAAATAAGAAATAAAATAAAAAATGTGTTATTTATTTAAACACTTTCACATACATAGTTAATAAGGTCCACAAACATCATATCCGAGTTCATAATTCTTAATTACAATATTATTTACATCATCAGATACTAACAAATTTTTATACGCAATGAGTTCAAGTCTTAATTGCGCATAATCCAATGATGAACTGTATGTCACTTGTGCTACACGAACATTATTAATATGCATGTCAATCAGTTTTTGCACTGTAGCCATATTGAAGTCTCGTAGCACTTTATTAGCTAGAATGTCCACAAATTCAGTATAATATCTTGCAACCAAGTAGCCCCACTTCTGCTTGACGGTCAAGGCGTTGGTCACGGCCGGCTGCGCGTCGACGAAGTTCCTCCAAGTAGACTGGCCGAAGAAGACACCGCTGGCAGGATCATCATTAGGGTGGAAACAAACAGTCTTCACCCCGGCAATCGTTCGGCAGGAGACGGTGTGCTCACCAAGTGGGATGCTGTCGGTGCCGGCGTTGAATAACTCGGACACTACGTCCAATACCTGGATCAGGACGTTCCATTCGTCGTATGTTAAAACAATTTTATTGTGTCCCACTTTTTCCAGAACTACAAGAGGTTCAAACTCGTGTTTGGACGATAACCCTATCGTCAAACGTTTCGAGTCACCAGCGTTGAGCTGGTACACCGATGCGAAAAATAGAACTTGGCAACACATGGTGAGACAGCTACGTGTTACTGCTTCAAGACAAACGGCAAGACTGGAGGAGTGAGGGTTGGAGCGAGCGTTTATTGGAAGAGTGGGAGGTGAGGCAGTAGTGGGAGACATGAGTCACTTGGCTTGGGGGACACAAAACGCAAGATTGAATCCAGGAGGAGGTGATTCATACTTCGGTAATGACATATGAATCTAAATTTTAGGTTGCAGCTGAAGGTGTGTCATAGAGGCAGAAGAGTGGGAGACATGAGTCACACAGTCGCTTATTGTTATTTAATGAAATAATAAGATCAATCTGAGGTTACAGATGAGGGGGAGGATAGATTGCAGTCGCTTATTGGATTATTTAATTAGTTCCTTGGCTCCCCTATCTTAATTTAATTAGTTTCTCGGCTCCCCTACTTAATTTAAGTAGCATGGGGGAAAAACTGGCAACGCACCCGCCTTCAGACACTACTTTCACTTGTTCTTCGGAAAAAGTTGGAGGAGGGTGGAACCTGATGCTGAACCATTCTTGCGAAGGGCACCAAAGTAGGCCGCCAGGTTTAGCGTCCCCATCGGACCGACGAACCGCTATCAAGAGTGCCGTACGACTTCACTCCACACGCACCGCGAAGAGGTTGGTGATTTAACTCAGGACTGCTGCACAATCTGGTGATTAGGAATTATGCACCACCACCTCTCCTACTCTACCATTAAAGGCTAGTCAGACACTGGACGGCATCGCGGTGCTGCCACCAGCTGAGCCAATGGGACGGGCACGGAGATTCCGATATATCATGATTTTTTAGACGCTTGCCTGTGGGATGACCTTCGAGAGGTGCAAGGTTTATAAAGATCACAGGACAACGTCGTGAGGAAATTTTTTATTTAAATTCACCGAGGAAGTTTTTATTCGCATCAGACGAATAGGCCTGAGGGTCTTATGATTTCTGTGGCAGCTGACAGAACATAATGATTCTGATAGTAGTATGACCTCAACCATGATCAAAAATATTGCCAACTGCAATGATAGCTTTTGCCGATATACCCATTGTGATCGGTCTATAGCTACGCCTTTCCTGTACATTTTCCCATTAACTCCAAAGAATTACACGCTCTATCTTTGATTGCTCCATCCGCAACAGCATCTTTGAAAAATTGCTAAACTGAATATGGATCACAACTGGATACGCAGCAGAATGCTATCTCTATGAATGTAATCACTTAATCAAATGCGTACGGAATGGCGACATCTACCAAGGTATTTCCATTTGCTTCAAAGCAGTCTTGATGGGAGAAAGAGAGAAAGTAACAGGGGTAGGCCTACCAGTAATAAATTTCGGTAACATGGAATGTACGACATAATGCAAGTTATCACAGTCACAAGAGAAGTCATTATATTTTGACTTGCCAAGAATAAACATAAAACAATTACGTAATATTCATGGTAAATGTGAGTTATTCCTAAGTAGATCTCAGGTTCGTTTTCTACAATCTTCAACATTTTGCAGAATTGAGAAGAATTTTAAATTGCAGTCAATCTATATTTCGCTGTGAAATACCATTATTTTCTGCGACATGTTCTGCTTTTACAGACGTATGAAACTTGAGCCCCAGTACCGATTAAGCTGAAAATCGTATAAAAATGTGTTCATATTCCTACCACTGAAAGGTGTAGCTTCCAGATAAAAGAGAAGTTTGACACTCCAGTTTTTTTACTAAGGACAACTGTTAATTAAATCCATAGTCGCCGATAATATTTGAGAATGTGTTTTAAAAAATTATAAGCGGAGTTTTATTATTATTATTATTTCGTATCAGAAATATACAGTTACACAATCACAATCATCAAACTATACTGGACCAGAACTTGCCCATTTTCAGTGCATTTTCTGAGGCCTCATACAGTTCAGCTGCCGAGCAGGATGCTGGACACAGTCGACACTGGAGCATGTGCTGGACAGTCTGGTCTTCACCGCAGTCGCACTTGATATCATTAATCTCAGCGGAGTGATGAATTTGGAGTTCTAGTGAACCGTTTTGACTTCTGCTTAAGCAATGGCTAACTTCAACCATCTGTTTCATATTGCACAGTAAAATGCAGTACATTGAACGAAACGAAAGTTTTTCATCTACAAAAATCATACATAAAATGATACCAATAAATGATATATCTTTCGCAACGTTGAAACAGGGGGAATTAACTCATAGCCAGTTCCCAACGTATATATTTTTTAAATAGTGAAAATAATTATACATAACTGTCAGCTGCCAAGAAGTCTTTCAAAGTGTGTTGCAGTGGAGACAAAATCTTTCAGTTCACGGAAACGATATTACATACAGCCCACGAACTTTGATTCATTCAATAGACATTACCAAGACACAAAATAGATTTCAAGTTTTCGTAACTATACTTTGTAGTGTCATTTAATAACATGAAACCATTTAATTTAATTGCGGTGGTTCATATGCAGCTGTGGCAATTTCCATACATGCATGTTTTCCCATTTCTCATTTTTCAAATTCTTTGAGTGTAATTTCCCCACTCGCTTGAGTTGCGAATTTTAATTTTAAATTGTGTCAGTGTTTTTGGTGAATTGTTCCGCACTCTCCTTGCTAATTAATTCCAATCCCTGATTTCCTGACCTACAAAAGAGAATTTTTCCACTCGCTGAAGTCAGCTTTAACACTGCCGATAAAAGGAACAACTGTCTGATAGCTTTACAGAGAATTTGTGCTCTTATTGGGGTGACGTGTCAGACAAGGAAATTCGAAGAAAAAGTTTCATGAAAGTGGTTTGAATTCTACGAATTGAAGCCTCTAATTGACTGAAAAAGACACGAGAGATTCGTTGAAATGTTAACGTGTACTAGGAAGTGGATTCATCCGACGCTTTTTGGGAACGATTTACAAAAAAAAAAAGAACGTTATAATAGCTTAAACTGCCTGGAAAAGAGCCATGCTACTGTATTTGCTGCAAGTAGAGCGCAGAATATGAGGAAGGACCCTGCGCCAAACAGCCGGATGTCCGCCTACAAGGGGACGGGACGACCGTTAAGTGACACACACCACATTGTAACTATCACAATGAGCCTGTTATTACAAAACCTGCTGCTTCATTTATTCTAATTTTACAGCGAGAATACCGTAACGGGGCGTCCATTAGTTACGTGAGGTGTTTTTCCGGAATTCCGGACCCCCCTGTTTGATATCGCCGGACCCTCCAAATTTCTCCTCACGTAATTAATGGACGCCCCTAATGATGTTTCAGGTATACAGGATGTTAAAAAAAAGTATAAATTATTTTAGGACGTGAAAGTATGCATCAAAATTAGACAAAACTATCTGTAATAATAAACACTGTGTTGCAAAGGCATACTTTCTGAGTTAATAACAGGTCCGCAATTTGACGCCAGTCCACTGCAAAGCATGCCTCAGCTCTTCGGCGTAAGGAAGCACGCACTCTTTGAAATCGTCTTGGTTATTCCTGCACATCTTCAGGGCACGTCATGACGTACAGGACAAACCAAGTCAGTTTCAAAGAGTGCGTGATTCCTTACGCCGAAGAGCCGATGGCATGCAATGCCGTGGACGGGCGTCACATTCAGGGCGGATTAAGACAGCGCAGAGCCTGTAGCAAATGTGAAGAAGGGGCCGTCCGGCGGTCTGGGGCTAGTTAGAGCTTTTTTAAAAAAATAAAAAACCCTCCTAGGCGCAGGGTCCCCTTAGAAGGCGCGAGGCCCCCCAGAAGGTGCGAGGCCCCCCAGAAGGCGCGAGGCCCCCCAGAAGGCGCGAGGCCCGTAGCATTTGCTAACTCCTGCTACGTGGCTAATCCGGTACTGGTCGCATTGGGGACCTGTTACTTAGACTTTTTTGTCTAATTTTGATGCATACCATCACCTCCTAAAATATTTTACACTTTTTTTTAACACCCCGTATTTTGACGTGACTTGAAACCATATTGCATAGAATTCAATAATTTCTAGCAATTGGATTACGAACACGATCCAGTAAGTTGCAGGGAAATTATTCCTTAAAAAACAAATACAGATATGTCCAGGGAGAGACGCTAACCTTTCACGGTCACATCCTAGAACAGATTCAACCAGAAGGACCAACGGGCTGATCACCAACTGAAATTGTGGGAAGATTAAAAATAACACACCGTAGCTAACAGTAGTGATGAAATGTACGCATTAACAACTATAAATAATAGAAAATGGCAGAACAGACCGATCATAGTTCAGAAAGATCCTGGGACAAAAGAGTTTTCATAAAAAATTGGGCCTGGCAACGCTCGGGCCTTGCATTCGGGTGGACGCGGTTTCAAATCTCCGTCCGACAATCCATATTTCGCTTTTCTTTGATTTCCCAAACTCATTGCAGGCGAATACCGGGATGGTTCCTTCAAAGTACCATGGCCAAATTCCTTCCCTCTCCCTGCCCTTTCATTCCAATCTTCACTTGGCTATAATAATCATTACGTCTACAGTCGTAAAGATAACACAATAAAAACCAGGAAGTGAGAAGTGTCCCCTCTGTTCGAACTAGAGGAGGTAACAACATAGCCAAAGAATGCTTGACTAATGGGACAACATCAAGGCCTACTCTAAGTGAAAATTCTGAGTACTGTGGTCCTTGAATTTAATTTAATGGCGTTGGATCGCATGTCCAGGTGGCAATTCCCCTAGTAATCTAATTATTGTTTATTATTTATTTATTTTTTACTTTGAGTGTTAAATTCCTCGTCCACACATTTACTTTTGCCATTTACGAATTTTAATTATAAATTATTTAAGCGTTTTGGTAAATTATTCATCACTTCACGTGGCAATTTCTTCCAATCTCTGACACCCACAAAAGAAAATTCTCTCTCTCCATTATTCATGAAATCTAGTGCATTATGCCCATGTTCATCTTTTCCTTTCCACACACCACTCCTAATTTTTCGACCAATATCTCTCCAAACCCATCACGAATATACCTCTTGTACACCCTCAACACTCTCTTAACCTCCTCCTTTCCTCCAATGACTCCCAATTAGGGATTGCAATCCAGCAAAGCGGGATCCCGCAATCCCGCGGGATCCCGCATCATTAGGCAGTCTGGCGGATTCCGCACAAAATTAAGCGGATCCGCAATCCGCAAAATCCGGCGGAAACGCGTGTCAGTGCGTGACTCGCTGCCCCACTCGGTCTCTGTCGGATATTTTGCACTGTTTGCCTGTACCCTTCCAGTTGGCATTTGACTCATGTGAACAAGCGTTTGTTTTTGTCAACCTTCGTCATTCGTAAGTAAATAAATACACTTTTACGTATTCATCAAAACTTACGTTTGTTTCGAGCACACATTTCTGTAATTTGAGTTATGGTGGGTATTTAGTACGATTTTCTAACTATATAATTATTTTTTAAGTGTCGCACACGTTATCTGAACTACACGGTTACAGCTTTTTATTCACGGTTTCATTATTCTCATTTTCTGTATTTGTAGATAAAGTAATTGTGACAATTTCCTAATTTGCGGCTCAAAATTTGATTATTCGTTGATATGAAACTAATGTTATCGTAATTTTAACGATCGCATACCTATTTATTTAACAGCTATCAAAAGGATATTGTATATCGTTTGACTTATTGTTGTTTTGGCCGCTGCCTCAATGCGTTTCTTTGACGAAAGCCACCTGCTTACATGTGCCGCTCAGGCTTTCGATTAATCCCTCTTCTGCTAGTTATTATTTCGACTAAAGGTAAAAAACGTTATAATAAAATTTTCACGGGTGTATCGACGAATTGTGTTGTAGGAACACCATACTTCGACGGCTGCCTCCGCCGTCTTCCTCACGTGTGTAATTTCGTGTGTTTGCAATGAAATCCGGAGATACAACGTATGAGGACTTCACTGCAGTCATTCGCCGAGAAAGTCTCCTTTCTTACTAAAAAAATAATAATTTCCACTCTAAAAACGTACATAAGTAAATCTGAAATAATTGACAGTTTACGTGTTGGTGAGTAGTTTCTTTTAATAACATTGAATCAACTGTAAGTTCAATCAAGGAATCAGGAAATATGATCATGAATCCCACAAAAACAATTTTTGTAAAAAAAAAAAAAAAAAAAAAAAAAAAAAAAAAAAAAAAAAAAAAAAAAAAAAAAAAGCCAAGTCTCGTGCTTGTGCAGTGACAAAAAGTTATGAGATCTTGTTCTGAGCCAAGTCTACACTTTACAGAGTATATTCACTTCACTTTGTGAAATGAAATGCTTTTCTCGGTTTTATGGAACGTTTATTTAGAATTTTAAAAAAAACTCTGTTAACTTGACCACTAAGCAAACCATATTTTTAAACTGACGAGATGTATTGTAAGGCACATAATATGACCTAAGACTCGATTTTTCCATTTTTATTATTTATCTAAAAATTGGTTTAGATTAAAAAACAAAAATGTAAAACCTCGAAATACACTTAAGACACGCTAAAAAGTTTTAATGTCATTTTGCCAATCAAAATATTGTTAACTGTTAATTTTTATCATTTACATTAAAAATTATTTATTAATTTAATTATTATTTAATTTGTTAACGTTTTAAGTAATTATGTTTTAAATATATGCGTTAAAAAATTGTTTGTACCAATCCCGCACGGATCACGCGGGATCCCGCGGGATTGGCGCAAATCCCGCGCGGATCCCGCGGGTTTGAAAACGCTGCGGGATTGCAATCCTTACTCCCAATTCAGTTCTTATATCATGTCAGTTACTGACTGGATCCTGCGGTAATTTCCACGAACAAATCTAGCCGCTCTCCTTTGCACGCCCTCCAACTCCTGTATTTGATACCCAACACGTGGGTCCCAAACTAAATCACCATATTCAAGCAATGGTCTGAGCAAAGTTTTTTTTTCTTTTTTTTTTTTTTGACCCAGCTCCCTCCCTTCTTTAGTATATCCTCTCATCACCCTCTCAAGGAAATGAAGGTTTTGTAACCTTTTCCTACCATCTGTCCAATGTGCCTGATCCATTCGAAATAAATGATCAGAATGTAGGCTTTTATTTTATTGACGTAGTTTGATTTACATGTTTTAAGAATCTCTACTTAACACTCTTCTTAAGTTAAATCTTTTTAGAGGATTCTCCCCCCAAAAACTTACTCTTAAGTAGGATTTTGTGACACGTCGACATCGATATCGTTAGAGTCGAGAGAGAAATGGGTGCAAAGAAATAGATTTTTTGTTTTTGTGTATTAGAAACGTAAAAATATATGGTTTTATTGTTCTTGATTTGGAACGAAGATTGTCATTGGGGCAATGTAGTTAGCTGTAAGGGAGCCCACTTCCAGTTATTATGAGGTTAGGAGTGTGCCTCTTTTAGATTAGAGGCTGTTGGTGAGGAGATAAAATCAAATAACCAAACGAATACTGGATACAGAATCACGATGGAAGAAATCACAACCACTATAAAAATGGTTAAAGCTGCTGAAATAGTAAAAGTGTCCTCAAGTAGGAAAGAGAAGATTAATTATGAAATATCACAAAGCAATTATAAGACTAATACCATTGAAATGTAGTAGCATAATGAACAAAGTATTACAGTAGAGATGCATATAAGAATAATATTTATAGTAGCAGAGTCTTGGGGGTAAACGAAAGGAGTGCTTTACAATGTTATTCTCCGATGATTACAGTAGAGACCTGGGGTAATTAAAATTAGTGTCTTGCCTGCTTACCATAATGGAAGAATGGATAATGAAGATGAGGTTCAGGAGTTGGAGGAGGGTGAAAAGAGGAGCAACTAAATTTATTTGTGGAAATTGGCGAAAAACTCAGTCAGTAACTGCTATGAAAAATGAACTGGGTTGCGAGATATTTGGAAACAGGGGGAGCATGAAATAGTGCTAGGAGTCTATTGGCGATGATGCTTGGATATTGGTATAAGAATTTAATTTAATACATGCTAGGAAAGAGGTAACCGTAACAATATGTGGCACTTGATTTTAGGCATAGCAGAATGGAAAAAATTTCTTTTGTAAGTCAGGGATTCAGGAAATGGGATAAATGACCAAGGTAAATCCCTAACAGTTTACCAAATCTCTGAAAATGTTAAAAATTAATTATCTTAAAGGAAAAGAGTTGATGCGTGGTGAAATTTCACGCAAGGTACCTAAGATTATATATATATGATATGGGAAAGCAGGAGTGTAGGAAAATTACCACTCCATTGCAATTAAATTAAATTAAACGTTACGTCGTATTGTTGTTAACTTTATTATAAATTTATTAAATAATTTCACGTAAAAATCGTGCTAGAAAATTTATATCTATGCGTTATTTTATGACTGTAAATTTCTGGCAGTTAATTTTAACAATCGGCCAGGTAGAGTAAAAGTAATAATGCATATGACAGTATTGGCGGGGAGATCGTGAAGCACGGTTGGGCTACGAAGGAGACTTTGAGCAAAACAGTTTTAAGATGGATTTACTGGAAGTTAGCGTTCCTAGCCTTCAGCCACCCTTAGGCATGACAATACGAAGATACTGTTCGAGAGGTCAAGACCACCAGCGGCTTGTACGGTGATAGCAGGTACTTAGATATGTGTAAACGAGCGTGTATTTAGTAAGAGATGTATAACCGAATAAAGTATTTCTAATGGCGCCGTTTAAATCCAACGTAGTATGACACAATTAGAATAAAACCCTGTAAAGACTCCAAGATGGCTTGTTCCTGGTAGTTTACCATGTAAACTGTGATTCTAAAATTCCAAATTTATTTTGGCCATGCAGTATTATTAGGACAAAATATTGTAAACGTTCAAAACTTATGTCATTTCGGTAGATCTTCGCAGCACAGATTCCAGAGAATCCTTGCAGTATATTTTGATAGCTAGGAGTAACAGGTTTTGAGATGCGTTGTAGCAAATATTTCGAGTTTTAAATTTTACATATTATTTCTTATTTTTCTTCCAATGTTTCTTAACAATTTTAGATATAGAACTACACGTTGAAATTTGAACAAAATCAAATCACCTGGAAGAAGGCAAGATCGTATGTTTGAAACAGTAAATTCCAGTAACAAATGTAAAAATTGCAGGATAAAGCGAAGTTATTGATTACGCATTGGGAATCTGTTACGAATACGATAACACCAGTAGAAATTTCCATTAAATCAAATATTAATTAAACGTTTATAGAGTTTCACAATAGTCTAAAGGGGGTAAATTTCACGTCATAAGCACAGCAGAAAACCTGTCTGCCAAAGGACATAGTAAAACTTATTACTCTCCTGCAGATGTAAATTTACTTCTTTTAAATTATCACTTATTATAGGATCTTCCTTTTGTTTTGAAGAATTTACAAAAGAAAAAGTCTTCCTGATTCAGTGCGAAATGAGTCTTGTGATGATTAAATTACATCACTTTGTTATCTGTCATGATAGTTTTGTTATTACCATTGTGTAAATAACCTAACATATAAAATAATTTGATAGCTCATTGTTTAAGAGAAATTTGCTAACAATAAGAGCTAGGCAGTTGTAATTTGAGCCATCTCCAAAGTGTTATAGAGTGTGTACTGAATTGGGATCAGCGTGAAGTTTTTTTTTTAAATTAAAAAAGTAGAAGTCTTTACGCATTAACCCTGCAGTGGTCGCGCTCTGAAAAGTCCCATTAGAAATGGCTTGAGTGGACTACATATGTAATCCACGCGACCACTGCAGGGTTAAAAATAAGATAATCCCATCAACAGTCGACAAATTAAGAATTTATTTTTCCATTTTCGAAGGCTCTAACCATATTACCTAATAATTATACATTCTAACGTTATTTTCTGTATACTGAACATCTTTATTTCATTATGTATAACAGTTTTTGGTAAATTTTAAGTACAAACATATATAATTTAAAAAAAAATTTAACTCTGTATTTGCCTCCACAGTCGACATACGTAATTAGATAGGCTTTTGTGCTTGCAGTCGACACCATTTCATTACCCATCAGTATATCAGTGTCTTTTATCTGTGATATGAGAACTAATTTGTTTAGATAATAACAGTGATTCTAGTATTTCTTTTTCAGAGATGATCATTGAGATATTGCAGCTATGTTACTGAAATCTGAATTTCATTATTTTTCCTTCTGATACGTAAAATAACCTTCCTAAAGAGAACGCAGGAAATCTTGGTCATTGGTAATTCCGATCTTTTCCAGTTCGGTATTTCTGAGACTCTGCGACTCCGCATGAAACTTTCGCCGGTTGTTGCAAGTAGACAAGATAAACTCGCTAATTGTTTCGCATTACTCAACCAGCACGAGTTACCGCACGAAGAGCAGCGAACGCTGACAACGTGCAGGTGAACGCTTCGCAACAGACGGATTGCAAACAAATTGGGTCAGCTCGTATTGCTTGCGAGTGTAACCTCCAACACAGCTCTAACAAATATGTGTTACAAACTTACATTTAAAAGTAGCATCATAATGTTCATTTATTTTTGTCGCGTAGCTTAAGATCGTTGTTCAAAGTAACAGTCATAGAAAACGAAATCTCTAGGGATATTACTCGCAAAATAACTGAAAACGATGGCAATTGGCTGTTTAACACAGGCAGCCAACTGTAATGGTAAATGTATTTCTCATGTTAATGTAATGTACAGTACAGACGACACAAGACTAACGCAATTTTTAATTGAAACTATCCTTCCCGGATTTTGAATCAGTGGCCCACGGTATGTGAGGTCAACTCTCTAGCGTATATGCTGCCGGGGTCAGCATTCATAAAGTTCTCGGCTCCAAATATTTCTTTTGAGGGTTATCTCTGTTTCCACTCGCCTGTTTTCCAGACTAAAAGAAGTTCAACTCTTCATCGCCTCATAAGGGAGCGTGCACAAACTACGTGGCTCGGTCCAGGGGAGGGAGGCTACGTGGGGTGAGGGGGAGTTCCGAGCCAGGCCACGTAGCTTTCTTTTCATAACATTTTTCACAGTTAAAATGAGGAACAGAACTCACAACAGCATGTGAAAATTTATTTCCCTCAGTTAATTATCTCCGTATGTAATTTACAATCGTCTGACAAGAGAAAACAGCACAAAATGTCTTCTGGAATCAAAAGGGGAAAAAAGCTACGTGCTACGGGAAAGGGGGGGGGGGGGTAGAGACAAAAGCCACGCAGGGCTACGTGGGGGGGGAGGGGGGTTCACAGGAGGCCAAAATGGAGCTACGTGGTTTATGCACGCTCCCTAACCTTTCTAGCGAGAATAAAGTTCAAGTTACGTTTCTCCATTCAAAAGTAGTTCTTGAAATCTTCAACTTTGCTGAGACTGATTTTTTTTCAACCCTAATATGTGACAGTATTTTTCTGTCTTCTTCAGAAATTCATTCATCAAACGTTTGCGTTTCACACGGTTTGTAGTTTCAAACACTAGAATAATTGTTACGTAATCATTTATACTGTTTTCCATGTTTTGGATAAAAAAAAAATCCAGAAATAACCATACAAAAACACAAAACGACACAGATCCTCACTACAGAAACAAAGGTGAAGAGCACATTTATTGACGAAAGTACTGTCAGTAATATTGATCGTGTGAGGTAGGACAGTTCTGAGACTCACTGGCACGAAGACCGACGTTTGTATTTTAATACTGAAGTTGCCAATATTGTTGAGCCTGTAAGGTCCGTTAAAGCGTCGCCTGCTCGCCTCCAGCGACAGTTGCGTGACCTTCCACAACACACAAAGCTCCATTCATTTCCGGTCCGTTCAGCAATATTCCCACAGCTTCAAACTCGTCCGTTACACTGACGATCAAATTGTTTCAGATATCAGGGCGCTAAAGACATCTATTCTTCTTACGAAGTCATAACCTGGAAACAAGTTTCTTTATGCCTCTTCGACGTCGAGGTCATTAGAGCCAGAAGACTTTTTTGTCGGTGTCGAGGTCATTGGACGCCGGAGAGTAGGATTGGGGAAAAGGAACTGGAAATAACTCGGCCGTGGTCTTTTCAAGGAATCATTACAGCATTCGTAATTTCGGGAAACCATGAAAAACCGAAATCTCGATGTCTGGACGAGGAACTAATGTCATGTCCTCGAGCGTGCCAGGTGCTCACCCACCGTTCTCGGTGGAAAACTAAAAACCTTCATAATTCAGATCTACTGCAAACACATATCTATTGAAAGCAAAGACGCTGTCACTTATGTAATTTGAGGCGCGAGAGGGGAAAGATCTTTCTGGTTGATGCTTCATTGCATAAGAATTAAGAACCAACGCACACGTAATGATCAGTAAAGGGAAAATATATTTCGTTGCATTCATTGCACTATCCCAAGATGATAAATTTAAAAAAAAAAAAATGGAAGGCTGTTGTCATCCTGTGATGAGTACGTCACCTCATACTATCCATTTGAGCGGTAATTTTCATAGTAGCTACTATTACTAACAAAATCAAAATACCAGCCGCTTCTTTGATGCTGCTCAAGTAAACATTAGGCCTACCTACGTCAGGTCTTTCTGCTAGTCGCTACCATGTTGGCCCTGAGCTATGGAACAGCGTATAGGAAGGTTTCTTTGTTTTCTCTGTAAAAACCAACAAAACCCCATTTTCAGGATAAATACGCCTCACTTTATATTTCCTACTTGAAAAACAAAATTCATCAAATTTAAATTTTTTGCATGGATCTCAGATTTATTTCGGATTCTTTAACAAATTATCAATTCATATTTCACGTATATAATTTTTTTAAAACTTTTTTTACTCATGGGTTTACGCCTCGTCGACGTCGAGGTCATTAAGGGAGGGAAAGACCTGGGGACAAAGAACAGGAAGGAATTCGGCCATGGCCTTTTGAAGGATGCATCCCTGCATTCGCCTGGAGTGATTTGGGGAAACCATGGAAAACCCAAATCTGGATGCCCGGCAGGGATTCGAACCCACGTCACCCCGAAAGAGACGCTATAGCGTTACCGCTCACCCACCACGCTTGGTCCAAACAATTATAGCTCAATTACTGTATGACTCAACTTTAATTCATCGTCACAGAACACTGTGGTTATATATTTCTTTGATCAAAAAAAAAAAAGCCAAAAGTAAAACACAATGCCTAATTAAATTCAATGCTTCGCTGTAAGTTCTTTCATATAAAACTATTTATTTTCTACAATTTATTTTACGACTCGTCCATCATTTTTCTGCGATAATTATAGAGAGATTTCAAGGGCGTTGTCACGATGCAAAAATATCTTTTTATCACGTAAAAATGGCTTTGCTTTCTTTTCACAATAAACTTCATGAATCAACTCTAATAACGACATGTGGATCATTGCAAGCTGTAAGTGATCTACTAAGATACTAGGTGGAAGAACATTTACTATGATATGAAATTTCCCGATGTGAACACATACAACCTAATACAACAACAATAACCTTACAACCATGATCGTATTCCTAATAATATTACAGAACTGCACTTACAGTAACTGAAGACAGGTGGTGAAGGAGCTGGACTGGGAGTCACTGGAAAACAAGAGGAGAGTGAAAAGAGGGCTGGGCATATGTTGGTGATGAGGCATGGAAGGATACTGATCGAATAATTAGGAGTAGAGCATGGAAATGAAAATATGACCATGACCACAAACTGGCATTCGCTCATGCAATAAGGGAAGGGGATTGTTCTTTTGTGGGTACGGGTGTCATGGATTGGAACAAATTAGTTTACCAAGTGAAGTGATGAATAATTTACCAAAAACGCTGAAGGAATTTAAAATTAAAAGTCGTAAATCGGAAAAGTAGTTGGGGAGGAATTTAACACTCATATTATATAATATAATTCAAAAAATTAAATAAGAAAGGAGTAACTAATAAGTAACGGAATTGCCATCAAAACGTGTGCTCCATTTCAATTAAATTAACAATAAAAATAACAAGAGAGTACACGGTCATGGAAAAAATGTTGGAGACTAATAAAAATGATACGGAAGTTCAATGTAAATTTAGCTTGTTCATTTGCCGGATGAAAAATACTTTGACTACGACAGGGAAAAGGGTGTGCGAGTAGGTAAAACCCAATCAACAGGTGTTTACAAAAGGCTAAACCTCAAAGCTCTCAACCGTATGTATGGATTGAGGTCATATGACAATGCTAATGGCAAGTCCTGCAGGTGGGAATATTAAACCTGGCGACCCCTTTTGTTTTGAGATAACAATAGGCAACGAGTAAAAGACACCTGGTTTCATTACCTTCTTTATGTACAGACAAAACACACTTCATCTATCGTGCCCTTATCAGAATCATCTGCCTTCACACAACATAACAAGTGAGGAAATTGTATTTTTCCTCTGAAAACCAATAACGAGGAAACATATTGTGGAAGGTTCCAAAAACGATCGTCGGTTGTGCAACCTTAACGTTTATTAGTTCAAGATTAGTCGCTTAATGTTAATATTCCGTGTGAGAGTTACATTGACTGAAATTAAAAAAAAAAAAACTACGGGTATTTTGCAACCTATCAATAGTTTTGGTCATGGATTTAGATAGATGAGCTGTTGACGTTCGGTTCTCCAATCGAGAGAATGCGTATTTGATCGCCTTTCCGGCTTTCCTGATTTCGGTTTTCCATGGTTTCTCAAACTCACTCAATAATTTCCTGGCGAATAGTATTTCAGTCACTGCGTGGATTCATGCTATAAGGTCCACATCTGACGATACAGGAATATCAGAAACAACTGCAGAAAATGGTCGAAATTTATAAGATCTGTTAGGGAACCAAAGGTGATCTAAACAACATCCAAACTACGCTTTTGCCGTCGTCAATTCCCTCGTGAAGAGTGATCAGTTTCCCATTCCGTAAGATATACTAAGAGTTGTGGATGATGTTTTGTGTCACCCTGTATGCCAAATACTACCTAAACATTCTGATAGAAGTAAATAAATAAACCCCAAGAGTAGATCTGCCGCCAATTGACCGGGTTCCGATTTGCCACGCATTTCGCATCTGTCGTGGCCAGACCTGCAGTTTACAGTGGAATCCGAACAGTCCTGGCATACTCATCCGATTAAAGCAAAAAACCCGTGAAAGTTCCTATCTCCTACGTGATCTGACCTAGTAAATTACAGAAACTGAGGTCCGCCCTATCCTGGTCTTCGCATTTGCTTAGAGGCTGGTACTTTCGGTTAGTTAACAAGTACTAGCGAACACTGTATTTGTCCGATAAAATCCATTGTGCTTGTGACACGGATGTACGTGCGCCCCAAACAATAGCCGAACAGATTCAGAGAACATAGTGTGTTTCCAGCTCAATATTGAATAGCATGTTCTCCGAGGTTCGCGTTTAAGGGAAATAAAGATGTTCTTCTTGCACATTCTTGTACATCAAAAAAAACTTGGTTTTAGAAATGGTTACTGTAATGTTAAGTATCCGAACACACCAACTTAATTCATATTTCCACCCTCTTGAAACCTGAAGAGTTTTCGACACAGTGGGATATTATTTTATTAAGCGTTGATCTATCAATAAGTATTATTCCATTCTTCGATGTTACCAATTAATTATATGGACAGAAGGAATCACTTCTTGATGCGGCTATTCGCCAGAAATTGTACGTAAAACAACAATTTCAATTTCATTGACGTAAATTGTTACTTGCAGACCAAGACTCGATTCTTGATACATTATAATCGTTCTTCATTCTAAATAATTATAATGTCCGTACCCATACCATAAAGAGAAACGTTCAGCAGTCAATATATTATTTCATTAACACCGAGCGTGGTGGGTGAGCGGGTGAAGTGGATTCGAATCCCCATCCGGTCATCCAGATTTGGGATTGCCATGGTTTCTCCAAACCATTCCAGGCGAATGCCGGGATGGTTCCTTCAAAACGCTATGGCCGAATTCCTTCCCATTTCTTGCCCCGAGTCCTTTCCCACCTATAATGACCTCGACTTTGAAGAGGCGTCAAAGCATAAACAAAAAAAAAACCCTTTATTAACCGTTTTTTCTTAGCGCTTTACGTCTCGTCGATGTCACGGGAGGCGTAAGAGAATTAGGGCAAAGAACAGGAGTGAATTCTGTGATGACCTTTCTGAGGAACAATCCCAGCATTCACCTGGAGTGATTTAGAGAAACCTTGGAGAACCGAGATCTGGATGACATGACGGTAATTTGAATTCACGTCCTCCGGAATGCCAGGTCCGAGAGTCCGCTTGGTTGTAGGTGAGAGATAATGAAGGAATATAGTGAAATAATGACAACAACCAATAATAACAACTTTTCTTTTTCATCGTGCCAGGTAGCGGCTGCAAGTGGTCAGATATGCCCGTAGGAGTGCCTGTTTCCTGGTAGCTGTTCTCCGTCCATTTACATATCGCTCATTTGCTGCAACAAGCTCTTATGCATCTCCTGAAAAATTGTGATTTTTGAGTTATGACATCGCTGCAGCAAATGAGCGATATGTTGGTAGTAATTGTGCGGTCTTGTGTTGCTGGACTGCCCTGTCACTCAGCCGTTGGTTCACTGAACTCGTGACGTAACCACGTGCAACCGACAGCTCGCCGCACGCTAGTGACGTCCGCTCGCATCACCACAGATTTCCCAGCTATCTACCAGCTAAACAGTATTATACTGATTTGATTAGTTAATTATTGTCCTAATTATCGGTTATGATGCTCAGATATTAAAAACTCTTACTGAGTTTTGGGAGAAATTACGTAGAGTTTTAAAATTTATGTTAAAAACACAATGACTGCTTTTTTTTTTAATGGTAGGATTACGCTTACTATTACCTGACTTAAGTATTCAGTAAAGTATCACAAAACCGACAGACTCTCGGCAAAATCGGTAGAAACGTCTCCACAAGATTCAAAACTGTAAATTTAAAAGATACAATTCCCAAATAGAAAATTAAAATTGTAAACCTTAAAACATTTTAGGTTATTGTTAGATTTTTTTATCTTACTTTATTATATGTAACAGAAACAGACAAAAATTATATTTCTAATGTCTATACAGTTTCACGTTAGGCAGTTAGGCAGTTACACACTACCGCGTTCACTTTATCAAAACGGTATCTTGAAAATTTTAATTTAGTTGCAATGGAGCGCTTGATCCCTCGACAATTTCCCTACATTCCCATTTTTCCCCTTTCATTTTCTCACTTACCTTTTCCCTCTACTAATTTCAATCTTAAATTCTTTTAGCGTTTTTTGTAAATTGTTCATCATTTTTCTTGGTAATTTATCCAGTCCCTGATTTCCTTACCTAAGAAAGAAAATTTTCCCACACTCTTATGCCTGAAATTGAGTGCCAATTTTTTGTCATTGCCACGAATCTATCTCGCCTACATTACACGCTAGAATGTAAAGGTATGTATTCTTGGTTATATATGGTACCGAGTTATCTTTTTGTTTCAATAAAATTTACATCACCTTTTTTCCTCGCTAAATTGTCACTAATTGTTCAGCCTTACTACGAAAATTGTATTAACTTGTAACTAATAAATGTGAAAAACGGGGAGAAGTTTCATAGCAGTGCCTGATGAGAGTTAATAGTAAAGCTCAGTCAAAGTAGTAATGATACTACTCATATGACACAACACATTTATCATTTCCTATTCATGTTTTTCTATCTTATTAAATTTTGGTTCATATCTTTAAAGTGACATTTTTTTATGTGTTTTCCCAACACGTATACTCAATCACATTCTTAATTTCAGGTAGATGAATGTACATTATATTACTACTTTAATGAGAGTCTGCCAAAAGGTAGGTCTGCTTTACCTAAGAACAAACCACCGAGCCTGGCAAGCGAACGTTACTGTTTCGACCTGGCATTTACAACGACCACGATTCTTGGTCCCAACATCCTGATTTCGGTTTTCCACAATTTTCCCTAATCCTTCCATGTGACTGCCCGAATGATTCCCAGAAACATCATGGCCAGTTTCCTTTTCGTTCCTTGTCTACAGTGATGAACTCGGCAATTTGTCTAAGGTTGCTGGAATACCGTCTCTGCTACACTGCGTTAGCTACACTCTACAAATGAGCATCATTCGGATCTTGGCCTGTAGGATAACAGAAACAGTAGCGCACATTTCTCAATCACCTTATTGTAGCCAAACGCCTGACCTAAATGCCAATCGTTTCCGTAGGACTTACGGAGAGAAGACATACGATTCTTTAAGTAGCCATCGGAAAATAGTTCTTAATAGAATTCCACTGGATTTCCGATTCTTCCTTCTTTCATCTTCATATACACAAGACGACAACACATACACTTAAGAACAGTCATCTATAAACCTTCAACGACACTTAGAAACATTTGTAACTAAGTCTAGTGCGTAGTACGTCTTCTGCGGGGCTATCCAACCAGTCATCGATTTAAGGACCGCACATGACATGACATGTTAACAGTGATATCCCCGATCGAATGACCTCATTATCGGTAACTACTTAATTTCCTGGGTCGAAAAGCTCGCTCAAATAAACTACTACGCGGCCGGTGAATATGATATAATAATTTTACTTGTTTGTATTACAAAAAAATAGATGTTTACTGTTTGCTAGATACATAAATCATTTGCTGTGTTTTATTTTGCAAATATTAATAGAATATTGAGCAAAGTGTACATTTAATTCAAAGATTTCGGCCTTAGTTCCTCTTTGATGTGAAATTCAAATAATTTTAATCATTTTGTTACTATTCTTTGAAGACAATCCAAATTAAATATCTACAAATGAGAATATATTGCATTCTCCCAGCTCTGGAAAGCGCTGGCAAGATACAACCAACATCTACCTCCCGGTTTTACCGACTTACAAGTTTATATGCCAGTTTTCACGAAATTCGGACTATGCGTTCGAAAATTATTGACCTACATACGAGCAGACTAAAAATAGAACAAAATTTTCCCTGAGTTTAAGGAATTAAATAATATAAAAAAGCGGATGTGACAGTTCGTTATGACGTCTGAAGCGTTATGTGTTGTATGTATTCATCAATACCAAAAAATGATAAGTAAATGCCAACCGTTCTGCTGTCAGATGTCCGCTAAAGAACCTTCACGAGCAGGTACTCAATGGTTGTCACAAATTTGCCGACGGATGCGAAAAATATATTCGACGTAAATGGAAAATGACTCACAGTAATACGAACGGAAAATCAAGTGATGTTTATATAACTACTCCAACATCTTAATCAAATGAGAACGTTTAAGACTGCCGCGTAGACATAGATTTATCATTGGGACGGTTCACAGCTGTATGAGGTAATTGGTCACTTGTTTTATGGACAGAGCCACTGAACTGAGAACAGGTGACGGGATGTGGCGAGTGAAGCAAGATGACCCAGTTGCTTAGTCGGTGGTGTGTCGTTTATCAAGCAGGGTGTGGATGGCGTGAGACAGAACACGCGATGCTTTCTCTGTACTTTGTTTTATTGCGCAGTAGGGTGTTCCTGATTATGAGTACCTACACTTACTCTGCGAAAACCCACACCCAGCAAGTTTTGTTCGTAAATGCCAAAAGCAATTTTGTTTTATGCGTCTCAAATAAATATCCGACACCTTAAACTAAGTTAGAAAGTAAGAACAAACATTTCTTCCTTTGTATGAGTGGACCGTCTGTATCCGAGAGCAGCAAATGTCTAGTGTTGTAAAATCACTTCCTGGGGTTACACGGTTCGAGACGGAGGTGGGCAATATCTGACTTCATAGCTGATCGTAACTATCTTGGGTTTATGGAGCAACTCTGAACAACGAAGTCATTGGCGAGATGCTAAATCGGAGCCAATAATTTATTTTCGTGAAGAAAGAGTGTTCAAGGTAAGGCAATAGTGTACGTTTCAACAGTTTCTACAGTACATGAACAAGACATTATTATGAGGAATTAAATGAAACAAGAAATCAACTTCATCGTACACCAGCTTTCAAACGAAACATAAAAACCGTAGCGACAGCGAACAGCTGCACAATATTAAATTTCTCAGATAGTTTCATTTTCCGTAGAGCCCTAATGGAGAATAATAACTAAGACAGTACTCTGGAGTTTTAATTAATTCAAATGCTTGTGCGAATTTGAGTGCTTTCGACTACTATCATGATTGCTGGGATGAAATTATTGATTCTAACGATAAGAGCATTTCATTTCTAATATGGAAGTGTTTTCTGATCTTCTAAAACATACCCACATCACCTTAAAACTGCCTAGAACTTCCTTCTGCTACAGCACACACAAATTTTGTGTCTGGTTGGTTCCTACAATCACAAAAGCTGATGAAATTTTTTACGATGGGTCTTCAAGAATAATCAGACCAATGAATGGATCGGTTGAATAATTTTAGTTGCCGTCGCATCAACATCATTTGAAATCGAATGCTACCGGTTCTCTTTTAATTGATTACATCAATAGTATTGGGAGTATAATTGTACGTCGGCATTAAAGTATAAAGTAGCATTTAATAAAACGAAAAATATTTTTCTCTTTGTTAATGCGTTAATACAGCATTAAGGACTGAAGTCAAGGTATAGTCTTTTTTAAATAGTTTACTACAATTGTAGATTCTTCTGCTCTTAGAGACGCGCTGGCAGACTCAATTTTTGGCTCATTCGGGCTCTGACAGTCTTGATTTACAGTTTAATGCGGATTCCAAAACAACAGCGCGATTTTAGTGTACTGCGCCTACTTAAAGCCCACTTTGCAAAGAGGAGATATTATTAGGTTAAGTACCTGAGACGAGGAATCTAATCACGTCTGTAAAACGAAACAGTTATATTAAGTGCCTGTAAAGTCTCTGCCTAGACCAAGAGACATTTAAATCAACATTGTAAGTTTAAGAGCCTGTAAAAGAAAACATGAGACCAGGAATCTTATCATAACCTATAAAGCAACAAACATGCGCCTAAACAACAAATTCCTAGGCAATGAAGAACATTATTAACAGTAGTGCTTAATATAAAGACATTAAAACTTCGGTTCATTGCAACTCAGCCTTATCCATATTTAACTGCCACTGAACTCGTACTTTTGCAAGTGGCTTCTGAAGAAAAATGTATCTTAATATACCATCTGAGTGGTACGTAATTGCAGAATCCTTTCTGCGTCTGTCGCTTTAGTAGCAGGGTTCAGTTCTTTTTTTTTTTTTTTTTTTTTTTTTTTTTTAAATTTAGGCTTCCCGTAAAACAGATTTTTTATTTCGCTTTGATGTAATGATATCATAATAACAGTGGAAATACGTTGGATGCAGAGGACATTAATAATTTTTGGTATGTCTTTAAATTAAAGTTATTTGAATTTATTGTGAATATTTCCTACCCTCATAATATCTGGATTAAAGTTTAATCTTTTTGGATTGTGTAGACAGATCAGAGGAGGACAGTTGCCATTACAGGCGTATGTGAATCTTTAAATAGATTTTTACATAGTGACCTTAGCTGCTTAACGTCTCTTAACAGCGAGGTCTTTAGAGACGGGAAAGGATGGGGGACAAGGAATGGGAAGGAATTCGACCATGGCCTTTTGAAGGAAGCTTCCCGGCATTCACCTGGAGTGATTTGAGGAAACCATGGAAAACCCAAATCTGGATGCCCGCGCAGGGATTCGAACCGCCGGCCGTCCTCCCGAATGCGAGGCCAGAACATTGTGCTCGAGCATAGCCTAACCTTTCGTTCGGTCTCAAGCAGGAGTGTTATCAGTAGGCCGCGTGTATATGCTGAACACACTTAACACTACCATGCACTATATATAGGGGGGTATCCACTAATTACGTGTGGTGTTTTTTCGGAAATCCGGACATCCAAGAGGTGAGATCTGGTGAGATCTGGTCGGACCCTCCCCCCCCCCCCCCCACGAAGAAGTGAGATCTTAAGGGCCCTCGTAGGCTTTGAGACGTCTTTTTTTTAAAATAAAAGCTTTTCAGTTCTCAAGTTCGGTTAAACCCCCCCTAACGTCTTTTGTAAACCTTTTTTTTTTTTTAGATCTACTGTTCTGGAAGGAATTAAAAAGATGATGAGAGATTTCTTTCGACCCCCTCTCCCTTGGTGAGATTTCTCCGGAACCCCTCCCCCCCCCCCGATTTCACCTATAAACGTAATTAAGAGACGCCCGTATCGAAAATTGCAAGTTTGAATTGCTAAATGATTATTTCACTAAGGTGGGCAATGTGTAATCGATACCGAATCTCATTGGAAAAAACATTTCAATCGTTTTCCTCCAGATGATAGTCTTGACAGTGCGGAGTGAATCGACTGGTCGTCAGCAGTGATGGCGGAAGCTTTCCGATCAACAGGCTGAAACTAAACGCCGTGGGATGCGCCGCGGTCTGTTCCACACGACTCAGTGCCGGGGTCAAGGTCGGACGAGTACCTGCACCACTCGGCTCACACAGACGAACCCATCAACACTACATCCGAGCGAGTAGACAGCTTAAACACAATACAAATGAGGCGATCTGGTTTCTCGATTGACGACGATCAGACTGCTCAGAAATCACCTCTTTCGTGTTTACTCTGTCAATAAGAATTAACGAAATTTTATGATCGCTAGGCGATATTTAGATTTAGCAGTGCAATCGTTGTGTGAGAAATACTTTCTCAGTCTCTTCTTTCCCAAATCGGTTTACTAAGTGATAATTAAAATAACGTTTGTGTTTGTATGCAACTTAGTCGAGCACCACTTCGTTGCACAACTCCCAGAGAAAATAAAATGTTAAAAAATTTGCAGCTTCTGAAAGGTTCTACAAATGATCACGGTGACTGCACAAGTAATGCTTCGGACACCTCTATCCAGCTACACAGTAAAAATCACGCCATATGTCTTCAACCCCCCCCCCCCCCCCCCCACACACACACACACTAAATTCTGTGCTTGTGTGTAGTGGATATTTATTTCTTAAAAAAATGTGTGGATGATAGCTGAGTGTAGCGAAACGTCGTGGAATGTTGCACAGGCCGTCCGACGGGACTAGCAACAGCTGGTCGCAATGAAATGTGCCAGCGATACTCCCTCTCCAAGGACGTCTGTCACAATCTTCTTGTTTCGTGTATACGGCTTTTCTCTTTGTACACAGTTTGGTACATACATCATTGTCTTCCCCTTCGTTACACTTTGTCGTCGCATGATAAGTAATTTAATTGTGTTGTTTTGTTCGATTTGTCGTTTCCTCTTTCAGTAGAGTAATATTCCACGTAAATCTGATTTCTCACACATTTTTTTCTCATAAATTATATAAGTTTTTTTTGTTTGTATTATAACTTCTAGATTCACAATTAACGAAGTGCAGTAAATTTCTTTAAAAGAATTCAATTTTCTTCATTTACCACATTTGATGTTGGATCATAAACCACACTACAGTTACCGGTATAGAGATAATTATAGAGTGTGCATCTTTTGTGCTTCTATTATAGTTTAATTTAATTGTGACTGAGTGCATGTTCAAGTGGAAATCTCCCTACACATACGACTACTTTCTTTCTTGTTTATTTTTTAAAATAAATTCTTCGATTTTAATTTTTACGCCCACCTACTTTTGACCTTTAAATATTTTAATTTGTAATATTTCCAGCGTTGTTGGTAAATTATTAATTACTTTCCTAGATAATTTATTCCAGTTCGTGACTCCCTTGCTTAGAATGAAAAATTCCCCATTCCCTTTTGCCTGAAATCGAGTGCCAGGTTGTGGTCATAGTCATCTATTCCCTTCCATGCACTGTTCTTAATTCTTCAATCTACATGCTTCCAAACATCATCACCAATATACGCTTTATACACTAAAATTTCTTCCATTATCCTTTTCCCGTCTTCCAATGAATCCCAATCTAGTTCCTTTATCATATAAGGTAGTACTTTTGATATGAGATAGTTTATACAGACAACACTAGTTGCTCTCTTGCTTCACTCTAAACAACAGCACCATATTCCAAACTTTTGTGAACCAATTATCAAACATCTCTGCTACATTCTTTCATCTACCCCTAAAATATAAGTGATTCATCGATTGACGGAATTGGATTACAAAACTTCGATTCGACCATTGCACAAATGGTGTTGTTTTAGAATGGTGCCTTATTGGTATCAAATACAGGAGTTGGTATGGTTGTTGAAGTTTTACGGAATGAGAGATGGAAAACATTAGTGCAACAATTAATTTCCACGAAATGTATGTTATATTACTCCTTGCATGTATGTAGAAGTCTTGGGTGTGGTTTCAAATGTTGATCCACAGTTTTAACGTGACCGTCATATTAAAAACAAATGGCATAATCCGATGCGTGGCTACTATATGTACACCTCAAGAAAACTTTGTATGTCATTTTCCATAGACATGGGACGATTGTTCCATAATTTTAGAACACTTTCACATCAGAAATACGTAGTGCGAATGAATCATTTCACCAAACAGCAACTGAAAAGCATATACACGATATATTTTGTAATGGACCCTTCCTTTTCATAAATGCAACATCTGAGCAAGGTACCGAATGTGGTGGGTGAGCGGTTATCACTCTGGCCTCGCATTCGGGAGAATGCTGGTTCGAATCCCCGTCCGGGCATTCAGATTTGGGGTTTCCATGGTTTCCCCAAATCACTCCAGGTGAATGCCGGGAAGCTTCCTTCAAAAGGCCATGGTCGAATTCCTTCCCGTTCCTTGTCCCCAGTCCCATCCCGCCTCTAATGACCTCGATGTCGACGAGGCGTAAAGCCATAAGTTAAAAAAAAATCTGAGCAAGGAGTTGGTTTCTTCGTGTGGCTACAGAAACGAAATAATAATAATTAGATCATTGCTCAAAAAATCAAATATAATAATTAATAATTCCCTGTATTTTTTGTGGCATTTCATTGTTGAGTGTCCGTTTTATTCTGTAATCACTTCAGGAATCAACTAGAATCCGAAGCAATTATCAGCGAAATTTCAATAAAGTGGATGAGTGGTAACGCCCGGGACTAACATTTACAAATTTTTTTTTTATTATGGCCTTACGCCTCGTTGAGGTCATTAGAGGCGGGTTGGAATTGGGGACAAGGAACAGGTAGGAAGTCGACCATGGCCTTTTGAAGCAAGCACCCCACCATTTACCTGGAGTGATTTGAGGAAATCTGGATGCCCAGACGGGGATTCGAACCGCCATCCTCCCGTATGTGAGACCAGAGCGCAAACCGCTCACCCACCACGCTCGGTGAGGTGTAAAGCTTTAAGCCAAAAATAAATAAATAAAACATAGTTACTCTTGGAGCCATAGGATGTACCTACATTTAAACCTCATCAAGATGTGAGCATTAAAACTTTGTGCGTTCAGGAAAAAATAAATATAAATTTTCAGACACTTTTATGTTAATTTCTCTGTTTATAGACGTTACATACAAATTAAATATGTGCTATTTTACTATTGGGCACATGTGCTGTATACACTATATGAAATCCCAACAAAATTCTAACAGTAGTTTTGAGGCGAATATCATTCAGCGGAAAATAGATACTAACGTGGGAAAACCCACTTTAAAAAAAAAAAAAAAATCTCATCTTACCAAGCTTGCAATACCAAACAATCTATTTTATTTCTCGAGCCATGGAATGGAATCAGTAAGGGCGATAATGTTTGATATTTTCAATAATACTTCAGAATTCACACAGCAATAGTTAATGATAATGATTGTCAACGTGACGATTTGCAGACTCAGATCTAGGGACATATGTTTGAGTCCGACATCCCGCAAGTTGAATTCACGCTCGCTCGTAAAGATTGTTGTAACTCGTTTTTGTGCGCTAAAGATAAATCTACGAGCTGCTAGAAGGAGAAAACAGGTTGTATTTGTAGAGAACAAGTTGGGACAAAGAAGAGGTTCAACTGTACCTGTGAAAGCTACATGTTACGCGACTCATGAAGGTAACAGTGTTGCCGATGTTTTAGTACTTTCAAGGAACGTCTTTAGAGGTGCGACTATTTTAGAAGACTAGCTGCATAACCCTCTTGGTCCTAACCGTCGGCGCCTTGCACTAACTTTTTAATTGCAGACAGTGGTTAGTCTTGTTTTAGAGACTGCATTGCATCAGCTGCTATAATAGGCGCAAACTAATTGAAGATGTTGTGTTGCATTGGCCTAAGTGATTCCAGGAAATTACGTAAAGGAAGCTAGCTAGATGGATGGTTGGCACGCCAGTTACGAAGTTTGAAATAGAGACCGTCGTACTCGTATTAGCCCTATCCAGTATGTAGGCTCTTTAACGCACTCTTAGTGGTAAATGCAGGTGTGATGACGTATGTCACCCACCTAATATTAATTCGCGATCTCGTCTGAATATGGGAGATCTCAATGGTGAGCTGCGTATTAGGGAAATTGCTGATGCGGTAGTAATAACCGTATTTTAAAATATTTCCGATTATATTCATGAAAGACAACGCCATACTACAAGTTGGAATTATTGTTCAAGTCTTCTTGGCACCACCGCACATCCTTGTTTGTAGCTAGTTCTTTCATCAAACATTTCAGCTACTAAACTTGTTTGGTATACACTTTTTCGATGACTGTGTCATGAAGCATTCAGCAACCGACAATAATTCAAGTGTGGACTCTAGTGCGAGCAATCTGACGAAAAGTCACCTAGGACACGATCGAAAATTTCTTCCATCCGATACCACGACGAATAGCCTATATTTCGTTTGTGGAAAATTAAAGAAAGTTTTTCAAATGATTATTGTAACTTATTCTCAAAATGTAATCTATTATGTAAACATTAGCTGACGACATTGGAATGAAAAATTTGTACAAAATATTAACCGAAACAAGATAGAAGCCATGAATTGTAGCAAAACAGATAACAGAAGCAGCAGATTAAATATAAAATTATGATCAGATCTGGAAGATTTTTTTTTAAAGCATTGGCGGCCGGCTTCAAACGCGCTGTTACTAAATCGTGCACTTAACAGTTAAATTAACTTTTTAGTTTGTAATAATAGTTTGAGCGTTGCCGCTCGTACTAGGCAGCACAGGACGCTCAGCGTTGCCGTTTCCTACTGTTAGAGAGAGTGCGCTACGCGAGAATGTTCGGAAGTGCGGCAGCAGAGCGATTGCACTCACCCACCAATTTCCCTGGTCAGTGCTATAGGTTTATAATTTTTAAGAGAATGCTGGTTTTATGAAATAAAACGAAAGACGCACATTTTAAGAATTTGAAATGTAGTGCTATAAAAAGATGTTGAATCTTTAGATGAACGCCATTTTTTAAAATGTGGGTGATAAAAGTTTATGTAAGAGTCTCATAACAGAAAATATGTTTTGTTACATTTTAAGACATGGGGGAAGCATTAATTTTTTAGTGGAATTAAACTGTCTAAAGAAATAACAATGAAAGGTGAAAAAAAAATTGAGCACTGAAGCATATAGTTGCGTACTTATTTTCAAACGGAGATGAATACACTAATAGAAAGATATGATTCACTACGTCAAAGCATATTTGTTGCTCATGGTATGAATTTTATTCTAATATTCAAGTCTCGGACTTCTCTCAAGTGTTTTACTTGATCTAAGAGATATTAAGAAGAAAGTGCTTTCCATATAATACATACACTGATGAGCCAAAAAATGATGACAAGCTGCTTAATAGTGTGTTGGTCCATCTTTGGAACGCAATACAGCAGTGCTTCTGCATGGCATGGAATCGACAGTGCATTGGTAAATTTCCGGAGTTATCTGGCACCAGATGTCTACGTACAGGTCACGCTATTCACTTAAATCCCTGGCCGGTGATTTGTAAGCGCGGAGCAGGTGCTCGATAGCATTCCATGTATTTTCTATCGGGTTGAGATCAGGTGAATTTGGTGATCAAGATATCGAAGTGAGTTCACTGTCATGTTCCTCAAACCACTGTAGCATGATTCTGACATGGACAGTTATCAAGCTGGAAGATGCCATCACTGTCGTGGAAGTCATGAAGAATTAAGTGATACAGGTTGTCAGCAATAATTTTCACATAGTCAACAGCTGTTATGGTGCCTTCGATCACTACCAATGTCCCACGGCAACCCAGGTGAATGTCTCCCAAACCATAATACATTTCATTTATGACGCATCCACGCGCACGGCAATAATCGCCCGGCGCAGGGCCGGCTCGCTTGCCGCCAACTCATACGGGGCAGCGCCCGTGCGCTGGAACGTCTCTTGCGTGCGTCGATTTCTTACCTTATAGCACGAGCTGGAAATGTTGGCCATCAGCTTCAACACTCGCTCGACATCCTCTAAGGATGTTTGTGAAGAAATATTATTAATTTTACTTCTTATGTTTTCCCTGAGTACCTCTTCCGAGGGGATTTGAATCATAAACACGCTCTTTTAGGTAACCCCACAAAAAGAAATCACAAGGTGTCATGTCTGGAGAAAGCGGAGGCCTTAATCCACTACTGATAATTTGATTCTCATTGTAAACACGCTTTAAAGCACGCATTGAATTTTCGGCTGTATGGGGAGTTGCACTGTATTGTTGAAAATGGCCGTAATTTCTTTCATCTTCTGTCAGCTGTTCAAAAAAGGTATCTAAAATATTGTCCACATAGAGAGAAGATGTAATTGATTCAGTAAAAAACACTGGTCCAATAATTCGCCTCTCACTAATTGCATACCAAACTCCAACTTTCACATCGTGTCACGGCTGTTCGTGGATAAGATGTGGATTTTCTGTACTCCAGTACCGACTGTTTTGACTATTTACGCGTCCACTTAAATAAAAATACCCCCCCCTCGGTGAAAACTGTCAATTGCGGATCCAGCTCGCCAACGTGCACACTACGGATAAATCAGTTTTGCAAACCTCATTCGTGTAGTGTAATCTACTTGTTTTAATTCGTGCACAGCAGTGGTTCGATAAGGGCTCATATTCAGAATTTTTGTAGCCCTAAATGCACTTGTTTAGGAAACATCGACTTCTTGGGAGAGTCGTCAGAGGGATTTCTTCGACTTTTCTTTCAGTAAGAACGGAGCGCTTACGTTTCTTGCGCATGTCCATTAGGGAAGCTGTATTTGTTTGCCAATTTTTGTTTAGTTAAACTGTGCGGCACTTCGGCTCCTGGACATTTTTCAATAAACATACGCCTGCACCTCCTTGCAGATTTGTATTTCACATAACAGTCATAAAGGTAAACTCGTTGCTCCAAAGTATACTTCATCTTGACTTCAAAGTATACTTGACCTTCACTTCGCAAAATATAACTGAGAACTGAGTTGTAACAGCGTATTTGCTGTGTTGCGAAGGGACCGATATCGTCCGAGGGGCGGCCCACGCATTGTCGGAGCACGGGGGTTACCCGTGCTGAAGTGGAACTTAGGCAAAACATAAGAAGTAAAATTAATAATATTTCTTCACAAACACTGCAGAGGGTTAGCCAAAACATCCTTAGAAGATGTCAAGCGAGTGTTGAAGCCGATGGCCAACATTTCCAGCTCGTGCTACAAGGTAAGAAATCGACGCACGCAAGAGACGTACACGCGCACGGGCGCTGCCCCGTATGAGTTGGCAGCAAGCGAGCCGGCGCTGCGCCGAGCGATTATTGCCGTGCGCGCGGACGCGTCATAAATGAAACGCGTCCTGCGTCCGCAGCGCGGTGTATGTTTGGAGCAAGCCGTTCTCTTGGAAGACGATGTATCCGGACTCGACGATCAACCTGATATAACGAGAAATATGATTCATCCGACCAGGCGACTCGTTTCCGTTGATCTACAGTCCAATCTCGACGATCTCGTGCCCACTGCAGTCGTAATTGACGATCATGGGAACACGTGGGGGCCGTCTGCTGCGGAGACCCATGTTTAACAATGTATGCTGAACGATGTGCTCCGAAACACTTGCACTTGTCCCAGCATTTTAATCTCTTTTCCGTTCCTTGCCGCCCGTTCTCTTGGTGAATAACGGGATGGAGAATGCACTTTTTTTCCAGTTTCCTATCCACGGGTCTTAATGAACTCATCACAAGGTATAAAGTTGCAACTTATAATACGTAATACAGTAGAACTCCAATTATCCGAATCAATTGGGACCAGACGCCATTCGGATAATCAAAAATTCGGATAATTGGATTTTTTTCGAAAAAGGTTCTATTTTAATTAATTATTGTATGCATGTTGAAAATGGGAGAAAAACAATTTTTAAAGAAAAAGCGTTTTTAATTAATTAAATAAAAAGTCAACACTTTTACATGTTAAGCGCACTTACAAATGCTGTACATTATTACAGTATGTATGTACCGTACTGTAAATAAAAGTCACTGTTTGCTTAACAGCTCGGTCAAAGTAAGCTGTTTGACTGTATTCATCCATTTTCGGGCAGCATGTGGTCACACTCGGGCTGAGGTTCCATCCACTTCATCGCAGTTTCAAGGTTGACAAATGCTTGACTAGCTGATGTTCCCCTGTCTGCTTCAATTTTGACATTAAGGTCATTTTCTTCCTCGACACTTTCTCCTATCACACTTTCAATAAGTTCATCATCTTTTAGAATTTCATACCCATGGTCCGACGAATCACACACCACCAACTCTCCTAAATCTTCAGCACTAACTTCCGAACATCAAGGAATTTTCTGAAGAATGTTTCTGAATTCCTTAAGTGACACGTCATCCCCCTCTTCTCCTGTCTCTTCTCTTGTCCTTTTCTTGAGCTTCTTTTTCATTTTTCTCCTTTTCCTTCTCTTCTTCAGTTGATTTCCCTTTCAACTTGTTCCACGCACGTATTAAGGTGACCGAGAGTGGCGGTGTAACGGTTAGCGTTCTTGCCTCGCATTCGGGAGGACGGGCGGCGGTTTGAATCCCCGTCCGGGCATCCAGATTTGGGTTTTCCATGGTTTCCCAAATCACTCCAGGCAAATGCCAGGATGCTTCCTTCAAAAGGCCATGGCCGAATTCCTTCCCATTCCTTGCCCCCATCCCTGCCCCCCATCCTTTCCCGTCTCTAAAGACCTCGCTGTTGAGAGATGTAAAGCAGTTAAAAAAAAAAAAATCTTAAGGTGACTACCTTATGCGATTCGGATAGACGGAGTTCGGATAATTGGAGTTCTTCTGTAGTACAGACAGTACTTTCTTCACCTCCACTTCAAGCTACAGATCAAATGGTTGTATGAATCCTTCCACTTTTTTATATCGTTCAAGACATGTAAAATAGTTGTTGTATACCTCATGTACACCACTTACTAAGACACACAAGCAGAAAGTAAAATGATAGTTGCATCCGATGTGTTGCTGCACGTTACGCAAGCTCCTAAGATAAAGCATATTTTTTCCGTTTTCACTCTCGCGACACTGTATACTGGTTGACAGCTCCTGCACTGTACCGCATGTAAGAGTACACAAGCAAACAACTTGTAGACTGAGCGTGGCTCCATGTGGTGAGTCACGGACACGAAGTAAGCGAGAAGCGCCTCCTGGCGTCTAGCCCGCAGTCCGACGCTCACCTCACGTCTACGAATAGCCCGCCTGCCTGCATGAAGGCTGCAGCCGGCTGAAACGAATCAACAGTACCTCACTAGCCGACATACTCTAACAATCCAGAGATAAAATTTCTATGCAAGCTCCACATTTTTGCATGTGGGCGGAAAGACTTGTGGCCATTTATTCAATACTAGTTTGCTAGTGTTAATACTATGCAAGTCGTCTGACTTCCATAGTAATGCTAATATTTATGGAAGTAGCAAAAGCATGGAAAAAATCTTAAGGAAAGACGGGGACAGCAGTAATATCGAAGGCTCTAGTCTACGCAACCTACAATTAAATAACGACAACATATAGTAAGTCTGTTTTTTTTTTTTTTGCTGACATTACTCTTTCGCCTGGTTTGATGCAATCCACCATCCCTTCCTATCTTGTGCAAACCTCTCCATGTCTACATATCCCTTACAACCCACGTGATTACGTCCTCAATTATCTGCTTCATATATTCTAATCTCTGTCTTCCTCTACAGTTCTTACCTTCTACTGCTTCTACTGTTCCCTCCACTAACAAATTCACCAATCCAGCATGTCTCAAAATATGACCAACCAGCCTGTCTCTTCTTTCTGTAAGCTTCAACACACTTCTTTTCTCACCCATCATTTCCAAAACTCGTTCATTTTGTACTTTGTCTGTCCACTTAATTTTCAGCATTCTTCTGTAGCACCACATTTCAAATGCTTCAATTTTCCTTCTTTCCGGTATTTCTAAAGTCCATGTTTCGCTACTGTAAAGTGCTGTACTCCGCACATAGAATTTTAAAAAGTTTTTTCTAATTCCTAGATCAATATTTGAAACTAAAAGATTTCTCTTTTTCATGAAGGCTCTCTTTTTGCTAGTGCTATTCTCCTTTTAACATAATTTCTGCTTCGGGCATCTGTTGTAAATACGTATACTATGTAATGAACTTTAAAAAACTTAGGAGTACTCACTATTAGTAATGGACGTCTTAATGAAGAAGCTAATTAACATATAATGAAACAAATAAGGATTGGAGGCTATTGGAGTGACACAGTGTAGAGCAGGGGTCCCCAAAGTGGTAGATACCGACCCCTTGGGGTCGATAAGAGATCTCCGGGGGTCGATTAATACAGGAGGGTCGAAAGGGGGTCGATTAATACTAAAGAGGATCAATTAAACTGTACAGGAAAAAAATAGGAATGTTCTACTAACAATCAGGCCAATAAGTAAAATTAAAGGTCATCCTCTCAAGTCTCGTCTGGTTTCGAAGTCATGTGAAGTTAAATGATGAAACTTTCAACCAACTACTTTTGCTCACTGAGGTAAGGTGGTTGGCAATAGGTGATAGCTGCAGAGACTCATCTGAAGAGTGCCTTAGCAATGTGGATTCTTTGCTGTGTGACAAGTTAAAACAGTACAACAACCATCTGCTCTTTTAGGCAGGTATTTATTTTAAATTTATTCCATCTATCCATGGATTTGTTCCTATTTTTTAAGATTATAATAATAGTGGGAAGTATCTCGTTTTTCTCTTAATTTTATTGGGTGGATTGTTTCATTGAGTTGTTATGCAGGTCTCCTTATTGCTTAGCATCAGAAATTCCAAAAATGATTTAATGTTTTTATTAAATACTTGTGGGGGTCGATAAGAAGGCAAATATCGTATCAAGGGGTCGATGGGGTAAAAAGTTTGGAGGCCCCCGGTGTAGAGGAATAGGTATCTAAGACCCTAATCACAATTAAGAATATATAATGCAGTTGTTAGAAACATTTGGGCTTACTACATGCAAACAAAACAATTCGAACCGTACAAATGACCGTATTAAGAATGTAATGGCAAATAAATAATAATAATCCAGAAGGTTGGCGATTTCTGGCAGCTGACACCAATAATGGAATTCAACAAAAGAGATGTGGAATTAACATGTTACAAGAATTAAACAAAACCTAATAGTCAAGAGAGTAAGAAAACCGAGTAAAAAGAAATTGTAGCCCTGCCAAGCAGTAAATAGTCGGATGCTCTCGAAAGATTAGAGGCAATATAAAAAAAGAACACACACAAGTGCCTTCGAAGAAAAATCACTTTAGGTACTCTCTCTCCATTAAACACCAATTTTTTCGTTCAGAGCCCAACAATCTTTCCTCTTCCGAATCGAATGATCGCTATCGATGATGATCATTGACATATGATGGGTGCGTGCTGTGGAATTTAAATAACGTGATTTTTTTTAAAAAATATAAAGATATTTCATAGTGAATCAAGATAGCTATCTGTAAGAAAACAGTAACATCGGGAAAGGTACGGATGGTCATTTGTCGGCCTGGAAAAGATGAGAATGAAGGTTCTGCAATCTGCACTTCACTAGACTGTGGGTGACAGACGGTGATTTGCACCAAAATTAATCTCTGTTTTTCTAAGCCTAAACGGTACGAGACAAGGTGAAATACACATAAGCATCAGTGCAGTTCTGTAAATCTTATCTCTGCTATCACTGTGACAAAAATACATTGGTGGCTGACGTATTTCATCGCAGTCGTAAATGAAATAGGATGTTACTATGTTTGCCAATAGCTCCTCCAGTAGGGACCACCTCTAACTACAGAACACTGGATTATACACGTTTCTAATTTAATTAATATTTATTCGACGCAATTTGGTTTTATTTTCTTTCCTTTTCGATCCCATAGTTTCCTCTCTTTCTCATTTCCTAGATTTGAACCATCCCCATTTCACCTGCCGTCTTGCAGAGTTGTTACATTGCAAATATTCTTCTGTCGATGAAGGGAATATAACCGAAAACTTCATTTTTCTGTGTTCTACAGTGCCGCGTCGTGTTATCGACTGTGTAAGTGATGGTTCTTTCTCTATATATTGCGTATTTGTAGATGTGCTTCACTGTCCTTCTCTGTATCCGATGATATTTCATGGAAGTTTATTTAGATTATGCGTTTCAACCTTAGATTACTTACGTCCTTACTTTATCATGTATTTCGCTTCTGGCATTATTTTACTTCTGTCAAAAAATTAATACTGTCTTATTGTATTCTGCTTATGTAATTCTCCATGTTAGACTTTACTGAAAGGCGACTTACTATCCTTTACAGCCGGACTAACCGAAGCATATATGGATTATCAGTGAGACAGTCGTTATGTTCTGCAGCTCGCCCGACTTGTAAATGCACATAACACTACCGGCACGTGGATTACGAACACGTGCACGTCATTAGTTGCACGTCACAGGAATCGTTAATGCAGGCTACTGTTTACTTGCTTCGAGCAGGGAATGTAAGTGGCAGTCGTTACAAACACGACACCATGGTTTAACTGTTTATCAATTCTTACCGCATTAAAACGGTTTCAAAACACCTATTGGATAAATATGTAAGAATACAGCACATTATACTCATCAGAATTCCCGAGAAGTAACGTGAACGAGAAAGTTATAATTCCGGATAAAATATAGTAGGTTCTGCGTTAATTTCAGCAAGTGTGAGTTTGGCTGAACAGATGCAGCGGCCAGTAATATTAGCAAAAAGGAGATAAAGAAACTATTTCTGACAACTCTCACAAGTAGGTTTTCTATTTATCTACTAAACGAAAGCTAGTTTTTTTTTATTTTTCTTATTTTTTTAAATTGGAAGTGTGTTTTCATAATTGAACGGGAAAAACAAATGTGCTTCTTAAGGTAATAAATATGTCTTATTACAGTAGAAGATTGATGAGTTACATTTTATGCCTGTTTACATAACAACTTAAACATAAAAAAGCATCTTTCTATTGATTTTGGTACTTACTAATTTCAGACTCTAAAAATGTTAGTGGGAGAATGGGAATAACTAATTAATGCAGAATTCAGAGGATGCATTATGCTCGATGTGGAAAAAGGATTCGAATTTCAATAATACAGCAAAGCTACCTTAGCTACTACTTCTCGATCAAACAGTTCCCGTTTTATCATAGAAGATACAATTAAAAGTAAAATTAAAAATATCTAAAAAGTCATAAAAGGGGGATTCACAAGTATTGGGCGTTATTTATTAGAAGATAGTGTCGAAACTGTTGTTGTCTTACCAGCAATAAATTCTGAGTCGGAGGGGAGGTGGGGGGGGGGGGGGAGAAAGGAAGATGAAATGGCCATATAACTATATTTATTTATTTTTAAAAAATATTTTTTGTTCTTTTCGGTTATACAGCCAGCCACAAATTCGCATTTCTATTCTTTCTTGTTTATTCATCATGATATTTTAAGTAATATTGCTTTGCACAGTGTGGTCAACTCAAGACGAACACTTAGTTAAAACGACCCCTTCTCTCGACCGGATTCAAACTGGTGACCTTCGTTACGTGAAGCACCATGCCTCCTATCTTGCTACCGTAGATGAGTTCTTCCGAGATTTTGAGGATCTAGATTACTGTCTGAGGGCTGATCATTTTTTCATTTTTTTCGTGCCATTGGGCCAACAACTGTTTTTCTTTGTATTTTCCTCAATTGTATTAAACTCTTCTAGTGTTATTGAGAAATTAAAAGACAACATTGGGTGGACACAACACTCAATTAAAACCACCCATGTCCTAGGCCAGAATCGAACCGGCGATCCCTAAAACGCAGAGCCAGCTCGCTAGCCTCGAGCTATCATGGCCGGCGGGGTAGATTTTGTAGTCATCGGCTTCACCAAAACACTTCCTAAGTTTAACGACACATGAGGATACCAGCAGTCTATCAGCTACACTGACGGAAAATAAAATTGCAACACCCTCACGGAGTTTTGATAAATAAATGAAATTTGGCTCCAAGTATTCCCATTTAACGAGTACTAAATTATTAAAAATTAAACGTTTTAAATGTAACAGTAAAAGAACTACGGAGCTATTTAATACGCAAAGTTGCTATGTTTTTCAGCTTATAAGTGGTGAACATTGTGGTGTAACATGACAGTTTTTTGCCCACTAGTTCTTGTTGATCAACTATCCCTCGACACTCAAATGTCTAACTGTGAGAGAAGTCGGAGAATTGGCGTGTTTGAAATGGGTGCATCATATTGTGAAATCTCCCAAAGGATTGGCCGTAATGCATTATCAGTATACAGACTTGTTACACAGTTGATGAAAGAAGGCTCTAGTACTCCTAGAGCAGGCACAGGTGCATGTAGTAGGACAGCATCATGTGATGACCGCCAAATTGCGTGGGTGGCCGTTGCAGGTAGACGGGTGACTGCAGGCCAGATTCAAGCAATGGTTACAAAGAGAGTAGCCCCCGGACGAGTGTAAACAAATTACACTCTCTGACCCCTGTCCAATGAGTTCCATTTACCTGGTGTAATGCAAAAAGCAAACGGACACGTGATTGGCGTACATTTGTGTTTAGTCTTGAATCTGTCCTGTAAAGTGATAATCGACAACATGTTCGCAGGCGTAGTGGAGAAACGGTTTACCCTGATGTGATTTCAGAACGTTACATAGGTCCAGCCACTGGTGTCATGAGAGCAATCAGTTTCGACTGCAGGACTGAGCTGTTTGCTGTTGAAGGCACATTGACAGCCCACCTCTATGTGAACAGGATGGTGCACCCTATTATGATACCCATAATGTCCACCATCCAAATTGCATTTTCCAGCAGGATAATTCCTGCCCTCATACTGTGGCCATCACAGCACAAGCCTTGCAAAAAGTTACGATCAAAATTTTGACCCCACGGCCACCAAATTTTGTCCCCAATAGAGCAGGTCTGGGATACTAGGAGTAGACACATTAGATCACATGGTCACCCAGCACAAACTGTGTAGCAACTGATTGCACAAGACATGCAGATATAGATAGACAAAGCCCAAGAAGAGATCCGAACATGGCAAGGATCCACGGATGTATAGGTGCTCAAGGTGGTCGCACCTCTTACTAACAACTGTATCTAAAGGTAATAAACTTGCCTGATCCATTTTAATTTGTTATAATTCTTCTAGGTATGACCCTGGACATATCTACAACTTTCCTCACTATCAACTTGATGCAGACGACTATAATGTAACTATGAGGCACCTGGGATACGTGTCTCCACGTAAATTAGGAACTGGGAGCCAGGACAATGACTAGACGAAAAAGTCATTAGTTGTAAGAGAGAAGGTCGAGTGACACTGAGAAGTATTGTAATAGTCTGGAATGAGAACTAGGCTCAGCTTTTAACGCTATTAATATATAACACGGATAACTCGGATAGGTGTTCAAATTTTACTTATTATTTATTCAAAAAGCAACATAAAGAAAATATTAATACCTTTTCTTTTCAACGTCGGGTCGTGTAGCTCATTTAGCAACGCGAATAGCTGCAGTCCGGTAGACTAGAAGTTTTTTTCCCCCCGAAGTTTACGTCTAAAACTGCACCCCAGCCCAACTTATCCTGCTACACAGTGAGTAAAGATGTTAAACAACAGGCTAGGTGTGGTGTTGGCTTCCGTAACGATGGAGTCATTGGACTTTATACAGTATATTCGAGTGTCAAGCATATGGCCAACGACCCTTATCTTTTTATTATTTTTCAATGTTCTCCTTCTCATTTTGATTGCACTGACCCTCACTATTTTTTTATAGTAAAAAATATTTCTGCGGGTGTTTTCCTACGTCAAGATTGTAGTTCATTCTCCACACCTTCTCAGCCATCTTTTCAAGTATTTGCCCATTTAGAGACGTTCGTGTCTGAGGGAAATATCTAATAAACTTTCTTTTAAGAATTTCACAAAGCTGCGATGGTTTCATGTTTTATTTAGTAAGAAGTTTAATAGTAATTCGTAGTTCCCTGTTTGGATGCTCTTCTGTTTTTCTTCTTTTTCTGTAGTGACGCTTCGTCGACGTCAAGAACGGTTACCTGGGGTTCGAGAAACGCAGTGCCGTACTGCGGGACGGATACAAACTGGCGGCGGCTCAATTATGCTCTGGGGAACATTCACGTGGGCATCCATGGGTCCAGTGGAGCTCGTGCAAGGCAACATGATGTCCAAAAAGTATCGCACACTGGTTGCAGACCACTTATACCCCTTCATTATGACCATGTTTCCCAACGGCAATGGCATTTTTCAATATAATGCGCCATGTCACAAGGCCAGGAGCGTGATGGAGTGGTTCGAGGAACACAGTGCAATTGATTTGCTGGCCCCCAAACTCGCCAGATCTGAACCCGATCGAACACATCTGGGATGTGATTGAACGTGGCGTCAGAGCTCATCGCATCCCTCCCCGGAATTTACGGGAATTAGGTGACTCGTGTGTGCAGATGTGGTGCAAACCTCCAAGGCCTCATTGCTTCCAAGCCAAGACGCCTCGCCACTGTTACCCGTACCAAAGGCAGACATACCGGCTGGTCACAATCTTCTGGCTGATGAGTGTACAACTACTAATTCTTTACTAAATAACCGTTCAGTCCTCATATTTCATAAACTTAAAAAAGAAAACTGCAATAACTAAAATTAATATTTAGTAAAGTCTCCATCTGAATAAAAGTTGTCTGGCGCTCCACCAGGAAGGCTGTCAATATCATGCGCCGTTTCGAAGCCGCTCTCTGACTTCACATAGCGGGAAGATAAAGTCAGAGAGCGACTCTGAAATGTCGGCTCAGTTTAAAGGCCCGTTCCCACGATCCCTTGTAACGAAGGTGAGACGGGACGGGATGGGACGAATACTCAACAACACGCCATAGGAACAGGAACGCCTCTGCTAGCGGAGACGAGACGCAGCTACCCACTCTGAGTAGGTAAACATCACAGCCGTGTGTAGCGGTGCGCTGTTGCCATCGGTTTGCAGCAGTGGTGCACACCCCTTCTGTTGCTGTAAAGTGCTCTGTGCCAAACGACAGTAGGCAACGTGGTGCGGAGGTGGCGGCAAGGTAAGCTAGGACTAACCTGTGGCCTGCGGTCGTCCCTACACTTCGGCTAATGAGGTCCCGTCTCGTCTCGCCTTCGTTCCAAGGGATCGTGGGAACGCGCCTTAACACGGTGCGAGGCCAGACAACTCTTTATACAGGCGATACATGGAAAGCGTAAATTTTTTCGTGTTTACATCAGTCCGTGAATTGCAAAAATGTTTCTCCAATATGTGTTTTGCATTTTTTTTTGTCAAATGTATAATTTTGAGATGAAAATTTTCTGCTATCACAACCGCACTTACATTTGTATGTATAAAAACGTTATTTGTTCTGCCATGTGCACTGTTGTCAAAGTTTGAAACTATAACACTCTTCGTATGCACAATTATGTCCACTCAGCTAATCGGCTACTTTTGTCCGTTGTTACAACGTGATACATTCGGAGCATGTCTCTTCGGCATGTTCACAAAACAGAAGAAATAATCATAGTTACGTATAATTACTTTTTGATCAGCCAACCAATTAAAAAGAGCAAATAGTTATCAATAATGTTAACTGAATCCAAAGAGCAAAATCGAAAGCGCATTATCACGAACAAAGAAATTATAATCTGGTGAATTTTTGTAAAAATAAATTTCTGATACCACAAACGTCGAATAGTACCAAAAAAGAAGAATGAGATAGGTCAATTTCTTTCCTGTTCCTGGGTTCAGAACACAGTGTACGACAGCATGCTACGCATTCCGTGGGAAGGAACAGTGTATACGGTGTTTGAGAACATGATTAACATTAATATGAAGCAAAAAAAATGAAAAGGTAATATGCCAAAACTGTATTAATTATGCAAAACATTTATTGCAATTTCTCACAGATTTTTAAGATGCTCTTCAAAAAAAAAAAAAAAAAAAACTCGCATACATTCTGCAGTGATCTTTCTCGCCTCACTGCTTTAGTTCCCCTCTCCCTCAAATGAACATTCAAAGATCGAAAGGGAAAATAGAAACACTGCTGTGATTGTGTTCATAAGGTTAAGAAAGAGTTTTGAAAGAAAAATCTGTTCAGCATGCAACTCTGGTATATTCTTCGCGCTAGTGTTCGTTGTGATCTCTTCGTGAAACTTATATTTCTGTGACGGAAAGTTGGCTCTATCACACCATTCGCCTGTAGCACTGTTTCTGAACCTGTGGTCCGCGAAGATGGTACAAATGGTCCACAGATAGATTATTAAAAATCTAGATACCGTATAAAGCTCTAAGCGATTATGAACCATATGCCCAACTTTTTTAAAAGCCTCGAATATATTAGTGACCAGGCAAATATCTGAAATTTCCAGGATATGACAACTTTGTTCCTACAATAGTCTATTGCTTTCCAGTTGGGATCAAAAAAGCGTCGTTCATCCAAGAACTAAAAATTATAATCAATTATGTAAAAAATCAAAAGTTGCCTGGGTGACTTTGTAACACCGTCTTTTCTGCCACAAAATCAGCCCCGCGATTGTTGTATCCTATATTTCCGAGCTTACATTAAATATTTCGCAATGCCGAAGATCTATATTAAGCCGTTAGGTTTTCAAAATTACAAAAATTATCTAGAAGAACGCCCACAACCCAGAACACAACAGAATACGATCGAGGGGACCTTGTTGTCATTAATTTTGAAGCAGACCTGTTCCCAGAAGATGTGATTAAAAAAAAAAAGTACGGAGTGATGCTAGGCGCTATGGAAAAGAGCGTAGAGAATTGGAAATGGCCTACAAAACGTGTTGTTATTTTGTATTCAAAAGAAGAGATTATATTTCGCATCACTCAACCAAAAAGATTAACAAAATAAGACATTTTAGGTTTGTGGAACTGTAAATGTGAATAACTGCTTTAATGGGTAACTTGCATAATTTGGTGAAACTGTACCCTGCCACAGAGATGTTCAAATTATAACCGGTACTTACTTTCCCGACCTAAATTTGTATTTTGTTTCCTTTTTCTGTTGTAATACAGTATTTACATATTAAATATTAGAGTAGGCTTTAAATAAAAAATGTATGAGGTAACTTAGTGAAATTCCATTTTTCAGTACATTTTTAATGAAAAAACAGCTTGTCACAAAGTCTACCCTGACCCTGAGGTGAGATTGTGACACCTTCTCAAATCCATTTCTCAGAAATCGCTAAGCCATTAAGTTTTTCAAACATATAGTTTTGTACATGAAGGATGGGGTAACCAAAACAGTGAGCTATTTGGAGACTCTCGCGAAAACTGATTTTAAAACAGCAGAAAACCCTCAGATGCTATCACAAAGTCACCCCGGTTTACGGTAACTGTGTTTCCATACGAATTCAAAACATGTTTTAGATTTATTATGTTAAAATGCTGGAGTAAAATATGTCCCAGATGTTGCTAATACACAGATAGGTAAAAAATTAGATTCATAGATGTTAGTGTCCCCCGTATTATTTTTGAGAATATGCTGGTCCACTTTGGATACGTGTCTGGCGGTATTTCAACTGAGGCCGTCGAAGCTTCATGTCTAGTACGGAGACGCTGCAGCGCTTTCAGTCAAATAAAGATAATAAATCTCGATTTTTTGGCGCCTCTTGTAAGGGTATGGTAACATCAGATCATTTATGCCACCTCGAGGTATTTTTTTTATATATAACCGTGAATCAGATGTATTGCCATTATTGAAATAATTTCCATCGTAATACGTCAGAATGAAACGAACTGAGTTTGGTAGAAGATTGCAGGAATGTAGGTTTGATTACTAAATGATATGAAATAAGACATCAAAAGAAATAAACGAACGAAAGTTGCGGGAGGCAGTTGACCATCAGTAGGGTTCGGATCTTTAGGACAAGTCATATTTTTTTCCCGCCTTCTTTTTGAGCTGAAATACTAAATTAAACACTGATTCAAAGTTTCTGATTGTATTTAAATGTATTTCATACAGCATATAAATGGATATTCAGACCGTTTTCCTAGTTTTGGTCATATCTCGATAATATTTGTGGTCATATGGTAATATTTTGAGGAAAAATCTGGTAGTTTTTTTTTTTTAATAGTACCGGGTATTCACTATAAATAGATGAGAAGAAAATAAAGCAATTATTCACAGAACTGTACTTCTGCTGTACAGGTGGGAAAAAATTAATTTTCACTGTGGTCACAATTCATTATTCAAGAGTTAAAGTTATACATTATTGTCACTCTCTAAACGTAATGTTCCGCGTCACTCAATATCTCAACATCCTCAGTCATCGTTAAATCTGCAGTGGATCATTGAGTAGACCTACCGCCATGCCGAAAGCTAAATTTTCTGAAAGTGCGAAGTTACGTAAGGGAATTTAGAGAGAGTATTTTAGTACAGAGTAAAGAGTTCTGATCTGTTAATTATCTGAAATTAAAGTGACTTCAACAAAACGATTTAAAATTTAATTTCCAAATAGCGCAGCGAGTGAACGGAAAAATTTATGCTGTCTGCATTAAAGCGATACTACGAGATAAAACAAATGATGTATAACTGAGCATGTTTTGATGTATTGTAAACTTAAATGTTTGGTCATATTTTGTCGTTTTTAGGTCATATTTAACCATTTTTAAGGTCATATTTGCCTGCATATTTCTCTATTTTTTGGTCACAAAGATCCGAACCCTAATCATCAATAATTTACAGTCACTGGACGAATATGCTTCCCTCACAAACCTCTCAATTTTCCTCTCTTCCCATCAAATCCCTGTTATCATCTTGATTCATAGAGCTCATCTTTTCTGTATTCTCTCCTTCACAACTTTCAGTCATATATACCATGATCTTCGTTTGTGCTGTTTGCATTGCAGGCCTATACTCATTGCATGAATCTTTGTTGGTATTTTACTTTCCCCCATTCTTTCGAATATATCACTTGAGCCTCACCTTCTCCATTTTCTTCTGCAACGGTTCCTTTTTCTATGTGTGCTTAGCCTTCAAATTCCTTATTCCATGTATTATTTCACTCTTATTCTGCTTCTGAGAAATTTCATTTCGCTTCCCTGTATCTTTCTGCTGCGCGTTCAGTTAACAGAGGCGGTTCAAGGTCACTCTGTTCTATCCCCACTCCGCTGCCCCTACATGCGGAGGGGAAATTTGCCACTAGCTTACGTGACACAGCGCTTAGCTCAGAGAGGTACTGTGAGGTGAGGAGCGGGGCCAGGGCGACGTGACCTTGAGCCGCCATGCCAGTTGGGGATGAAAATGTATAGTATTCCGTTCTTCACTATTAGAATCATAAGTAAGGACAGGAACATAAAACGTATGAATAGTTGTTCCCTCACTTCTCTACAAAACATGCTTGCGCTAAACAAGTCAGCTGATACTTCTAAAAAATTGTATTTTCTTAAATTTATATCTTCGTCATTCCTTCCGCTGTCTCCTACTATGCTTCCCACGAATTTGAAACTATTCACCTTTTTAGCGTCATAATGACGAAGGTAATTTTAAACTACGTAGTTTTTGTAAAGAGTCTGCAAATGTATATCTGTTACCGACGGTTCCGTCAAGTACCTCTCTGTAACGTTTACAAAATACTGAAGAATCTGGAAGCAAAACGCTCGACAGCACAGCGGCCATAATTAATTGCACGCGTTGGGATTGTGCTTAATAATATCACGGCCTTCTGTGCCAGTGTTTTCATAAAAGTGAGTGGTTGGACCAAGAGACGAGGAAAGAGTTTCTAATTAAGTTAATTGTTGCCGAGTTTTGTGCTGCGTACGTATTCTCCTAACATGAATGCCAGAAACTTCTATGTGGACAGAAATTTGACATTTTCTTCGTTATTTGGCCAACATTGTTTTCATTGCGTGATAGCAAATATGGTGTCTGCTGTAGAGAAGGAATAAAAATATTATTGACTTGTGTAGAGTGAGTTTGAAATAATCTTCATCGCTCTGTGTGGGTACAGATGACAGCTTACAAAATGGCAGTTCATGATAATACTCTCATGTGAACATGTAAACTATTTCGGCTTCGAATTTCTGTTTAATTATAGTTGCTATATGCGATTACGTATGACGTACGATGTCGGGTTTAACGGGTTTAACGGACTGTTCCGGCAGTTAATTTATTTGGTGTTGCTTTCATAAATAGAATTGTTATAAAGCAAAGCTCAATCTAATTCCTCGTCCCTTGTGCTGCAGCAAAAGTTTCAGATGTCAACTTGGTCCAGGTTGCGTTTCAGCCTAACCACAATCTCCACCAATATCGCCGCTAGAAAACCAAAGCTTCAATCACACTCGAATTAATACATTCCCTGTATCGCATGTATCACGATACAAACTTGATCCAAAATCTTCACAGTTTCCTACATCTTTCTTATTATCTACGATGAAGATCGATGTTTTAACAGCTGACACACCTTACATCTGGCTGAAATAATTACCCCAGTGAAAACTAAGGATGCTAAAAATAAAACTTACGTTATGCCACGTGATATTAGTTTTAATTGTGGTTTATGCCGCATTGATCGCGATCAATTTTTAACTTCTTTCATTCAAACCAAGTAACGATTTCAGTAAAAAAAAGCAACTGATAATTTATATGCCAATTTAAACGAAATTCATACTTTTCTATCAATACATTTCGTAGCAATTGCTTGAATAAATATAATTGTTATAAAATAAAGCTCAATGCAATTCCTAGTGCCTTGCGATGTAACAAAAGGTTTTCGTTGCTTTTTTTTTATCTGCTTAACGTCTCTCTAACAGCGAGGTCTTTAGAGACGGGAAAGAATGGGGGGCAAGGAATGGGAATGAATTCGGCCATGGCCTTTTTGAAGGAAGCATCCCGGCATTTGCCTGGAGTGATTTGGGAAACCATGGAAAACCCAAATCTGGATGCCCGGACGGGGATTCGAACCGCCGTCCTCCCGAATGCGAGGCCAGAACGCTAGCCGTTACATCACCACGCTCTGATTTTCGTTGCTATCCTGGTCCAAGTTGCATTTCAACCTAACCAAGTACTAAACTTGCCGCCAGAGAAACAATACTTCAATCGCACAATACTTGTACTATATCGCATTTTAGTGGTACATAATAATGCATCCCGATGTAAATTAAATCAAAAATCTTTACGGGTTCTTCCATCTTCCATTATTATATTCGTAATTCAGAAATATACTACAACCTTTGAATGGCTGACACAGTTACATGCGGCTGAAATATGGCATCAATAAAAGCAAAGGAAATTAAAAATAAATCTTAACAACTTACGTCATTCCACTTAATATTAGTTTTAATTGTAGTCTATGCTGTAAAGATCTCAATCAGTGTGGAACTACTTTCGTTAAAACGAAGTAATGATTTAAGTAACAGAACACTTACAAAAAAAATTATTAAAAAAAAATTACTCATACCCTCTGCTGTAACGTCAAGTGTCAGTTCTAATAACAATCTAATCAAATCTGCCGCTAACATTGCGATATTTAAAGCTTTTATGTTACATATCTGTGGTCAATGATTTTAAAGAATACTTTTACATAAAACGAATATTAAATAAATATAAGCAACTAATAATTATTATGTCGATTTAAACAGAAAACGTACTTTTTTTCAGTGTTCTGACAGTTAATTTATTCGCGGATACTTAGCTAAGTAGAAATGCTATTAAATAACGTGCATAACCTAAACGTCATCTGGCGAAAAGCGTGACGTCATAGCGCGACGTCATAGTGTGACGTCATGGCGTAATAGATGACGTCATAGATTACCAAAACTTGCATTTTATAAGTAAAGATGGTGCTTAATTCAGTGTTTCTTAATCCAAATTGTATTAGTATTCTAGCGATGACAAGTCACTCCCTTGGCTCCTGATAGAGTACATGAACAATTGGATTGTGTTAGAAACACCGTACTTCCGTTGAGCTGGTACTACAGAAGCCGTGTAGTGCCAAAGAGGTCTTCTGTATCGAGCGAGCATTCGGCAGATGGCGTGCAGGTGTCGGTCAGAGGTTGTGGTCGCCTTTCTAGCGGGAGCCGCGCTGGTCGAATCGATATCGGCCAACTCCAGCCTCAGGTTACGGCACAAATAATTCGACAAACCATTTTTCCACGTATCATAAAATGTGGATTGGTAAGATCATTTTAGATATCTGTAATGTAGGCTCAACGACACTCTCTCACATCGAACTGCGAGGCGTTATCTGAAGATGTAGGGTAGGTTAAGCAACATTAATTTATAAAAAAAAATATATGAAAACAGGATCGAATGCAATTGGAGAAGTAAGCGAATTCTGTTACTTGGGAAGCAAAATTACAACCGATGGCTGAAGCAGGAATGATGTTAAAAGCGGAAACGAGAGATTTGTGACTTTGAACATCGTCCTGAAGAAAAGTCACCTTTTTTGATAACTTGTCTCTTCTCTTTCGCTTAGTAACTGCTCACATTTCCTTCACACTTTTTCAAGAAATCTAGAAGTAGTACACTTTCTGAAGCCTAGAAAACCGCCATTATTTTTCCTGTAGAATTTATAACAAAGACGGTCATATGAGTGTAAAAGGCGTATATTGGTGATGAGGCATGGAAAGATATTGGTGTAAGAATTGAAAGAAATGCATGGAAGGAAAAAGATGACCATGACCACAAGCTGGCACTCGATTTCAGGCACAAGGGTGTAAGAAGATTTTCTTTTTTAGGTAAGGGTGTCAGGGATTGGAATAAGTTACCAAGAGAAATGATCAATAATTTGCCAAAAACGTTGAAAGAATTTAAAGTTAAAATTAAAGGGTAAATGTAGGTGAATGCAGAAAAGGGGGAAGATGGGTGTTTAGGGAAATTGCCACCGGAGCATGCATCCCATTGCAATTTAAATTAATTTAGGGTTACTGCTTTGGCTGTTAATTTGATTCTGGGATAAATTGGTGGACCCAGACCTCATCAGTCGCAAATCGTTTTACTAAATCTGCTGGGTTGGTTTTCGAAAGGGTTATATTTTTCACAGACCAGTGCCATTTGTTACGTTAGAACTTTCTACTCCCAACTGGCATTACGGCGAGGGAATAGACGTTTCGGCAAGGATGTACGATTTCATTTTTCTAGTAACGCCACGAAGTTATAAAACGACCCTCTAATTGTAAGTGAATAAAACTTATTAGGGAAACGAACTGGAACAGATTGTGTGGCAAATTAAAAAAAAATTTCACATTAAAAAAAACTGACATCGTTTTTTTTCTTCTAAATTTGTTTATTTTCTCTTCAGAAAAGCAATATAATTGATAAATTGTAGTATTATTTTCGGAAATTACATTTTAGATGTGCGTTTTAAATTTTACTGAATCATTTAATGTCTTACAAAATGATTGATAAATGTACCTCTACAGGTAATTAAATTTTATTCATCCTGTATGCAGTACCACATTCACTAGTATCAGCACTACAAACTAGTTCGGTCAATGTCGGGATTTTCTGTTTCTTCTTCTGTCTCCTCTAGATCCATAACTTCAAAAATAGTTACGTTTTATTTTCCTTTTTATTCTTGTATTGATTATTTGTATTTTTATTTTAATGAGTTGGGACTTTTTTTACAGCTTTGTATGTGCTTTGACATTCTTGAACCGTATTTTGTTACCTGTTTTGAGCAGAATGTACATTCTACTTTTGCAATTTTAGAAATGGAAATAGTATCATTAAAAAAGCTTAGCCATGGCCAAAGTAATTCGACCAGATATGACTCATTTCGGCATACCTATATTTTGTAATCACACTCGAATACAAAGAATATTGCGGTAAGAAACAAACTTACGCTCTCACATGTAAAGCTGAACTACATTCAATAGCGAGGATCAAACCAAAAAACGGAAAACGGGGATTCCTTCTCACGCAACCTAGTCTCTTTGGGAAGTCCCCGTTCTAAACAAAAACTTGTCAATGTTGCAAATATTTTCATAATTTTTTGTTGTACTGAACCAGAAAAATATAGTATTTTTAAAAATTAAGAAAGTATTTAATACAAACTCCAAAACAGTCATATTAAATGATAACTGCCTTGCAAATATGAGATTTAGTATATTATATATATATATATATAAAAAACATGTTCCAGAATTTTCAAGTCAGAAAAAAACGTCTTTTCGCAACATTAGGAACAAAGTTATAACTGTTATTCCTTACGGTTTCACAGAATTGAAATAACTGAAGTTATACCAATGGTATCAGGGGCGGATCCAGGGGGGGGGGCTAGGGGGCTCAAGCCCCCCCCCCAAACGTATCTAGGTCCACCCCTGACATTGTAGTTTTGATACTTTTTTTTTTTTTTTTTTAGCTTTACGGATTTGAGGCCCGAGGAGGCTATAAATAATACCTTTTTCCCGACTCAAGCCCACCCCAAAACCAAAATCCACTGAACACAAGCCCTCTGAACCAAAATTCACTCAAGCCAAGCCCCTCCCCAAACCAAAGTCCACTCAAGCCCCCCCCCCCCCCAAAAACAAAATCCTGGATCCGCCCCTGAATGGTATGATCTATGCCAACGGTCGTAAAAACTAAAATTATAGGATAAACCAACTGTTCCGTTTGCGTTGAATGACTGCATGGACCTTATAATGAGATTGCGTATGAAATCTTGTTTTACCAGTGTCAGAACCTTATCGCAAGGAATTGATTAATAGTGTTGAGTAGATTCAGAAAAGAACTTAGCGTTTTGTGACCGGTTGTTGCAATTCTTGCGAGAGAATTGCGTACTTGATATAACGGTTGGGTTTGGATAGTTTAACGACCAAGCAACTTTCTTTCAGGTTTATCTACTGGCAATGCGACCATCTGCTGTTACCGCTGTCTGCCCTGACATTCGCCTACCTCCAATTAAATTTGTTCGCAATGACAGGTAAGTGAGGTGTTGCACCGCCTAATTAGGTCTGTAAGATAGATCTGTAAGCAATACAGGGCATAAATTTCTGAGAAGAAAACGATTTCTTTGGCTTTTTACGGCTTGTCGAAAACACTGAGTGCAATAATATTTCAAGTTGTCACATTGCGCGTGTATGAAGGCTAGACTTGCAGTTTAACGTAGAATCTGAACCAAAGAACGTTCATTGTGAAATCCACTTACGCAAAGAAAACTTTGCCCAAGGGTGAGGTCATATTAAATGTCAATGAAAATTCCACCCGTACATCAAGATGGAAGTATTAACCAGCCATCTACTAACTCTCTACCTTCTTCGAAATAAGGACGGTGGCGCTTTAACGCAACCGGACAGACTAGGAGATCAATCTGAGGTAACGGAACGAAAACGATCGAGTCGAAAGTTGTAACCGAAAATCGTTCTGATCCCTCTAGCAGTGGAATACAATTACCGCTACTGTTGTTGCTAAGACATACTGCCCAGGTTCCTGGAACATATCCCACTCATTAAGGTTGGGTCACACTAGACCACACAGAGCCTGCACCGTTTCCGCACCGACACTCGGCCGAGTGTCGGCTCGCCGCCCTCGCGTCCACACTGGTCCGTAGCACGGCCGTGTGACGGACGGGTTCCTACTCAGTCTTCAGTCTCCTTTAACGTATACACTTGGTTGTTTCACAGAATTAATGTTAAAAAATTACCTTAAGAATGATTTTGGGATCGTAGCTACTGCTACAATCCGTACTTTACTATAGAATACTGTACTTTATAATCTAAAAAAGTAATAAAGTATGTTAAAATACTTTTTTTGACTGACTCCTGTTATCATCTCACTGTTTGATCTCTAATGCACAAAAATAGTACCCCAACGCAGTTTTAAAAAATGATCACCACATTGTACTGCACTGAAAGATTCTCATGCATCTCTCCATAGTAACAATGAAATGTCAAGCGTCACTAACTTCACATTTAACGTGTTTATTTTAGTTGAGGTTCCTGTAGATTCACTCTATTTTTTTTTAACAAAAAAGAATAAGATTATTATACATTTTAATGTAAATACAGACTGCAAAGATGCTGTAAAATAATAATAATTTCATGTGATCTAAAAATTCCAGCCACAGAGTTTCTTAACAGCCGCGCAGTACACATCTATCGATTTCACCTTATTTGAAAAGGAGACTTACAGATAAACGTGAAATTCGAACCACGGAGCGTCCTAGCATCTTAGAATTAACAAATCAAAGCTTTGCCACGCTGTGGATCCAATCACTTTAAAAGCTATTTCAGGCTGATCTCATTCGAAACTTTCAGTTTTAAACCGTCGGAAAATAATAGGTGCAGATTAATCCCGTACGGGTTATATGTTTTGCTGCATGATTTTGGTTTACTTTTTGTTATTATTATTAGGCCTATTAGCCTTCCGACTTGTTTAATAGAACTTCCTACTATTCCTATTTTTAGTTATCTGTTCATCAATCTCACGTTACCAATACAAATCAAGTGTTCATTTGGCTGTTTCATTTTCTCATATCATTTATTTTATTTTACTATTTCCCGTAACTTGTTTGTTTACACTAAATTAACCAGGGAGATTATAGCATAAGGGTTCAGATTATTGCATCTGTTGGAGAGGATGATGAGAGAAGATACCAAGGAAGTAACAGAGATGGGTTATAATACTTTGGTCATTCCCTTGATGGAATTGTTTGATATGGAATGAATGTTATGCGTGTCAAATACTAGATTTAGGAGAGGAGATTGTGAAGTTGGGCAGCTAGATATGTCTGTGGAAATTACAAAGGATGCGCTCTAACTGAACTCATAAATGGATTGGATGTCATTGCAGGATGGAAAGCGTGTGAACAGAATTATGGGCATCTGCAGAGCATATAAAGAAAGATTTAGAAGCCTCATGTGGAAAGGAAGAAAGGGCTGCGATAGTAAATTAGTAACGGTTTCCGGCATAAGGGAGTAGAAATTTTTTGTATGGGTATGCCGGAGAGTAAGGGGCTGGAACTGATTACCTGAGAAAGGTATGAACAATATATCTCAAAATCTATAGGATTTTTAACTACCAATGAGTATGAATCGTAAGTATGTAGAGAAATTTCCATTGGGCCATGAGCTCCATCGTAATTAATCTAATTAATCTTCTAATGTTACAATAAACAACTCTGTCATCTATGACGCCATCTGTCACGCCATAACATCGCTCTATGACGTCGCGAGTTGACGTTACCCTTAACGCCATTGTTCTTGGTTATGCACGTATTTAATAGCATTTCTAAGAATCCTCGAATAAATTAACTGACAGAACTCTAAAATAAAAGTATGTACTGCTTTTAAATCACTATATCAATTATTAGATGCTTATATTTACGTAATATTCTTTTGATGTATAGAAGTATTCCTTAAATTCTTTGTCCATAGATATATAAGATAAAAGCTTTAAGTTTCAATCATCAATGTTAGCGAACGTTTTGATTAGATTGTTACTTAGCATGGGTCAGAATTACAATTGGCATTAGATGTTACAACAGAGGGCACGAATAATTTAGTTTTTTTTTTCAAAATTATTTAAACTGTGTCCTATTATTGAAATTATTAAATCATTTGAACGGAAATAGTTGCACTCTGATCGCGATCTGTGGAGCCTGGACTACAATTAAAACAAATATTACGTGGCGTAATGTATGTTTATAAGAATTATCTTAATTTCCTTCGCTTTCACTGAGCAATATTACTGAGGCTCTTATTTCAGCAACATGTAACAGCCATTGAAACGTTGTAATATCGGTCTGAATGACGATTTTTGATCAAATTTATATCGCGATGCATTATTGTCACTAAAATGCGATGCAGTACATGTATTCATATGCGTGTGTTTGAAGTATTGTTCTTCCGGCGGAAAGTTTAGCGTAGTACGTGAATCCTGGACCTGGATGGAAACGGAAACCTTTTGCTACAGCGCAAGACACGAGGAATTACACTGAATTTTATTTTATAACAATTCTAGTTAGTTAAGCAATTGCTATGACATGAATTGTTAGATCACTGAAAGCAAAGTAAGTATTTCGTTTAAATTGGTATATTAATTATCAGTTGTTATTTTTTCACAGAAATAATTACATGGTTTGAACGAAAGAAGTTCCAAATTGATCGCGATATGTGTGGCCTACGCAACAAATAAATGTTACGTGGCATAGATCAAGTTTATATAGTGATTCATGATGACACTGACATGCGATACAGGAAATGTATGAATTCGCGTGTGATTGAAGCTCTGCTTTTCTAGTGGCAATATTAGCGGAGATTGTGGTTAGGCTGAAATGCAACCTGGACCAAGTTAACAACTGAAGCTTTTTGCTACAGCACAAGGGACGATAAATTACAATGAGTTTTATTTTACAACAATTCTATTTAGTTAAGCAACTGGAGAGAAATAAATTACCCTAACACTCTGTTAAACCCGTCATTTTTGACGGGCTTTGGGGATAGTAAATAATAATAATGAAAATACCCGCATTCTGAGCCAAGATCAGGGATGGAAATGTCATCTTCAGTACTTCCTCTTTACACTAATAATTTGCATTTTGGGCTACGATTTTAGAGGCATCCATTAATTACGTGAGGTGTTTTTCCTCTATCACGGTCTTTTGTAGACCTTTTTTTAAAAAAACTTTACTGTTCTTCAAGAAATTAAAAAGATTACGTGAAATTTCCGTCGATCCCCTCTCCCCTTGATGAGATTTCTCCGGGCCCCCCCTATTTCACCTCATGTACTTAATGGACGTCCTCTTAATGTCGCCACAGGCAGGGCCGGCCAATAATGTGGGTGTGCTGGGTAGCAGTACCAACTCGGAAAATACCGATTGGGGGAGGGGGGGTATTTTACCCACCTTGAATTTGAGAAGCATCCAGCGTGTGACATGCATACAAAAAAATAACTGAGAGAGTGAGAAAGAGCAGACCAGATGTGCATAAACTTTTATATAATAGATTGTTCATCCCCTCATAACTCAGGGCACCAAGATGACGATAGAACCACGGACAGGGGCATTCTAATACCGTTTGCCGGTTAGAGAAAGCCAGAATGACCTTGGCTGTATCCCCGTTTTGATATTTTTTGCAGAGCCTGTCAGATACGAATTTTTCTTATGGACTTGTTCACATGATTATTGCTATTATTACTATACTCCTTTTTAGATGAGACAGCCAAATAACATTTTTTAGATAAACCTTCCCTATTCTCACTATACACCCTGAACGAACACGATCTGCCGGCCCACCCATAGGAACACAGGAATGATTTAAAAGCACAGTTTTGCATCATGATTCCAGTGTCTCGGATATCTTGATTAGAGTTTTTAGGCGGATTCCACTAATCTCCTAGGCGAATGTTAAAATGGTTTTCACTTTCACCTCGATCTTACATGTTTGACAAGCAAAATAGCATACCCAACTACATATGCAGCATTTCGTAGATATAGTCGTTAATGTTCTCCAGAGAGAAATAATTCGCAGTACTCAATGCTCACGTTATTTCGTCCTTAATGTTACTAGAGATGTCAAAATAACCTCAAGCTCCACTTTCAGTTATTCTCTTCGTGTCGAAGACAGAATCAGATACAAGGTAGTTTTTCCGCCAATGCAGTGGCTTTGTCACCAGCTGATTGAAGGTCTGACTGAGGTACATTTATTCCGAGTTGTGGGCACGACAACAAATGTACCATAGTTTCGATCTCGCCGCTGCAACATGTTGCATCTGGTTGTTCTCCCAAGTATCCCCATGAATCAAGAATGTCTTTGCAGCGGCCAACTCCAACTCGAAGTCTGTTCACTGATTTCCATATGGGTCATAATTGTTCCGACACAGGTGGTAGACCCTCTTTCAGCTTGATCCAGTTGATGTTGTGTCGCACTCTCTTCTCCCAGGCCAATATTCTTTCACTGCTTGGTGTTCCTATCAGTGGCGTTCAGGTCCTTTAAAAGAAACTCGATCGGGATTTCAGTCTCGATGACGCTGGTGCATAAACCATATAGAGGGCGTCGGGTGTCTTCTACTCTGAGCCTTGCCGTGCTGGTACTTGGTAGCAACTTCTCGGCGTATGTCTGCAGGGGCGATGCCAGCCAATATCTCCACCTTTGCCACAGGCGACGGTCTGAGGCATCCTGTGATAGTCTGCTTGTTCTGTGGAGCGCAATATCCACTCTCTTAGCATGACATGATTTTGCCACACAGGACAGGCGTACTCTGCTGCGTAGTAGTATAATGCAATGGCAGAGGTGCGAATGACGCTTGGGTTAGCTCCCCAGCTTGTTCCAGTCAACTTGTTTAAGATATTGTTGCCAGGGGCGTAGCTACCATAGGGCTAGGCAGTGCAGTGCTGGTGCCCTCACGCTCAGGGGGCCCCCGAGCGCAGCTGAGGGGGCCTCCAAGCTCAGCAGGCTCCTACCAGCAACCTAGCATAGCTAAAAAAAAAGTCGCCCATCTGGCCTGAGGGTTCAAAATAATTTTATTTTGCACCGGGGCCCTTGTTGACCTAGCTACGCCACTGATTGTTGCGTGATGATATTTTCATCTTGACACTGCGGCAATGGTTTTTAAAAGTGAGATTTCTGTCAAGAGTTATGCCAAAGCATTTTGGATTATTAGTGTGCGCCAGAATCGTTCCATTCCAGGTTACATTTAACTTTCGCTTTGCGCAAACTTCAGTTTTCTTGGATTCGACTTGTAGTAAGTTCCAAGAGATTCAAGAGCTGTCGTAAGTCCGCCATCGGTGACCTCGAAAGTTTCATTTTGAACAGCTACGGCAAGACCATCAGCGCAAATAAAGGAGTGACAATGGTTGTCCATGGGTTGGTCATTGGTGTAGATATTAGATAGAACTGGGGAAAGAAGACTACTCAATTAATCATCAGGTTTGATACCTCTCAATCCGTTTCAAATGTTTTTGATTACTTTATTGATCGGAGTAATGTGACATTTCGCATTGATTGAATTAAATGAAGTTCCTCAGTTAGCTGTCCAATTTTCGTGGTCACGGTGAAATTAAATTTTGTTACTTGTGTTACTACTTTTAGACCTTCGTTATGATCTTAAGCTTTCTTAACACTGCCTAAATTTTATGGATTATATGATATTTTTTTGGTAAAAATGTTAGCATTAGATTCTAATGGACACTGCACGCAGGCTAAATACAGTAATTTTTCCTTTCCAGAGTATCGACATTCTTCTCTTTTTCGTATCCCAAGTTTAGAAATTTCTCTGAGAGGGAATTTTTAAAACACGATCTAACTGCACATCCCTGCAAACAACACTGTAAACGTCTCTGCTTGTAGGTGGTTGCTTTTACTAAAATCATTTCTTCTTTGTTAGACATTTATCAAATCTTAACTGACTTCTCCCTCTTAAAGTTACTACAGATTTAAATACTTAATCTCTTACAACCTACCTGTTTTACAGAGCCTTCATTTATTGGAGACGTTGACGAGGAGATATTTGAGAAAGGTAAGGAAACTGAGTAACCAAACTTTGGTCAGACCATTTCATTCCCAGATTTTGGGTATCAAATGCAGTACTTGGAAGGGATGCAGTGGAGGGCAGTTACATTTGTCTCTGGAAATTATCGCAGAACTCAATCAGTAACTGATATAGCATATGAGCTGGACTGGCATTTATTGGAAAACTGGAGTGGAAGAGAGTGTTCGCAGTGGACCAGGAGTATATTGGCGAAGAGACTTAATAAGATACTCGTGGGTGGAATTAGTGCAACGAAGGGAAATGATGTCCATTACCACAAGCTGGCAGTTGATTTCACGCAACAGGGAGTGGGAAAGCGTTATATTGAGGGTAAAGGAGTTAAAGACTGGAATAAATTACCAAGGAAAGCGATGAATAATTTACCAAAAACGCTTGGAGAATTTGAAGTTAAAATTCGTATAGGTCCAAAGTACCTGGGTTGGAAAATTACGCTTTAAGAATTTAATATAAAAAAGAAATGAATGCTTTGGGAAATTGCTACTAGAGCATTACGTTCAACTGCAATTGAATTAAAATCTCACTGTAATGTAATTTGAATTTACAACACTGGAATAGTCACCAGTATTGATGTAATGTCTTATTTTTTACTATGGATTTGGTTTTAAGATTCACTGAAGTTATAAATAAAAACAATTTCCATGTGGTGGATTCCTTTTAGTAACAGCGTTTTCGAATAATAATTCTTTCATATTCCACTTTGATTCACAGTCTTCAAAAGTAGTTTCCCATGGCAGTAAAGTGTTATTGCTGTGGCGTTCCACACTTCTCAATTGCCAAATGTTAAAAACTTATTTTATATTTGACTGAAAATAAATAGAAGTATGTAGAACTCAATTTACTATTACTATTACTATTACTCCGTGATTCACTAAAAGTGTGTGGCGGAGTGTGCATTGCACCTATCCGGGAAGGTAATGGTTTGGAAGGGATATGGCAGGAGGCGCCCATGGGCTATTGTGAGGAACCATCCCAGCATTCGCATGGAGCGATCTGGGGAAACCATGGAAAACCCAGATCAGGATGGCCGGAGTACTTTATCGAAAGCTACTCCTGTCGGATTTTATGTTTAGTCGCCCGGTAAATCCTTTCTATTCCACTCCCTAATCGCTCGTGGAAAAAATGAGTACAGAAATGAATCGGTTCTGGCCCTGATTTCTCTTATTTTCGCGGTCATTCCGGGATATGAATGTTGCTGGTAGCAATATTTGTTTACTGTCATTCCGAAATACGGCAGTCGATAAGTTTTCAATTAGCTTCTGTCGAGAGCAACGCCTTCGGTGCTCCAGGTCTTCCCAGCCTAACTCCTTCAACATCGCACTTACGCTTTCTCTCCAAGGGAGCGTGCATAAACCACGTAGCTCCATTTTGCCCTCCTGTTAACCCCCCCCCCTCCGCCCCACGTAGCCCTGCGTGGCTTTTGCCTCTACCCCCCCCCCCCCCCACACGTAGCTTTTTTTCTTTTTGATTCCAGAAGACATTTTGTACTGTTTTCTCTTGTCAGACTATTGTAAATTACATGCGGAGATAATTAACTGAGGGAAATAAGCGTACATATGCTGTTGTGAGTTCTGTTCCCCATTTTAACTGTGGAATATCTTATGAAAGGAAAGCTACGTGGCCTGGCTCGGAACCCCCCCTCCCCCCACGTAGCCCAACGTAGCCTTCCAGCCAACCCCTCCCCCCCCCCCCCCTGACCCGAGCCAAGTAGTTTGTGCACAGTCCCCAACTATATATACCTGTCACCAATCGGGCGGCTCATCTTTGGACCATCTCTAATGCCTCCATTAATCCCTTTTGATGGGGACCCCATACAGAGCAACAATATTCTAAGTGAGGCCGCACTAGTGACTTGTATGCAATCGATTTAACGTCCGGAGTGCATTGTTTTAAATTACAACCTAGAAATCGAAGCATACGATTTGCTTTCCCAATTACATTCTCGATATGCTCATTCCATGACAAATTATTACGAATTGTTACCCCTAGGTATTTAGCGGAATCTACCGTTCTAAGGACAGTGCCATTAATAGTATATTCAAAGCTAAATGGTGTCGCCTTTTTACTTACATGCATTACTTGGCACTTTTTAGCGTTTAACTCCAACTGCCAATCTTTACACCACGCAATTATTTTCATAATATCGTCTTGTAACAAAGCGCAGTCGTCCTGGGTTGTGATTTCACGATAAATAATAGCATCATTGGCAAATAATCTTTTCATCCCCCTTATTATGTCGCACAAATCATTAATGTATATGAGAAACAACAGAGGCCCTATCACGCTTCCCTGAGGAACTCCGGACCTCACTTCAGTAAGTGATGAACGCTCACCGTCGAGAACTACACACTGTGTTCTGCCCTCCAGAAAGTCTGCAACCCAGTCGCATATTTGTCTAGATATGCCGTAGCCACGAAGTTTCCTAAGTAACCTAGTGTGAGGCACAGTGTCGAAAGCTTTTTTAAAGTCTAATAGAACTAAATCGACCTGGGATTTCTCTTCTATAAAACGGCTCAAGTCGTGAATTAAAAGAGCAAGTTGTGTTTCGCAGCATCGGCCTTTTCTGAATCCATGTTGATTTGGGTTTAAAAGCTCACCTTCATCCAAAAACCGCATGACATTTGAATAGATGTTGCGTTCTAAAATCCTGCAAAATATTGAAGTTAACGAGATCGGCCTATAATTTTGAGGATCATTAACATTCCAATTTTTAAACACTGGACTTACGATGGCGGTCTTCCATTCGGCTGGTATTTTTCCTTGATCCAAGGAGGCGGTATATAATTTCATCAAATAGGGCGCAATTTCCTTTGCGTACCTAGAGAAGAATCTTGTAGGAATACCGTCTGGTCCGGGAGCCTTATTGGGATTCACATTCATAAGCAGTTTAGTTATTCCCTTGACATCGAGAACGAGATCATTCATAATTTTGTTGGTACGATTGTTAAATATCGGAATCTCCCATGGGCGCCGGCAGGATTGCTTCTAGGGGGGTGCACCAGGGCTGCATTGTGTCCCCCCCCCCCATCGGCCCCGACCCGGGATGTAGGGGGGTGCACCCGGGATGTAGGGGGGTGCACCAGGGCTGTAATTGGTGCTTCCCACCCCCTATCGGCCCAAATTTCCGGGCGACCCGGAATGTCAGGGGGGTGCAAGTGCACCCCCTTGCACCCCCCTCCCGGCGCCCATGGAATCTCCTCCGAGTTTTCTGTCGTGAAAGCTTTATTAAATACATTATTCAAAATTTCTGCTTTCTCGACGCTAGTTTCTGATAATTCCCCATTTTCATTAATCAACGACGGCATGACCTTACGAGAGCCTCTTATTAATTTGACATATGACCAGAACTATTTTGGATTAGTAATCAGATCTTCGGATAAATTTCTGACTTGGAATTCTTTAAACGCATCACGCATCGTCTTACGCACTTCTGCTCGCAACTGGACTAATTTAGCGCGATTAGTCCCCCCGCTTCTTTACCGTGGCATGCAAACGCCTTTGCTTCCTGAGCAACCGTTTCACTTCCCTATTGAACCACGGGAAGTTCTTACTAACCTTAATAAACTTCGTGGGAACAAATTGATTTAAGCCGGTCCATATTATTTTTTTCAAATCAGACCAAAGTTGTTCAACATTTGTATTTAGCGTGTACGTTTCAAAATTTTTCACCAAATGATCGATGCGCCTTATCGAAACCATATACGAGTTTGTCTTTATCATGCTTCAAATTCAGCCTAGATTTTAAAGTTACCACAACTGCCTTGTGATCACTTATACCGTCTTTTATACCAACTGTATCTACAATATCCGGATTATTTATAAGAAAAAGATCCAAAATGGACGAGGAATCTTTGACGCTCCGCGTTGGCTCTTCGACCATCTGTTCAAGAGAATTTTCCGCGAATGATTGTAGGAATGTTTCGGTTATTAACCTATCTCTTCCGCATGACTTGAACGTAAATGTGTCCCAGTTAACTGAGGGTATATTAAAATCGCCTCCAATGATCAATGTAAATCCCTGAAATTTTTGAGAAATGCTATTAAGTGACCGTCCAAAATACTCCGCGTTATCTAGTCCAGCATACGGAGGTCGGTAAAATCATCCTATTATGAATTTTAATCTTCTGCCAATTTTTACCTTCACCCATATTAACTCGCAAAAATTTTCCTTTTCATTTACTACGGAGAAATTGACTGTTTTATTAACGGCCACGAACACTCCTCCGCCCATTGAGGTAGTTCTGTCTTTCCGAAAAACATTGAATTGGGGACCAAATACTTCGCTAGATTCTAACTCTGGCGTCAACCAGCTCTCGGTTCCTAATATTATATCGACATCGTTAGTCGCAACTGTAGCGTGGAAATCGGCTACTTTCCCTCTAATACTCCGACAATTAAGGATCATTATCCTTAGCTGCTTAATATCGGTATCTGAAGAGTCTAAATTCACATTTTTAGTATTTGCATTCCGAAAGGAAACGGGTGAAGTATTTGGAGCTGTAAATTTCGAATTATTCGCGCCGTCACTTCCAGAACAAAGATCTAGGTTACTGGATCTTCCAGAATCTGATTTTTGGTAGGCAAAGGTGGAAGTCTACTGTAAATCGTTGTTGGATCAGAAGTAGTTTGAGGTATGAGTAAAATATTTGAGGCTTAGCATTTCAGAATAGGATCGCTGATGACTTATCCTAAACTGTCATATTACATAATGAACACCTGAGATGCGGAGATAGTAACTGTAATTGGCAACAAATAAGTGTTATTTGGGAAACTACACAGCTTAACATTCAATCCCAATACCTAATACCATTTCTAGTAAATTACATACCTTCCTCACTCCATATCTACATTTTATCCACAACTGTTCTTCTATGCACTAGGTTAGAGAGCGTCCATAAACTACGTGGGTCGGTCTAGAGAGTGGGAGGTTTTGGGTAGAAAGCTACTCTGGGCTAAGTGCAGGAGGTGAGGGGGGGGGGGTGTTCGGAGCAAAAGCCACGTAGATTTTCATTAATATAAATTGTCACAGTTAATGTAAGATACAGAACACGCAACAGCTTGTGAATTTTTATTTCCGTCATTTAATTATGTCAGTAAGTAATTTACGATAGTCGGACAAGAGAAAACAGTACAAAATGTCTTCTGGGATCAATAATGAAAAAAGCTACTTGCCACGCGCGAGGGGGGGTGGGGGGGGAAGGTTCAGAGGAGGCCAAAATGGGGCTACATAGTTTATAGACGCTCCCTTAGTAATAATAAAATGTTTCTGACAGCACTAATTTTGTATGATATAAAATGAGATTCTAATCACATAGGAAGTTATAACAGATGATGCATTTGATCTTTCTTAAGTAATCAATACAGTGAAAGCGTTACCATTTTTTTAAAAAAGATTCAAATTGAGTCTCCATTTTATAGAGCTCCTAGCTGGTGCCCACTACTTCGTTCGTGTTTGTAAATAATTTTGATTGATAGCTACCGACATGTAACCACCATAGTGCACGATGGGAGGTTGGAGGCTAATACCACACACAAACATCAGTGATCTGCGCAGGGTATTTATGGCTGCAAAGTAAAATATAGGTACACACTTGTCTTTGGTCGAAATACGCAAACGCCGACCGTCGACCAATTTCAACCAACATATCTCCCACACGCCAAAGCTACCAACATGACTCCACCGTGGGGCACGTTGGGAGACTTGAGGTTAATGTCACACACAATCACCAGTGGACTGCGCTAGGTAGTTTTGGCTGTGGAGTGAAATATAGGAACTCATGTCTACTTTTATATCAGGTCACCTTTTTCAACCACCATATCAACCACATCCCCACAGTTACCGACATGCAATCACCTTAGCGCACAATGAAAAACTCCAGGTTACTACCACATGCAAACGCCCGTAGTCTGCACTTGGTAGTTCTGGTTGCAAGTTGAAACATAGGAACACACGTTTCTTTGGTAGAAGAAGGAAAACGTCCTATGCCTACCACTATCAACCACCATATCTCCCACTTCCCCATACCTATCGACATGTAACCACCACAGCGCACGATGGGAGACTCGATGCTATTACCACACACAAACAACAGTGGTTTGCGCTTAATAGTTATGGCAACAAAGTGGAATATACGGACTCATATGCCTTTGGTCGAAATACGAAAGTGTCCTTGATTGACCATCGAAAATCGGCCAACGTTGTGCACGATCGGTGAATGTATGCTACTACCACACACAAACACCAGTGATCTGCTCTGGATACTTTTGGCTAAAAGGTGATACATAGGGAAACACACCTCTTTGGTCGAAATGCGAAAGTGCCCCAGGTCGACCACATTCAACCATCATATCTCCCACACCCCCATAGCTACCAACATCTAATCACCGTAGTGCACGATAGGAGACATGATGCTACTACCACACACAAACACCAATGGTCTGTACTATGTAGTTGTGTTAGGAAATAAAAGTATAGGGACACACAAATAAATGGTAGAAACATGAAAAAGCCCTACACCTTTAACCGCCATATCTCCCATTCGGTCAACGTTGTGCACAATATTAAACTCCTTGCTACTACCACATATAACACTGATCCAGTGATCTGTGCTAGGTAGAGGGGGCTCAAAAGTGAAATATGGGGAAACACACGTCTATATATATATATATATATATATATATTGCCTCTATTTCTTAATATTGAAAAATTTTATTCTGGTACTTTGAGATATACAATATTTTTGGTCTTTGGTTTTCTACATAAACAGATCCATGGTTTTTATCCAGTTTTGATAGTATTTAGCTCACCTATATTTAGAAACAGAGCGGTGTAGTTGCTCAGTGGTTAAAGCTCTTTATTTAAAACGTTTTTAGGCCTGGTCCCAGCTTCAAATTTCGGTGGAAGCAGGAATTTTTACATTTGTATACGATCAATTGCTTTGTATAATCCCTTCGGATTGTGGACTAAGTTTTTTTTTAAATATCTGTAAAACAAAGAGAAAAATACTATCTACAGCGTTTCTTGGCTGCTGGTTATGAAAGTTCTATGTTTAATCCCTTTGATCGGACTGTAGTAAAAATCCTCCATCTGCATCCACATTGGCAGATTTCCCTACCACTACAAAAAACGGAAAATTTGCTTTTATAAATTAGTATTAAGAGGGGAGAAGGGGAAGAACGAGTAAACGTGATTTTTCATTCATTTTAAAACATCTTTGCGTAAAGTTCCTTCAGGATAGGATAAAAATTGTAGAGTTCTAAATTTCAAGATCGAATTTCTTGGTCGGCAACTGTCCGGTCGGAATCATTCAATGCCGTTTGACAGGAAATGTTAAGGGCTCTCAGAATATCACACATATCCCTATCCACTTTGATTATTTTCAATACCACTTTCGAGATATGTACGGATCTGAAGTACCTCATGTGATCAAATACCACACTCAAAAGTTCCAACTTCCACCCTGATCTAAGCCTGAGAACTTTCGAAAGTAAGCCCGTTAACCATTGAGCTTCGAGACCGCTCTTTTTTTTATTATATATGACATGGAATTCCAACCACTGAACGTCATATGTTAAAGTTGAAATAGGTACAGGGCTTATGTAGGGGGGTGCAGGAAAGGGGGAAGATGGGGGGGGGGGGGAGGGAAATTGCTATCGGAGCGTCGCTCTATTGCAATTAAAATTAAATTAAAAATATCTAGCTCATATAAATTCCCGCTTCCACGGGGATCTGAACCCAGGACCGCATATACAAATATGAGGAATTTGGCGCTTTAACCATTGAACTAACAGACCAACCAACTTTAAAGCACAGTATTTTTCTGTTTATTTTAGAAATTATGTGTGCGAATTTTCATCGATATCGGATAAAAACTGTGGGTTTGTGTATCGAAAAAATGAAAACAATTGAGGGGTATATGGGGGGTGAGAGGTTGGGTTTTTATGGGTTTTTTTTTGGTCAGAGACTTTCGCAGGCACGCACAGAACAACTCACCAAAGTTTCATCGTAATCGGACGAATGGTATAGGAACGCATAAGAAGACGAACAAACCAAAAAGAAAGAAACAAACAAACATTTTTATACATACATTTAACTAAGAAATTCTGCGGTGAAAAAATGTTAAAGCTGGGACAAAAATGATTATTGTTGGTAGCTACTATTCAAATACAAACAATTTTATTTTACTGTTCTTGATACGTCCATATTCAAGATTCATGAGCGATAAAAACCAACTAAACTCTGTGAAAATCATTTATTGTAGCCTATACATTATTCAAAATAACCAATCAAATTTCAGTTATTTACTCAATATCAGTGGCAAATCCAGGATTTTGGTTTGGGAGGGGGTGGGGGTGGGGGAGCATGAGTGGATTTTGGTTTTGATAGAAAAATGAGCAGATTTTTCACAAAGCCTCCTGCAAATCTATTTATATACTGTAAGTTTTATGTCATCATTGTTTGTATCAAAATGAAAATTGCTAAATGGCAAAAGTAGGTGGGTGGGGGAATTTTACACCCAAGATATATAAGAAAATGATAAAAATAACAATGGTGATAAGAAATGGGTAATAGGCTAGATGTATAGGAAACTTTCGACCGGGGCATGCGCTCCGTCATAAATAAATTCAGTTCAAATTAACTATTGAAATTCCACTCCTTTTACAGTTTATCTCTCCCAAATGCCAGGATCATTTTTTTGGTAGGTCTCATGCATTCATAAAATATGCGTTGTTCTTGTTACATTCTTGTAGGAGCTACCCTTTTTTTTGTTATCATCCTACTTTTTATTCTTTATGAAATTTTTGGTCTAAAGAAACAACTTCGTAGAAAAATAGTTACTTCCTCATACTATAACTCTTAAGTCTGTTTGCATTTCCAGCTAGAAGAATTTGTAAAATGCTTTACAGATTTTTTTTTCTGTAAATGGCATATATCACTTTCATGTTCAATACTGTGATAATTATCATCTCAACAGAGGACAGCATCTTCAAAATTAATATATTTATTAACATTATCCGGTATTTATAGAGAAAGAAATTTATCAACTATAAAAGTGCGATAGTTGTGTCAATATTGTTGTACAAAGAACGAAAAATAAAGGATTAGATAACAATTATTTTATTTAATCACGGCATTTAACGATTCAAGCAATCAAGTGATCCGTAGGCTCATAAAAGAACCACTGTCTGTTTCAACAGTATCAACAAGATGTAATAAATACAATCGCATTTATCCGCAGGTAACGGCACTTTAGCAGAGGAGAGAAGATAAATTACTGGTGGTGCGATTTATATAAATTATATCAGACAGTACATTCTTTTTGGCCATGTTATGCACGACTAATTTTTAATGACAAACATTGAAAATTTCACATTAGAGAAAAAATAAAAACACATTTGAGGTTTGTATGAAGAAGCATGAATGATTATGGTTCGTTTCTTAAAAAAACTAAATTTCACTGTAGTTTGCTGAGATATACCTGTCAATTCTTGTAGTTTAAGATGTCAAGCGCACTTGTTCGCGTTAATAATCCTAATATTTAATGTATTGAAAGATATTCTGTCTGGAGGATTGCTACCCCAATGTAATGGCACGATAAAACAGAAAAAATCCTGAATGGAAAGGTTACGTTTCTTTTTATTTATTTTTCTCTTTTTATATTAAGCTGTGTATATTTATATGCGACGTCAGTATTGCAACCGATATATCGAAAAATAATTAATCCCGGATTATTGCCAATAAGAATTTACAGCACACTGTGTATTCCTTAACAATTTCTTGTAATATCTAAAAATGGTTCTTTACTTTACCAACAAAATTAAAAAGTTTGACATTTTAGACTTGAGAGCTCAGCACTCAGCTTTCAACTATTTTGTTAACTCGTAGTTTTACGTATTAGCCAATAGATGGCACGCATCGTTCCTTGGTTAAGGCATCCGGGAACTTACCATAGTAGACATGGCGGGTATTAACTTGCGTGAATGACGGAGATAGTAATAGAAATATTGCCAGAATATTGTGTATTTGTGTATTCTGTGGATTATCAACGCAGTTTAATGTAATTTAGGAATTAGTAAATTTAAAAATGCAGAATGTAGCACAAGGATCGGCTTCAGATAACCAGAAACTTGAAAAAGTGAATGTACAGCACGATATAGGGAAATCGTCGACTCCCATATCTTCCAACTCGAGTCCAACGAAGTCCGAAACGGAGACGTATTCGGAATTGCAGCCAAGATTTATGACTGATTCGTCAGAAAGTGAGGAGGACGACGTGTCTGAGGTAATAATTTTAATATCTTGTCATGTATGTGAAAATTGTGATGGCCTCGAGGGGCTGAGGTTTCAATGAACTTAGCCGAGAGACATCTTGTGGCATAGTAATGTCTAGACATTGTACATTCAGTAGAAGTTTTAATTTAATTCAAAGGAATATGTTAGTAGTTTTTCCACAGTATAACTACGTTAACCACAATGAAAAATATGCCACCATAAATCGGTCATACATTGTACACGGCGGTTATGTTCGGTTCATAGTACACAAAAGTGATGCATTAATAATTTGTTCTGTAAATTTTGTCACGAGTGCTATTTGTTTTAAGTTTACTCTGTACAGTGTCAGTTAAAATGTGTTTTTTAATTTCATATTGATGTAACTTTAAACAATTTCATAACCAAATGGATCTAATCTTAGTAGATATATAACCTGTACATTGAGGTTAAGCCGTTGACGTGTAACTTGAGAAATTTTACGGTGCATGAAAGGCAGTCCCAGTTGATTAACGTGTTATTCTATCATTTTTGTCGGTAGTGTTTTATTAAAAAAAGAATTATGTGTTGGGATGTCAGTATATGTATTAGCAGCAAACTTGGTGGCTCTCATGGACACATACTTCGTTGATACGGCGTAGATTCTCCACGTATTGTTAGGCAGGTCATAAAAACTTGTTTTATAAAAAAAAGACCAATTTTCATTTTAAAATAAACGCTGCAGTAGTTTGATTTTATTAAGATACCCAAAAGATTTCAGTTAGTTGTTTTAAATGTTCCTAACTGCTGATATTCCTCTCGAGAATTGTGTTTATTTCAAAGCTTACTGTAAATGAATCATGGTCTAGGCCTATAAATAATAATAATCTTACATACCCTTTGCAATATATCCCATAAATGCCAGACTTGAAATGCCATAGAGTATGTCTCTTACATAAGTTCTTTAAAAGAATAATGGCTAGGCGTTAATAAAATGACCAGCAAATAATCTGACCAAAAGTTTCTAAAATGTTAGCTGGGTGTAAATGTGGAATCGTAGTTTTGGGAGACATACAGAGATGCACAATACTTGTAGCTGCATGATAGCTCATGCACATGGTTCCACTTCATGTATTCTGGAGAGGGGAAAGAAAAAGAGGGTGGAGAAATTCCAAAATACTACAAAGGTTAACAGAAGTGTCAGTCATGACTCAACACTTCTGCTGCAGGTGTCATATCGCTTTATACTTGGACTGAGGGCTATCAGTTTTGAAGCAGATTATTCAAACGCCTATTAATCTTTTAGCATTAATGTTAAAATGCTTTGTCAGGGATTTAAAAGATGAAATGATTGAGTGATTTGTCCAGATAATTTACAAAATTCAAAACTTTCTCTGAAGACTATCAAACAAGAAGTTCCAATAATAAAATGTTTGCTCATAGGTGCATTTAAAGTTTGTAATTATGATCACTTACAAACCATATGCAGTGCTGTAACAGTGACAATGAGCCCCTTACTATTATGCTGGTGTTAAGATCAGTTTTGGCACAGTTAAAGTATTTGCAAATAATTTGAGATTGCTGGAGTGTGTTGCATATGAAAAAGCTTCCTAGTTTGTATACAAGTCCTCATCTCTGATTGTATTAATATGTATAATGTTAAGGAAGAACGAAAAAGGAAAACCACACACTATCTGTTAACAGATCTGTTATTGATCCATAGCTAAGACATATGCTCAGTTGACATTTTTTGAAGTTATTGTGGTTGTAGCAAAAGATGATTTTAAGTGGCATTAATAATGTTTAGAGTGAGGTAATTAGCATTAATGAATGTAATTTCTGAACCAAATTCTGCAATAGCATCCTAAGAAATATTTCCGGGTAATATCAAGATGGGGATACCACTGCTGCCTCGCGTAGTAAACACACAGATCACGTGGTATATATGACATCATTGTGACGTATTCACTCTGCACTTACCAACACAATAACAACTATAGATACTATCTGAAAATTGGAAATCTGCAATATCGTGCGTCATGGTTACATTTCACCTTGGTCCAGGCTGCATTACAACCGAAACGCATATTTACAAAATATGATTTCGTCAATCATCATTTGAGTTTGTTGTAATGCAGCCTGGACCATACTTCACAATGTCATATATACCACGTGATCTGTGTGTTTACTGCACGAGACTGCAGCGGTATCCCTATCTTGATATTACCCATATTTCCACTTTGGCCGATGAAACTGGTAAATTGATGGTTGACTTGTTTACAATTTTCTTAACAATGTTAGCAGAGGTTACAATTTAACAACAGAGTACAGATTTGGCATGGCCAAGTAGGTATCCTCGGACACCCAAATGGAGAGAAGTCAGTTATAGTCTTCCGCAAGCCTCTTGTCTTTGGTAAACTTTATTTTGCCATTTATAAATGTTCTCTCTTCTCTGGGAATAGAAACGAAGCTAGTGCTTTGCAGACAATTCGTGCTTAATATGGTACAAAATCTTCAATAAGAGCAGGATGCTGGTTCGAATCCCCGTCTGGGCATCCAGATTTGGGTTTTCCAAAATCACGTCGGGCAAATGCTGGGATGCTTCCTTCAAAAGGCCATGGACTAATTCCTTACCATTCCTTGTTCCCAGTCCTATCCCACCTCTAATAACCTCGATGTCAAGGCGTAAAACCATAAGGAAAAAAAATAAGTAAAGTATGAAGTTGTTTTATTAAAAATAACTTTTTTATTTTAATAAAACTGTTTCATAATGAATCTTTCATAACCAGAAAAATTATGAAGTTCAAAGTTTCTTGGTGTAACCAACATTTGAAATAAAAGGCGTATGTACCAGAACTTCTGATGTGAATCATTTCAGTGTTTGAAATATGTATGTTATCTAATCAATAATCATTGACATTCAAATATATCCAATCTCGTATATTTTGTCATTTATTCTGCATTATTTTGTGAAACGGTTTTATTTTTTAGTGGGAGTGTTGGTATTCAAGGTCTTGCTATCATTAATACTAGGAACTGACACCTTATATTTATATTTATATATATATAAAACCAAATTAAAACCTATTGCACTATCATCTTTGTAATTCTAGCAGGACAGTACACTTAGTGCCTGGCTACCTTTCTTCAAAGTTTTGCCATCTTTTCGAACAGATGCATGATTATTAAGTTAATAGTTTGAAAATTATATTTTTTAAAAGCCAGCGATGAATGATTCACATTACTGGTCAGAATGTCTCATGCAAGTTGGTGTTTGTTATGCAGGAACAAAAAGATTTTAATCCCTAATGTACAAAGTTCCTTAAATAACGTATTAGGAAATTATCATGCTCACTTAAATGTTTATTGACTTTTTTGCTATGAAGGAGTTTTTAATTGGGTAAAAGCAATCATTATATTATGATATGTTTGTTGTTAGAGTACAATTCGTGGGTCTACTGGAGATCGCGATTCCGCTACAACAACATTCAGTAATATCGTTGGAAAACTGCTGTAGTCAGTCGCAAGACGTATTGTTTTCAAGCAGTAATTACGATATAATACAGCCTGGACCATTATTTTGAAGCAGAAATTAGGTTGTAATACGGCCTGGACCAGCATGAAACCGTTAAATGTACTTGGGAAAGAATTTCTAGTGGAGTTTTGCGATTGACCACTGCAGTATTTTGATGTAAACTCCTGGCGGAATCGCGATCTCCAGTAATCCCCAATTCGTTCACATAAGTAATACAAGGGAAAATAACTCCGTTGCTCTACCATTTCAAAACCGCATAAATTTATCTGCCTCTCTGTGAGATCTGATCATACAAATCTTGTAACAATTTTTAAAATGCATTTTGATTAATCTGTCAGAAGACAAACAAATTTAGGGGAAACAGCTGTAAACAACTTTTTCCATACAAGTTGTGGCTTCAAAATTACGCAAATTGTAGAAATGATATAGGATCTGTTTGTATTTCAGCTATACTGAAATGATTACAATCTTCAGTTGATTAGTGATTATTGTTAAATTTATGTCCAGTTTGAACATGACATGTTTGCATTTAGACTATAGCTAAACATAGACATGAAGTTGCATGGCGTAAATATCCGGTTTTTTTTTTTGATTACGTGTTTAAAATTTTAGCATTCATTGAAAATGTAGTAGAAAATATGCTCCATTATACATAAAAAATATATTATCAATGACTTTTTTTGTAACTTGTTAGTTTCACCTTGCAGAAACATGCAGGAAATTGTATTTCGAAGGCAAGAAACTTGTTATACCTGATGTCGTTTCTTTAGTACTGTAAAACTCTTGAATTTGTGCCATGCTTTGGCTAATTGGCGTAAGTAGTCATGTTTATGTAGTTTCCGAAATGGCAGTGGTTCATGTTCACACTGTACTACTGAGACAGGATTGTAAAAAATTGGCCCTACAGGTGTAAATAAAACCATAGATGAGCAGTACGTGTTAATCATGTTTGTTTTTAAAGTAACCTTTATGAATACTTGGATTGTCCCCAAATTATACCCTGGAAGTTGATCTTAACATGAAACTTATTTTGTAAAATGTCCCAGTTCACGTGCAGATGGCAACACTCAGTTTCCCTTCTTTTATATTGTGCATTAAATTAGGAATTAAAACATTAACATAGTTATACAAATGTTGATTTTAATGTTTCTGTGTGTGGTGCGACTGAGATGTGATAATTGTTTTGGTGTATGTTTTGTCTGATTATAGTTGAATTAGGATGATAAAAATGGAGGAATAAAAGTTTATTCGAAACAGAAAATAAAGAAATGTATGGAACCAACGTATATTGATGGCATCGGAATTTCATCATCTTGTTGCATCAGTTGTTCACCAAATATCTCTGTCGCCATAATCTAAATTTCTCTTTTTCCTATAGTATGTGTTGCCCAATAAAATAGGAAACGAAACTTTGATATATTTTACAACACTTTTTTTTTTAACCATTCTTTAGTTTCACACTGATCTTCAGTAGAATCTTACGATATCATATCCAACGATACAAGCTCTTGTTTTCGCCAATGACTACCAAACAAAAATTCCTGTTAATCATTTAAGTTTCTTAACAATGTTTATCCCACATTTGTATGTTTAATGAATATTTCTTATCTATCACTTTCTTTCCTTGGTATTTTAATAGTTTATTTCTAACCTTATTTATGCATTGTTTCGATAATTAACATTTATAACTTAAAAACTTTAGACATGTGTCGTGCCTATCCAGCAATATCTTATCTTCTTGTTGCCACACATCATCCTAAATATTCTGTAAGGATAATCTAATCTTTATTTAAGGAGGTCTATTACTGAAATTTATAATATTTTAAATATGGTCAGATTTTTGTTTAGAATATCATCTTATATTACAGAAGTCAAGAAGGTTAGAGAAAATGGTTTTAAATGCAATAAATAAAAAAAAGCAAGGTAAAATGAAGCAACTAAATTAGGGTTTAGTGATAGTATATAGACAAGTTAAAGATGTGTTAATCTTATGCTATTAAACGAGCATAAAGTTCATGCTTATGGCTGGCTTTCTCGAGAATGGCTCTAAGGATTTGTGTGAAAAGCACCCATTGGAGGTTTTTTGTTTTAGAAATGAACCTGTTAAGGTCTCCTCTTGCAGGAAAATTAATGTCCAGGCATTTATTATGTCTTGATGTCTCAATCTTGAAAAAGCGACACACGTCTTTTTAAAGTATAGGTGTGTTAAAGATTCAACTTCTCACCAACTGATGGTGGGCTAAGCTGTCATTGTATTCTCTATCTTTAAATGAGCAATATTTGTTTTATTGATTGAATTTTTAGTATCTATTAATTGATCTGTGAGGGTCTCATCATATGCAAAATTTATTTTAAGATGTTCATTACTTTATTTCCCAAAATTAAAGAGACTCCAAAGATAAATAGAAGTGTAACAATAAGCTAAATAATAAATGAAGGTTAATCTACATGAAGAATGCAAAGGACAGCCATGATTATGATTACCTTTTGTGAGACTTTATGGATGAGGTGTGTGTTAGATTTTTCCTTCTGTGTATACTTTCTCTCCTATAGTACCATCTAAGAAAAGTGTGAATAGAATATCATTTCCAATTGTGGTGTGTTATTTTGTGCCACCCCATTTTTTCCTGAGGAATGTGCTTCTAATTAGGCCCACATAAACAGTGAGCTTTTTGGTGATTGAAATCTGCAGTAAAAGTAGTTATATACAAATCATCCAATTTTATTTTTATGATCCTTTTTAACTTGTAAGAATTTCATAAAGAAGTTAAAATGCTCACCAACAGATATCATGTTAATTTCTATTATGGTTCACAAAATGTGGGATAAGACTTTTGACTTTAATAGTAGGGACCTTAAACATTTGGGTTTTATTTATGGCATGGTACATATAGTGGTATTCACTCCTTATTCCAGAGACCCTTGGCTAACACTTTTAAAGATGTTAGATTTTTTTTCTATTTCTCACTGGTCATGGGGTCTTTTAAATACTGGTATCAAAACTAGCATTGCCAGCATTAAGTTACTCTCATACACTGATTGTGTATTATTATATTGTTACTATGAAACTGAATTCATTGTTAAACTTAAAAAACATTAACCAAGTTACTTTGATATAGAGATGATTGAGTACCTATACGTTTTACAAAATGGTCTTTCAAATAGGAGTTATATAACTTAATAAATGTTACTGTGGTCTTTAGGAAAAAATGAGTTAGCAGTTTGCCAGCTTTTGTTTAACAGTGATGAAGATTGTCTTTAGAACATTTTCTGTTACCCTTCTCTCCTCCTCTCCATCCCATAATTGTTTTCACCCCAACATTTTTTCATAATTTTGTATGATATTCTTGTTACGGTTACTAAGAACTTAAGTTGTATCATCATCATCATTTATTGCTTTCATGGACCTTTAAGGTCTATAGCAGAATACAAAGGGTACAGGCCATAAATATAACAGAAACATAGTGCACAATTACAGAGGTATATATTACAATAAATAAAACAGAAATAATAATAATAAAAAACACTAGTCAGTCACAACTTCGGTAAAGGAGACATTTAGTACAGATGGTGGTCCAACGCTGTCGGTCCCCAGCCTCCTCTTCTGTCGCTGTCGGCTCCACTTGCTTGAGGACTGCCAATACCCGATCCTTCCATCTCGTCTTCGGTTGTCCCTTTGGGCGTCTTCCATTAGGTTGTGAGTGAAGAACACGGTTCGGGAGGGATCCATCGGCTCGGAGTATGTGCCCAAACCACTGTAGCCTCTTCTGCCATAATACTCGGCCGATGTGTGGCTTTGCATACCGCTGGTAAACGTCTTCTTTTGTTCTTCGTTCCCATTTAGCTTCTCTGGTATTGTAGACGGGTCCATATATTTTGCGAAGTACCTTTCTCTCGAACGCACAAATTGTTTCTTCAGTTGTTGCTGAAGTTGCCCAAGTTTCACAACCATATAAAACTACCGGGCGTACTAATGTCGTGTACAGCCGAATCTTGTTTTTTTGTGATATCAGCCAGGATCTGAAAAGATTGTTTAGGCTGAAGAAGATGCGATTGCCGTTTATCAATCGATGCTGCACCTCTTTTGTTACTTCACTTTTACTGGTCAATATGGATCCCAGGTATTTAAATTCTCTTACTCGTTCGAAGGAACACCCGTCAACAATAATGGAGGGGAGATGAGTTTGATGTCGCGAGACGAGATATTTTGTTTTACTCTCATTCACTACCACTAAGTTGTATGCAGTTACAAATTTGATTTATGTGGTTTGAGAGTGGTTCTTAGTTTCCTTTCTCCATTAGCAAGATGTGGAACCCAAAAATCACAATTATACATATTTTAAAATTAGGTGAGATAAATGTCGTTGCATTACTCTTCCACACTGTTCATAGTGTTAAAAAAGAGGACTTAACATCGTTTGATGAGTTATCAAAGGGAATTTGGAGTAAGCAATAGGGAGCTCTAGAAGTACTCTTACTATAGGCGGTGTTAGGTTAAGATTTAGCTACCTAAAAGTTTATTTCATTAATAGTGAACAAAGTGTGGCCAAACATTTTCTGAAGACTGACTGAAGGGAGACCTTCAAATAACTTGGAGAGCTATGTTTATAGTATCAGGGGAAGAGAAGGTGTTTAGACAATTGTTGTTGAGGATGGGGAAAAAGTTACTGAGGAAAAAGCAGATAAATCGAGTATCTCACTTAATAACACTACTAGGAACTATTGTGCAGGGAGGGGTAGGTAAAAATCAGATTGACTAGGAAATAGATCTTGAGGATACTATGCAAACTAATTAGATTGAAAAGATACAAAGTCCCCAGTGCGGAATTTTGTTACAGATTTATGAAAGATGTCCCATACCATGAAATGTTAGATTGGTCTGGGCGGATGCTGTCTACTAGAGGACAGGAAAAGTGCCATAATTGTATCAGTTCATAAAGGAGGAGAGAAAAATCAAATTGAAAATTTCAGGCCAATTAGTTTAACCTGAGTGGTAGGTAAGTCGAAGAGCTTTATATGGTGTTAAGAAAACAAGGGGTTACACAAAATGTACAAGGGAAGCCAAGTCAACAGTTGTAACACTGTATCTCTCTCAGGCTTTTGACAGAGTGATCCATAAAATGATGGTAAATAATGTAAAAACCATTGGGGTGGATGTAAAAGTATTTTGTTTGGTGGAGGAATTCTTAAAATCTAGAGAGCAAAGTGTTGTGTTGATGATTTGCATAAACGAAAGTAGCTTCTTTTTGGATGTTATGTGATTGGGTTAAAATGGTAGAGTATTCTGAAGAGCTTGCTTGCTACGGGGATATCTGGGCTGGATTTCTGGAACAAAGATAAATACTACCAGCTAAAATAGTATGCAGATAGAAAAATTAAGTTTTAATGTAATTTTGGAGGAAGGCATTAAATGTAAATATGTTGTGCTATTTGATAAAATATTTTGTTTGGTGTAGAAGGAAGAGGTATCAGAATTTTACATTCATTAGTGAGATTGTCAAAGAGGGGTAATTGGGAAATGAAACCTCGCTTGTCAGATCAGTGCTTGAGTATGGCATGGTTGTGCGAGACATCCATTACCTGTATCAAATACAGGAGTTAGAGGATATGGAAAGAAGGGCATCTAGATTTATTTGTGGAAGTTACCACAGAACAGTAGCTGATACAATAAGGCGCCAGGTTGAGAGTCACTGGTAAATAGGAGGCAGATAAAGTGTGCTGCAAATGTATGAGGCATATGTTGGTGATAAGGCATAGGTGTGGAACTGAAATCCTACTTCCATCCGCCTCTGCAACTTTTAAAGTGGTGGTGTTATATACCTTATTCTTTTATCTTTATACAAAATTTGGCCCATCATTGCTTAGCTAAAACCGCGGTGGTTTTTCCTATATTCTACAATAAGAGTAGCATGTGTTGTTACCCGAGTAACAAATTTATAAGCTTGAACTGGCATGTAAATTAAATTTGCCTATTTACAGGACCTCCATGTAGAACTACTGTAGGATAAACTTGGCCATTGACGCTATTACAAAGGGTACTAAACGATGTTCCAACCAGTCCTCTTCACTCGTACTTTTTCACGGCACTCCGGTGTCCTTATTGCACATATTTAGGATGATTCCTCCAATCACAATCCAGTGCAGTAGCATTTTGTATGTGTTGGTGATCTGGTAGCCCAACAACACCCAAGACGTCCCCATTCATGACCTAACCCAAGTCCTACATTGGAAAATCGGATCATCATAGATCCTCCAAGTTGGACTGTGAATGGGTTGCTGGAAAGGTGGATGACGGGCACAGTGATGTGCAATGGCGTGACCTTATGCATGTTGCTCGAACTATCTGAGCCACAAACTCCGCAAAGTTCATATGGCAAAGATTGTTTTGTTGGCACTTGTGTAATTAGGTAAATAACTCGATTCACTATCTTACGTTTCTTTGTTGTTGAATCGGTGTAACAAATAAAATTAGTGTAGTAGTACTACATGGAAAGAGAATATGCTTACACCAAATGTAGAGTTTGTGATATACTTAAAAACTGCATAGGTGCATTTTTATTTTTAATAATATATTAAATTCTAAATTTATTTTACCACTCCTGTGGAGGTCAAGCACTGAACCTTCTGTTAGGGAATCTGGTATTGAAATTACTGATGCAAATTCCAAATAGTTTACATCATATGATTAAAAATTAAATTTGGTCACTTGATGATTTGGTAGATGATAACTTTTTCATTAATAAGATCAAATATAAACACTTCAATGGTCTAGGCCTTTGGTTTTGAAATTTGAAGACTCCAAGCTAAAATTAATTATGGTTCTGTGATGTGATATTTTGTTTTCAAGAGAAGCCTGCATTTATACAGTTTTCATAGAAACATTACAAAATAGCAACAATTTGTTGGCTTTAAAATTCTTCTTTTTAGCATTAATCCTACATTGCAACAAATAATTTTCATGACTGGCTAATATTTGCTTCCATACAGTACATTGCTTGAATGATGGTACAAATATTTAAGGTACAGTTACACCTTCGAGTTTAAAAGGACTCGTGATCTAACACTACTTTATCCAGGCTGTGTTGACTCTGTTTTGGACATCTGGGAGACCATCCAAACAGTTTACTACTCCCAGAAATATGAGCTCAGATGACTTAAGAGTTCAGTACTTTCAGTAGTAACAGACTCGTCACATTGAACTCCACACTCCATGCACTCGGTCTTCCATATATTAAGTCGCAAGCCGTCTTTGTCGAGGGACGTTTTCAAGCGTTGGATTTGTTGTTCCAATTCTTGATGAGACTTGCAGGTGACCATGATATCATCAGCTTGGAGCAATGTCTAGGGGTGTGGAGTGAGTAATTCTGCAGCAATGTTGTCAAGACAAAGGATAAACAGGAGTGGGGACCAAGTTTATCCCTAATGAATACCAACTCTGATTGGGGGGGGGGGGGGGAGGAAGAGTCAGAATTTCCTACAGCACCTCAAACAAATTTCATCAAAATAATTGTAGCAATAATAGCATCAATCATCCCTGTGCCTTTCATGAAACCACACTGATTTGGAGCAATCTTAACTATGCTTAGAAGGCACGCATCTACAGTGCTCTAAAAAAATTTCATTGTGTGACAAAGTAGGTGAATTGGTTGAGTTGGAGCAGTCCTTTCTAATGGGGTGTTGTAACACTAGTGAGCTTAGTACAAGGAGCTTCATCTTGGTCTATGGGTTTGACAGTAATTCCAACAAATATTTATCAGACTAATTTGGAAGTGAATGATGCAGTTAAAAACCGTAATAATGATAAAAGTAGTGTTATAATTCTGGCACAACTACTTTTCACCTTGCAGAGTAGTAGTTATCAAAAACCTTTCACTCTCAAATGTTGATGTAGGATCCTACAACAGTTTTGTAAGACGTTGGGGACATGGGAATAGTAGCATTTGAAATATAGTGCTATAGGAGGTAGTTGAAAACTTGGTTGACAATGATTGATTGTAATCTTTGTTGGTGTCCAGCTAGATGGATTCATGAAGTGCAATGTTTCAACAGTTTGCTCTATTATCTTCGTCAGCCGACTTGTGCTCAAAAGAAGTTATGCTACGCCTGATAAATGCAGCAGAGCCAACGGTCAAAATGTGTTTTATTACTCCATCCAGCTGGACACCCGCAATGAAAAAATAGTTTTTTTGATCACCTATAAAGAAATTAATTAATGAGGACTTTAACAAACCGAAAGGAGGGTGATGTCACATTTTAGAATGTATAAAATAGATTAAAATTTTGACAGGTTATAGTGGGATTATAGCACTGTAGAGGAAAGCAGATATTCAAGTGAAGCAGACAGTTGGATGTTTAAGTGGAGGATTGAATTAGATTATTTCAGAAATTGAAGACGGGCAAGGCAGTGAGTAATTTTTTAAGCCTTGGAACTAGTTACCAGGGTTTGTGTGTTGATACATTTGAAATAGGAAAAGCTGCAGTCAGATTTTGCCTTTTGAGTCATTGTGACTTAATTTCTTTTTATTAAGTATACGTCCTAGGCATGAGTCAGTAGAAACTATTTTGAGTACTATTTTTAACATTATTTTGTTGACATTGTACTTTACTCCATCTGTAATCTTGCTCTGTTAAGCCTCTTCAGTGTTGGATAATAAGACCAAATCATTGTAGGATTGTTAATGATTTGCTTGATAAAATTATCTAAACATTTTAAGCTTTTACTGAAAGTTACCACCATTTACCTATGCTTTGAACAGCAGCAGCTGAAATACTTATTCTTCTAAACTCCTCCAACAATAGGTTTTCTGTTTGCGTAGCTGAAACCTGTCACTGATAAATTTGGTATTAATACAAACTTCTTCAGCAATTCCATTATATGGACGAGTTTTTCAGACCTCACTTTATCCAAAGATTTCTCAAAATTGAAAAATTATGAAAACTTATCTCGTGTCATGAAATCAATGAATTAGAATTTTTGTTCAAAACCACTAGTGAAAAAAATTGTTTTTGCTACCATTGCCTCCACATTCTTCTGTGAGTTATTTTAAGCAACAGTTTAAACATGTTGCTTGTTACTGTTATGGTATGGCACTTTGCTTTTGGTTTCTGTGGATTGTGAATGTAATTTGGTTTTCACCAATTTCATGGTATGTTACAGTTAACTTCTACAATATGCATTTAGTTTTCTACTCTACAGTAGGGCTATCTGGTCCTTTGGATTTGCTCATTTATTCGTTACATCCTAGGTTATTTCTGATCCCATTGTGGCTTTTTCAGTAGTCTTCATCGCTATAAAGAACACTGATGCATTATTGCCATATTTGTTGCATTTCTTCTGCATTCAGCATGATTCCACAGCCAAGGCCACTTAATTTAAATACTGCTGTTTCCTGATTTACTATTTAAGCTGAAGGTGTTTTTATTGGTCTATTTCCTTGATCGCAGCACATTCTGAGTTCAAGCATGCCTGTTTTGCTACCTTACATTATGTTCATGCGATACATGAAATTTTTATTTGTAGCTAAGTGTCAGCCACTGTAATGAATTGTCTGTAGAGCTTAAATCAAAACTGGAAGGCTCTTCATAGTGCTTGTGTCCTACTGGAGGAGAAGTCTGTAAAATTTGAAAGTGCCGCAGATCGACCAGTTTCAACCCCCATATCTCCCACACTCCCACAGTAACTGAAATTCGGCCATCATTGTGATCGAAAAGTGACTCTGTGTTACTACGACACACAAACGCCAATGTTCTGCGATAGATAGTTTTCGCTGAAAAGTGATACCAAGACACATGCGTCTTTGGCAGAAATATGAAATATCCGCAGGTCGACCACTTTCTACCCTCATATCTCCCACACCACATATGTATGTACCAATTTAATTGTTGAACCTTAAATTACTTCAATTATGATAAAAGTGACACTGAAAATACTGTAAGGCAACGAGAATAAGGAGAGAACCCATTACTCGCTCAATATGAAGGCAGAACGACCACAACGAATAAAAAAAAACAAAAAAAAACTTACAGTATTTCGATATTAATCTTACTCATGTTTAAGAATGAAACATATGACAAGGGGGTCAGATATGCAAGTTCACATACAGACTCATCATTACTGAAGCTACAGATTAACAAGGTGGGGAGGGTATGGATGGAAATGTTGGGGGAGGAGGGGGAGTAGATAATAGGTTAATTCAGGAAAGTTCAATCTCTGGATAGGTTGTATAAAGTAATAATATAAAAATACAGAAATTTGTATCAGAAAAATTATACGTAATAAAACATTTAATAAAAACAAATCACGGGTGTACTGGAGGGATCTTACCATAGGTTAAATCCAAGGGGATGCATGCTGTCAACATTATGTTGGTGCTTCCTTCTGCAGAGTTTAAAAGGAGCAGAAACATAAGGGGACAAAATCTGTTAGTTATAGTTGTAAAACTATTGAGGTTGTTAAGAGTTACAGGGATTGGCATGGGCTGCCACTGGATGCTCAAGTTTTACAGTATAAACGGTTTGTCTGTGACCGTTCATCCTGATGGACTGTTGAATAGTGGTGGGTAAAGCCTGTAAAAGAAGCTGTGCAGTAAATAAGGTGTGTAAATGGCATGTCCAATAATAGGAAAATATTTCTTCTGTGAGGTATGATTAGAATTGACTATTCAAATCCCAACTCTGGTGGTGGGTATCTGTTCCTAGGCCATACCACTTCCTTAACTACACATTGCTTACCTGTCTTCACTGCACAGCATCTTATATAAGCTTCACCATTAACCATTTGTTCATCAGTGTGAATGGCCATAGGCTAAGTTTATTCCAGCAACCTAGAACATCCTGGGGCCACCCATGCCAGTTCCTATAACTTTAAGACCCTCAACTCTTTCTGAAGTGACAACTATTGGGGATATTCCTGATACTTCTAACCCTTCTGAACTTTGCTACTTGGAATTATCCTTGGCATTCCCCAGCCATATTCTCCAGTAAGACTCCACCAGTAAATCTGTGACTATATATATTTGTATTGTATTATGAAAGGTTTAGAAAAACATTGGGAAAGATGAAAAATCCTAATCATTGTATTTATGGATCTTGAAAAGGCATACGAAATTGTTCCTGTATCAACTATCTGGAAAGGTCTAAGAAAATTTAAAATACAAGAATACCTTGTTAGAAATCTCCAGAATAAACTGTAAGAGCTGAATGGTTTAGTGTAGCCAGAGGGGTACAGCAAGGAAGTACCCTAGCACAGGGATGGCGAACCTTTATTGGTCTGCGTGCTATTTTTTCTAAGGAAGTGTTGAATGAGGCAATGACGTGTCATCAAACAATCATGACTTAATGATTAATGGGAAAATAAATAAAAATAAATACTATCACCTTAAAACTTTGTATTTGCTACCAGAAATATACATTTTTTATACTAAGCAATTATAACAACAGTTTTATGTCTAAGTAGATAAAACTGTTGTTGCAAATTAGATGTCAACTAACTTGTATTAGGTTCATACTTTGTTACTTTTAGCAGAATGCAATCTGAAGTCGAGTCATCTGAAAAACGGTTTCAAAGCAAGTCTTTATTGTTGTTAATTTATGTAAATAATGACTCGCAGGCATTGGTAGATGAAAATATTGTTAAGACAGCAAAAGCCAGCTTCTTAAGACAACTAAATATGTCTGGAATTGAATTCCAAGTTTCCATAACTATGGTATCGCCAGTTTTACACACATTGATTCACAGTCTTGCAAATTCATTTAATTGCAACTCCTTCACCATTTCGACGATTTGTTGAGACCATATTGAATTACACTGGAACACAATCAGTTGCATCTCCATTTCTTCAATTTCGAACTAATCAAATTTAGACAAGTTCAGTTTATCAGGTGAATTCACATCAGGATACATAATGAACTTGAATGATTCCGATAATTCCTTGAACTGAGAAAATCTCGATGAAAATTATGCAGTTTTGAAGAATTAATTTCTAAATATAACTCTAAAACAATACTCACAATTGATGGTTGTTTTTTGGCTTTCGAAATTATTATTATTATTTTTTTATGAACATGTGCCAGGATTTCAATTAATTGAAAGTGAAGCTTTAAGGTGCAAACAAAACAATTATCGTTATGCTACATCTCATTCGTGCTTTTGAGGCTAAACTGCTACTTTGCATGAACGATATTGTTTCCAATAATTGCAAGTATTTCCCAAACTTGAAAAAAATGACAAGAGATTTGGATGTACACGAAAAACCAGACCAATTATTTCTCTATCTTTAATTGCGCATGCAATGAATTCCTTTTGCTCAAGTCCTGTTTTTTGACAGTTTTGTTGCATAGTGCCCTTTTACAGATGACTTTCTACGTACCACTGCTTCATCACCTTTATTAATCATGCCATATTTCTCAGTCCACCAAGGTTAAAATTTTCTATCACACTTATCTTGCACTTTTTTTTTTGCCAAACTAGCCATGCTGTAGTAAATAAAACTCAAACAAAATTAAAGAAGCTGTTGTGTTAACAAAATTACTTTATAAACTGAAGAACCATGCGTACCTGGTAAAAGCAGTCAATACAGTTAACAAAAACAAACAAGTGAATAAGTTAGCGCCCTTCCCGCTGCCTGTGCTCACTCAGTCCGTTTGGTCAAATTTGCTGGAAATCTACCATTTTTACACAATCTGTAGTCGTTCTGATACTGGTAGTTTTGTTAATGATGATATTTGTTACTAAGATCTTAAAATATGTAGGCAAAAAAGTAAATTATTTATATCGATTATGTACCTACTTAGTTAATGCCGTGCCCAAATTATTTGGTCGCGTGCCACTGGTTCGCCATCCCTGCCCTAGCACCTCGTCTATTCTTAGATAGTAAGCAATAGAGATCCATAGGCTGTGTTTGCGGATGATGTGGAAATATGGGAAGGAACTGAGGAAGGAGTACAAAACAAACTGAATATGTGGAATAATAAATTTCAAGAATATTGAATGAAAGTGAACTCAATAAAAACTGTAGCAGTTAAAATTAGCTGAAAGAATCTAAACTGCCACTTAATACTACAAGACCATCAGGTTGAAGTTGTTGTCCAGTTCAGATAATTAGGGAGCATAATGGCTAGCAATGGTAGGGGCGAGTCAGAAATAATAGAAATAATAAAAATAGTAACCTAAGGGACATGAACAAAAATAAACTGTGCAAATCATATCTCATTTATATTCTCACGTATGTTCAGGAAACATGCACACCAACATGAAAGGACCTTAGCAAGATCCAAGCCTGTGAACTGGTTTCTTAGAACTATTATCCGGTAAACTAGACTTGATCGCGTAAAGAATGGCATGATTAGATAAAACCTAGTATTGATTTAATCCGTGAAAGAAAGACTTAAGAGATCTACACTTAAATGGTTTGGGAGTTTATTTAAAAAAAAAAAAAAAAAAAAGAGTAATGGTCAAAACCCTAATTATAAGACCGAGACGAAGATAAATAAACCAACTGAAGGAGGATATAAGAATAAGAGGAAAAAATTTGAAATCTGTTATGAGCAATGAAACTTTCTTACACAGGGGACAGTGGAAGATGATAGTCTATAAACAGCAAAACCAAAACACTGAAAGGCTGGGAGATTGGAGATGGTCCCCAATAATGATGATGACTTTCCGTAGATAACAGCAGCTGGGACCGAGCGTGGTGGTGTAACGGCTAGCGTTTTGGCCTCGCATTCGGGAGGACGGCGGTTCGAATCCCCGTCCTGGTATCCAGATTTGGGTTTTCCATGGTTTCCCCAAATCACTCCAGGTGAATGCCGGGATGCTTCCTTCAAAAGGCCATGGCCGAATTCCTTCCCATTCCTTGCCCCCCCATCCTTTCCCGTCTTTAAAGACCTAGTTGTTAGAGGAGATGTTCAGCAGTTAAAAAAAAGCAGCTGGTAATGACAAACACAAAAATGACGATCACATCTTACTGAACATTTCAGTGATGAACTTTATTCTTGCAAGTAGATGAGAGACTTAATGAGGTCATATGTGATCACACGGATGCAACTTTCAGTGAATGGAGATAACGTTGGCTGGTCAGCTAGGATGGTGGTGGAAGGAGGGAAGAAAGTACTGAATCAATAATTGTGGAGAAATATTGTTGTAATGGGGGGATGTCACCAACATAATTTATGAGGGTATATACATATTAATAATAGAAACTTTAAGTAGGAAATGTTGGATTTACTGGGATGATGTCTGGTGTCAAGGATATGATCGTAAACTAGTTGCTATCTTTGAAATTCTGAGGAGGTTGTGGATTCGGGAAAAATTTAACAGACCTCTCTGTAAAACAGTTGTTTAAATTGTTCATGTCGGTTCTGCCACTGGATGGGATCAGTTGCTGGTATAAGCTGTCTGCTTGTGTCCATTCTTTCTGATGGTGTGTTGAGGCCAGTATATGAACTTTTACATTGGAGGTAGGCGATTTAATGTATTAGTTGTGATGCATGTGCATGTCCAGTGATGGATAGGATTTTACCCTGTAGTCGTATATGAGTAGGTGGTGGTAGCCGGGTGTGTGCTGCACGATTTGCAGTGGGGACTGTTGCACAGGAATGATCTGTGTGGTGGTTTGGAGGGAATTACAAAGTGAGTATTTGTGAACCAAGATATTCTTTTGAGATTGGATGGGATGGTGTGCTGAAGCATGTGCGGGGAAGGAACGTAGGTAGTCATGCTTATGACAGAGTATTAAATTAATGCACTGATGACCAGGAAAGAGTGATGAAATTGGACATATCATTCTTAGTTTTTTTTTTTTGCTATTAGTTTTTGTTATTAATATTTACATCTTGTCACATTAATTACCTTAGTTATGCCCCACACTTCCATTGATAACATTTCATCAGAGTTATCGATTCAGTACTCTCTTGCCCCCTCTCCAACTCCCCAGTTACCCAGGCCATGCTACCTGCATCCTCCACACTATAATTGGGCATCGGTGTGATCCCATCTGACCTCATGTATCTCATCTACTTGCAAGCATAAGGTAAAAATTGCATTACATGTGACTGTCTTTTGTGTTCATCATTCCCAGCTGCCACCATCTGTGGCAAGTGTTGGGCTGAATTTTCTTAGTTTCTTTATCTTTAAGCATGATCTTGTAAATTATTTTTATATTTTCTGGTCCATGTTTTCATTTTAGTGTATTACTTTGTATGGTATTTCCGCAGATTATACATTCCCACTATTCTCTCCCCCCAGATCTGTCCTCACACTTCCCATCTTCATCTCTGGCTACAGTCGTGTGGTTAGTCTCTGTGTGTACACATCTAATCCTCCTGCCGTGACTCACCTCTTAAACATGAGTAAGAATAATACAAAAATATTTTAAAGAATGTTCATGTTTTTGGCTGCAGCCCTTTTGACTTCATCAGTAGTGAGTGATGGGTTAACTTTCCTTATTTTTTTAAATTCTTTTGAATGTGCAGAATTCTAAAAAGATACTTATCTCATTGGGGATGTATTCTTCATATTCCCTTCCAGCTACAACTTTGTTTCTGCAATGCATGTATGGAAGCATGTAGAGGGAAGAACATTGTAAGAGACTACTAATACAAAATTATAGAAAATCATAACAGAAGTTCTAAGCAAAGTTTGTAAAAACTATATGATTTTCCGAGCCAAATCAGAGTTTACACTTCTTGTATATAAATTTCTGCAAAGGATAAGCTTCAGCCCCCTTCACATCTCTCTGATTGTCATTAATCCAGCATTTTTCTTGGAATGTTGTCTTACAATTTGAAACTGTTCTGTCCAGGAAGTTAGTACGTAAAAGAGCAGATTTTGTTTACAGGAAGACTTAAAATCAAAAGATGTGTTTAAGCTAAATAGAATTTAGAAAATTGATGTGTGTTGTTGCCACATAGAAGAACTAAGAACATTAGGTTTAATAATAATAAGTAGCGGAATTGATGAAAAAAGTCTCAACTGAGAACTTTTCAGTTACCCCTTTCCCTCTTCTAGGGAAAGAATTGACACTAATTATCTATTATCTTTCTTTTCAGTTTTAACCTAGTGGCCTGTTATATTCTCCCTTTGTCTTTTAATTGCTGTCCCAGCATCCATTTACCTCTGGAGATGTAATGAAATACTATCTGTATATTCTGGTTTTGTCTTTTCTTTTCGCATGCTGAAACCACTTTCTGCTATGGTGCTGAATATATCCAACCACTGGTTTAAATTTCAATTTATTTGGTATTTTTTATTCTTGACGTGTCCTGTAGTTCTCCAGGAACTTCATTTACTCTGTGGTAAGCTGTTGCTCTTATTGTGCTTTTTTTTGTCCAGGCATCTGAGCTGTAAGTAACAATTGGCCTTGCCAGAATTTTTATACCCATAAATTCTGGTGTGCCTTTGAATTTTATTTGAATTAGACTGAAAACTGTTGATCCTCATTAGCTGTTAATATCTGGTAATAGTTATTTTTCTGTAGCTTTATACCTTCATGTATGCTTAACGTCTGGTATCCTATTAATGAACTCGAATAAATTAATTCGTAAGAAAAATGTTGTCTGACACTACAGTCTATAGACTTGCAGTCTGTTGTTTCAGTTTCTAGCATATAAAATTGAATTTATGAATATTGTGTGTTGCTAATATTGTCTGATTAAATGTTCCATTTGTGGCTATGAATTGCTAAGAATGTACTTTGGTTTACTTTATCAAAAGCTATTTTTTTGTTTTTATAAACTGAATACCAGATGTGTTGCTTTCCAATTAAAAATTCAAATAAAGTAGCTACTACCACAAGACTTTCCTTTTTGGAAAACTTGTGGCAGTAAAATAAAAGGGCTGGCATGTTTGTTCTGTTTTGGTTATCGTATTTCACCACTGACAATATACTGCAAAGTGTGCTCTTCACCAGGATTGATTACTCAGGGCAATAAAAAAATATTTTTTGTCTGGTGCCTGGTATATTTTAATGAATTCTTAGATAATTTTGGCTGATAAATTTGAAAATATCAGTTTTTCTGTATCATGTCTAGGTTTTTGGTTTTTACTTATATCAATTTGACATTACATTACATTGTAATACATATTTCCAACAGTGTAAATGGGCTAATACTAGTATGTCATAGGGTAATTAGACAAGTCGGTTTCTTTAACAAATTTATTTTATTCATATAAGAGGGAAAGAATATCAAGTAATAAACTAAGCATGACCCATAAGCAAAACACAAACATATACAAAACCGAAAATGTGCAAAGATTCCATCTGAAAATTAGAGGAATAAATTTAGCTTCTTCACATGCCATAAATATTGAGCAACAGGCTTATCTCCTTCTGAATGCTAGCAACAATCTACCATCAATGTATCCTTCTTTTATGTATTGATGTAATCGTTCACCTTGTTCATTGCTGACATCTCCAAGATTTTCAGTGATCAAGATGACTAAAAAGAAAATGCATTTTGATGCTCATATTCATACCACTATCACGAAAAGTTGACTTGTTACTAACAAGATCCATGTATTTTTCACTTTTGTGTTCCCCAAAGAAATTTGGTACTACTACTACGAAGGCTCGCCAAGCTAATGTTTCATTCTCGTGCATTATTTTCGCGAAATTTGCTGTCCTTTATGAGGTTAAAGATCATTGATCCATCATAAATCCCTGCTTTAAGATTTTCAAATGTCTTTTCTGAAAACACTGCAAATATATCTGAAGCACTCCCTGTGTTTGGACGAAGCTTTGGCAATTTGTTTTATCAATCACAGTTTGATGTGCAGGGGTGGGAAGACGATTTTTTAACAATTAATGGTTCTAATATATTGGCAGCTCTAGAAGGAGCCATATCTATTAAAGGTGCCAGTATTTCTTAACATCGAGATTCTCACTGACTCTACTATCCCATATGCAAAGGAGGCATGGATATTATGTATAATAAGATTGCTGTCTTAAGAGAAAATTCATCTATTGCAATGTTGGCATCTGAAGGTGTTATAATAAATTATAATGAGAATAAGGTGACAAATCAATGCAGTTGGTCTACATACATAAATAATATTAAAAACCTATGAACTGGGAGTGAGCGAGCTTCGTAGCTTCAGATATTGACGTTTTAAATGCAACATCTGTGGTACATTACTGTGAAAAATAAATTCCAGCCATGCATCGTAATTAAACATTACTCCAATTGAACTTCATGTGCACCATTTGTTCATGTTAGAATGAAAAGAAACATACATACAGGGTGCGGCAAAATGATCTGACGGTTTTCGCCGCCGTATTTTGCAAGCGAGTAGATGTTGGGGGGTGGTGCGGTTAGGCGCGATCCAGAGCCCTCGAGTGGACATTTGTGGTAGCCATAGAACAATGGTCGGGTGAGCACCGTGCGTTTGTTGTCGAGGCGTTTTTTAAAAGTGGCGATTCGTGCGTTGCTGCTCAGCGGCAGTTTCGTAGACGATTTAACGTGGGTCCAATAGGAAGAGTCCCAACTCGTAACACCATTATGCTATGGGAGAGCACCTTCAGAGCTACCGGTTCAGTGTTAAAAAAGAAGTCAATATGTCGACCAAGGTCATCTAGGACGCCAGAGAATATCGATCGAGTAAGAGAAGCTGTGGCAGCCAGTCCTCGGTGGTCGGCCCGCAAACAAGCTGCTGCTTTGCACATGTCTGACCACTCGGTAAGACGAATTTGTGTTTCGATCTGCACTTCCACCCGTACAAAATGGCTATCGTCCAGCAGTTAAAGCCTAATGACTATGCAAAGCGTAAAGCATTTGCAGAAGAAATGGTTGCAATACTGACTGATGAAAAAATTTTAATGATGAGCGACGAGGCACATTTCCATCTTGATGCTTATGTGAACAAACATAACTTTGGTTATTGCTCGCCTACAAATCCTGAACAACTGCATGAACGTCCTCTGCATAGTCCTAAGGTTACCGTGTGGTGTGGTGTAACAAAAAGGTGTGTCATTGGGCCATACTTCTTCGAAGAGGGTGGTCGAACCGTTACGGTCAATTCGCAACGTTATTTGTTGATGCTAAAAAACTTCATGATCCCTGAACTTAAGAGAAATCGTTTAGTGCGCAGTAGGATATGGTTCCAGCAGGATGGGGCAACTGCCCATACAGCCAGTGAGGTTATGGACGTTTTGAGAAGCATGTTTCATGGTCGAGTGATCTCGCGATTTGGGGACATTGAATGGCCAACTCGCTCTCCAGACCTTAGCGTTTGCGATTTTTTTTTTTTTTTTTTTTCTTGTGAGAGCTCCTTAAAGCAAGAGTTTACACAAACAAACCCCACACACTGGACGAACTGAAAGAAGACATACGCCAAGAAATCGCCAACCTGCCTCGTGCAATGTTAGAGCAGGTGTTCAACAGCTTCAGTGCAAGGCTGGAAGAATGCTTGTTCAAAGACGGACGTCATTTAAAGGGCGTTATATTCACATCTTAAACGGATGAAATTGGTTGTTCTGATGTTATTGTCATTAATTTGCATGAATACCATTCTGTAATAAGCAATAAAATATCTTTTAACACTTTTATTTTTCATGTTGTTTTTATTTTAAAACCGTCAGATCTTTTTGCCGCACCCTGTACATGCATACACTTATAAACATTATTCATGTTGCTTGACACCTAATGCATCAAAGAGGGATTTTGCATAGCTTAAAATCTAAACCTGATATGTTGAAATGAAGATCATATTTGGAATTGGTACCAGTTTCAAATAGAAATGGTGTTTATTTCCTAAATACCAAAATCATTGTTGTCCAGTATTGTTATAGATCTAGTACTGGTAACTTGTCCAAATGTTAAACAAAAGCTCGTTAAGATGCGTATTATTAAACAGTTCAGCAATAACAATTCAAATCAACAGAGCCCCTATCCCTTACACAGCGAAAAAAATTTGAATTCACATACCATTCCTCATAGAAATGATCATGGTTTACTCATAAAGAAAAGGAGAAAGTTCATTGAATTTAAAAGACACTTGTTTAATGATAGCTTTAAACAAAAATGTCCGTTACTAGTCATGCTACACATAAGTCGAAATAATGGACATTGCATCCAAATAGATTTCCTGGCAAAGTTTCCAAAAGAGTTAACTTGCATTAATTCAATTAATAACACACTTTCACAATCATTTTTACTTGATTTGCTGAGAGGACCAACCATACACTTGCATCACTTTAAGATTCACCTATTACACCAACCGAAATGTGTGTGTGTTTATGTAGTCACACTTTGCTTTTTATATAAACATGCTGAATGCGCAGATCCACTCTCTACAAATTCCAGACTAAAACTGATTAGCTAACATGGCTGAGGGCAAAACCACCAACAAGCTTGTCATGTGACCTCAAATGGCCAATCATAAATTTACTTGGACAATTTTTATTGCAAAAACTTTGTCTCCACCATTTGTTCGATTTAATAACTCAACTTTTTATTTCATTACCAACTGACCTAATTTCTACAAAGTGACAATACCAAATGTTAAAACAATTTCTATATAATCAAATTTCATATTAAACTTGCCCCAAATTTAATTCCAGAAATCTCACATGGTTAAAAGTTGGTAAAACTCTAAATAATATTATTCCAAGCTCAAAATATATCACGCAATACTTCATTTAATTTAACTCAAAGCATACGGTACATAATTTCCTCAAATTGCTAGAGTGTTACTCCCCGGATCATGACATGTCATCTCGGGCTTAATGGACATCAATTTCTACTTCTGTTACAAAATGTTCTGTTCTTCCTCAATTTTAATATTGATAATATTCCTCCAATCTTTGTAGTTTCATTTCTAAAAAATAGGATAACTATAGCTTTCAGCCAGGATTCACACGGTGGTTTCCTTCCCATATTTTATTAATACAGTGTAGAAATTTAAGCGTTCTGGTTTAAGTACATCCTCTCCAGCAGCTTTATTATTTTAAAAACTTTTAAATACTCTTTCAAATTCCTGTTTTGTAATTGGTTGTTTGGGAATTTGGTGAATGAGGTTGGACTAAATTATCAGCTTCTGACCAATAATGTTGAAAATGTTGTATTCACATTAGTTTGAAATTCATTTTAATATTTTCCTTTGCTGCTAATTCCAGATTCTTTGAAATTTTAAAGTTTTATGGTTTGCTTGGATCTCTTTCCTAAATATTAAGGAAGGTGTTCCAAATTTCCCTGTAGATTTTGTTTTTAGCTATTTTCGCAGTCGCCTTTTTTCTGTTACAATAATTTTTTTCTTCTATTGGCTTGCTTGTGTATTACTTAAATACATTTATTTTACTTTCTATAATTTTGAAAATTTCTTTGTCCCAGTGCCTCAGACCTTTTTCATACCCATTTCTTTATGCCAATGCTTTCATCTTCTTAAGGCGCTTTCTTCTAACAGATGTTGGTGGTTCACATAGTGGACATGACATTACAGCTTTCATAAGCTGTTTGATTATATATTTTGCTAATGTTCTTCCATTCAAAGTCTGTTCTGTTCGTCTCAAAATGCTGTTATTTTTGTTCTTTGTTGAAAGAGCCATCCAATATTGAGATATTGTAGGAGGTTCGTTTTCAAATACTTTTGTTTTTTTCTGTGGATTTTTTATTTTTGGTTGTCTGGGTAGAAACCTAATTGTTTGAGTAGTTGGTAAATTTACTGCATACTAGGAACTTGTATTTGACTGCCATTAACTGAAGAATGCTTTTGTCATTGCAACTTTGCTTGTGATTCGTAACATGGTACTTGTAGCGGAACAAGTGTAGCACTTACTAATATGATCTTATTCACCTATTGTTAACACAGGCTGTACCACTAAGACTGTATGTAGGTTACCTGTTGGTAAATTCTACTGTATTTGCTGAATTCGTATCTTGTTCACCAGTTGGAGGTTTCACCCTGAGAATGCGAGAGTTCTTAAATCTCTTCTAACTGAAAAACAATCATTCGATGATTGTACGAAACTAAATCAAACACTAATGCTGTTATAAATGAGCCTAACTTTAATTGTGTCAAATATCTTTGCCAATGCAGCCTGTTATAACCAAATCAGTACTTTCTCTTCCTCAGACTGCAGATTCTAGTTGCAAACACTGACATGGTTTACTCTCATTCAGTAAAACTTGCATACATTGTATTTTATGTACTATTGTTAATTGAGACTTTCATGTTCATCACTAGTGTTCGGATCTTTAGGACCAAAAAATAGAGAAATATGCAGGCAAATATAACCTTAGAAATGGGTAAATATGACCTAAAATTACAAAATATGACCAAACATTTAAATTTACTATACATCAAAACATGCTCAATTAAACATAATTTATTTTTAGTATTGCTTTCACGTAGACAGCATAATTTGCTCCCATGCACTCACTGCACCATTGAGAAACTAAATTTTAAATCATTTTGTTGAAGTCACTTTAATCTCACGTAATTTACAGGAAAGAACTCTTTCATCTGTGCCAAAATACTCCTCCCCAAATTGCCTTACATATCTCTGTAACTTCGCACTTTAGAAAATTTTGTTTTCGGCATATCGATACTCACTGATCCACTGTAGATTTAACGCTGACTGAGTATTTTCAAAAGTTTTTCATTGAGACATTAATATGCATTGACACATGCATACTGCTGCTGCATTGTAGAGATTAAAAGGTGGGCGGAACATTAACGTTAAGAGAGTTACAATGATCCATAACTTTAATTCTTGTCTCGTGAATTCTGACTTATTCAGCGAAAATTAGTTTGGTTTTTCCTCCAATTTATAATAGGAGTACATTTCACGAATAGTTATCTTAATTTCTTCTCATATATATCCAGTGAATTCCCGGTGCTATTAAAAAATTGCTAGATTTTCTGTCAAAATATGATCATATGACCCTATGTAATATGCCCAGCTTGCTTAATACCTTCTCTTGCTTATTTCTAAGTGCTATAACCATTTACAACATTTGTACTAATCATTTTCTGACATTATGTAAATTTATATCACCAAAATCATCACTCCATAGATTAATTGAATCAGTAATGGAACTGTTCATGCTATCACCTATCTTAATACTTAAACAGCTTGCTTCTGACACTCTTGAGAACTTCTAAATCATTATATTCCTTCTATACTGTCAAAATTATTACTCATCAGATTCATTATATACTCCATAAAAACTGACTGACAGGATGCCTTCTAAATCAGCCTATCTCTCCTCTACTATTAATCACATGACTTGGGTCCGCCAATCGCTGACCTTCTCTTCCAAGACTTAGCTGGAGCCATCTCACAATATGTCTAAGAATTATTCTCTCAATATTCCTTGACCTAGTAAGTAAGCAGTAACAATCTGGCTTCACACTTGGAAGGGCATGGGTTTGAATCCTTATCAAACCATATAGATTTGGGAGTTCCATGGTTTCCTCAAATCACTCCAGATGAATGCTGGGATGGTTCCTTCAATAGGCCATTGCCAAATTCCTTCCCATTCCTTGCTTCCAGTCCTTTATCATCTAATGACCTCAACAAGGTGTAAAGCCAGATCCAGAAAAATACTCTTGCATGTTTTTTAAAGGATAACATGAGCTACATTTGGATTACATTGAATACTGTTTTTATGTGGAAAAATTATGCTCTTAGACTAATGTTTATGATATTGATCAATTTTCTAAATTTCTTCCAGATATTGCAATTGTTTTTGAAATTTCAATGAAAACTAAAATATCTCCTATGGATGACTTGGTTTACATATTTACTAAAGTCTTTATGTACTACCTTTATTTGTGGTGAACTAATTACATTTGGTTTTTTCCACTTGTGAGTTAACCCTGCTTTTACTTTTTCTTCAAACTGTTCATATTTGGATATATGCATCCTCTTCATACGTTGTTTATAAGATTATTAAGGCTAGAAATGTGAGCCTCAATTATCAAAATATAAATGCCTAAATATGGCCAAGTATTTTTAATCTTTTCATTGCTATTGCTAATGTTGCTGGCTTCACTAATGGATTCTAGATCTTTAATTTATTTCTCTAACAAACACAAAAGCAACATAAACTAAACAGTGACGTATGTTCCTCATAGTAAAAAAGTTAAGTTATTAAAAAAAAATTAATCAAAAATTGAATTAGAAACTGTTTGCAAACGTGAAATAAACACTCTACAATTTTAGCCTTCCTACTCACATCCACGCCATACCTAGCATAAAAGTTATATATGGGTCACACACTCACTTCACGTTATCTAATTCGTTCGCCATTCAACTCCCCAAACACACGAGTGTGCCATGGTGTGCAGTTCAAACAAATGAAATGGCAGTAACTACCAACGTAACCGACTAAAGTTAATAACTCCTTAAATGATTTTTTTAGGTTAATTTAAAAGTTTTTTTTCAGTTTTGTTAACTTTGTTAATTAATGATTAAGGGATTAACAGTTTTCTGTGCAGCTGTGTTTACGTGTTTCTGAATAATTCCAGTCTCATAAATTCTAACAATAGGCTGTACAGTAAAGCATATGTATGAAATATTAGAATTATGTCTTGATGTCCGTTTTGTTTGTGGTTTAAGGGTAAGAAAAGATTCCGTTCAAGAGTAGAATACTGCTAGAAATTAGGCAAACATCCTTTTTTTATTTTTGCAATTCCACACAACTGAGCTTCATGAATGCAAGAGGCAAAATTATATTGGTTAATTAACAATGGCATCAGTATGACAGCCACCATTAAAAAAAAAATATTGGAGAAGCTGTATTATTTAATAGAGGATATGTTCAGATTATCATTAAACCAATTATCTTATAATTACTGCATGCAAATAGGATCCTGCTTGTAGCTTCATTATAGATGTTCCTGAATACTGCTAAACAGAACATGATATGCCATTTTTGGTCTAAATATGGCTAGAGCTGTCTCTCATACAGTTCATTGTGGTAGAATTTAATGTAAATGAAGGATCAAAATTGTAGAAAATTTTCCTTGTAGGTGACTAGGCCCTTGTAAGAATAAGGTTCTTGACACTAATAAAAACCCATGAAACATTAACTGTAAGTTGTATGGAAACCGAAAATGGGACTTTAAACATTTTAATAGAATGAAAGAATGAAAATACATCAATTGGTCATATGAGGCGAAACACAAGGTGGAGTGTGTTACTTCAGTGTTTTTTAATCATCAATTTTGTTTTTGTGTATTTAGTGTCTATCAAGTCTGCTCTTTTAAGGTTTTAAGTCATTTATAATTTAGGTCTGGTTACCAATTCATTAAACAAATAATTGCAATGGAAGCTGAATTTACCAATGCAAACGACTGTAATTTGCTGAGTGTGGTGTGTGAGTGGTAATACTCTGGCCTTGCGTTTGGGTGGACTGCCAGTGTAAATCCCCATTTGGCAGTCCAGATTTGTTTTCCATGGTTTCCCGAAATCAGTCTGGTTATAATACTAGGATGGTTCTTTCAAAAGGCCTTGACCAAACTCCTTTCAGTTCCTTGCACCCCCTCCCCACTGGTTCTTTTCTGCCTGTAATGATATTGAAGAGATGTAGAACCATAAAGGGGGGGGGGGGGGCTGTAAATTTAAAAAAAATTGGTGATTAAGCTGGGAATGTTTATTTGCCACAACCTGTGATTTCTGCTCAGCAGAATTTTGGAACATTAAAACTTTCCTGTGAGAGATACTCAAAAACTGAAAGTGCAGTTTTGTAGTGTACAATGCACTTATTTCCACATAACTACAAATGAAGTCTTTGTTGGCACTTTGAATGTTAGAATAGAGGATTGATTTCAGATAATTACATGCCGTAGAAACTGTTATTAAATCCTAAAATTTGTTTTATAGGAGTAATATTAGCAGAGGCAGTAACCAAGTAGAAAACGTTGCTTATGCATGTGAATAGACATTGAGCTAGCGGCAAGAATTCGTTGCGCCAATCTGCTAGTTGGCGAGATTGAATGGTTCATTTTCTAACAGTAGTGGCATTATAAAAGTTACCAACATATTTTGAAACGCGTTACTCATTTGCTAGATGAGTAATGTACTTGAAGTTTACATTTAACATGGAAAAAATATCAAGTTACACATGTGAAAAGGAAAGATAAATTATACCCAACACTCACCAAAGTTGAAGGATGGGGGGGCTTTTGTGAGTGTTGTCTGTAATTTCTTTCCTTGTAAATATTGCCTTGCGGCAGTTCTTTCACTCTGTTGTTATCGATATTAAGGTACACAGTTTAATGAGCATGCCAAAATATTAAGTAAAAACTTAGGTCAAAGTGGTATCCACAAAAATACATTTAAGATTTTGTTTTTTCAAATATGTTGAGTTCCATCATGCAAGTTCGTGGTTTAAACATCAATAAACAATTTTCTAGTTGTTCTGATCAATGTGTTTACGCATCGATGCACTACACACCACTTGTAAATAGTAGAACTCAGTTGAGCAATGAAATTCCCACTCAGTTATCTTGTTTACTACTGCACGTACAGATGGAATGACAAATGTTTTGGCACCAATATTCAAATTGACAAAAAAATTGAAAAATTTTACACTTCATTTGTTTCTTCCAAGAATATTATTTTGTTTTAGTTATAATAGATGCATGGATGCAACACTTGCTATTTTCCCAAAAGTAATTAAGTGCCTACTGGGTGTTTGCATTGTGGATATGCAGTTTTGATTTTACTTGGTTTCCTAAATCACTTTAGGCTGATTTTGAGAGCAGGGCTGCCAATTCTATGGATTTATCCGTAGATCTACGGATTTTTATAAAAAGTTAGGACCGAGCGTGGTGGGGTAACGGCTAGCGTTCTGGTATCGCATTCGGGAGGATGGCAGTTCAAATCCCCGTCCGGGTATCCAGATTTGGGTTTTCCATGGTTTCCCAAATCACTCCAGGCAAATGCCGGGATGCTTCCTTCAAAAGGCCATGGACGAATTCCTTCCCATTCCTTGCCCTCCATCCTTTCCCGTCTCTAAAGACCTCGCTGTTAGAGAGATGTTAAACAGACAAAAAAAAGGGGGTTAGAATTTTCGGATTTTGTTAAATATCTACAGATTTTTGCTACTTTTTTTACTATTTTTTGATTTTTCCATATATTGGTGTTTTGTTAAACTTTGAGTGTATAGTGTTAATGCATTACAGAATTGTCAATAATTGTGAATCGTTTCCTTGCAACCGCTCGTGTGAACCAACAATTGAAATAAAGCTCATATTTTGTTTGATTTAGATTTTATAGATCTTAAAAGACCGTAATGGAGAACTATCGGCGCACTCTTTATGCACGGTGACACGCTCTTTGGCACGGCTTACAAAGCAGTATCTTCCGAGCAGGCTTAACCAATATCAGAGAATCAAAAGTGTCGTTTTTAAAATTTCCTGTTACAGAAGATATGCTAAATTTAATGTCAACAAAGAAAATGTGTTTAAAAAAAGAGTAGGCATAGCAGCAGCAGTGATGAAAGTGACATTGTATAGAACATGTTCAGAGATATTCTTACTTTCAGTCTAGAATATTATTTTGTATTTCAAATTTTAAGGACATGGAAATAGAAAAGTATTATTAATTTTGAGTCTTTCTTCAATAATTATTGTTTCAGTCTTTTCAGTTAGCGAGTCTCCGGATTTTTGTACCCAATCTACGGAAATTTTAGCCGCCATTTACTGATATTCAAAACCAAGAGGCTGGCAGCATTGTTTGGGAGTTTCCTGATCAATTTCCTTCTTATTCCCCCACTGATATATTCAAAAGTCCTTGCTGTAAAGACACCATCATTGATTAATGAAGCATTTTTTGGGGAGCGGGGTTAACTAACCTGCTATTTGTGAAGAACAGTATATTTAGTGTGCTGCAGAATTTGATTTGATCAATGAGATTGAGTAAAAAAATGTTCATTCAACATGACTATTTAATACTGGTACAATAGAGGCTGCTAAACAGTAAAACACTGATCCAGTCATTAAGGCTAAGTAAGCCCAACATTCATGACAACATTAAGAAATTTTGTAGGACCACATATCATTAACAACATTATTAGTGTTATTTAATGAAATGCAGATCGAAGTGGTTTTCTCTTCTGTTAATACTGTAAAACTATTCGCGCCAATTGTGTGTGTGTGTGTGTGTGTGTGTGTGTGTGTGTGTGTGTGTGTGTGTGAGACCTATGTAGGAAAAGTAAAACTATTGCTTACACATTACTCGTGTGAGAGAATGAAGTACATGGCAAGATTAATGGATTATTACATGAATGTTTAAGTACATATCAATCAATCTTGCCACGGATTTGATTTATTTAATATAACGAGTCATTTTTTTTTTTTTTTTTTTTTTTTTTTTTTTTTTTTTTTTTTGTACATACAGGTTGAATCATTTGTTATTGATCAAGCGGAGTTGGACGAAGAGACACGTTTGGATACATCAAAGTTCCTGTCTCCTGAGGAGACCATAGAACATTCGGTAGACCCAGAAACCCAAGCAAGACTTGAAGCCCTTCTCGAGGCTGCAGGTATGTTCTTTGGTTTACTGAACCACTTTTTACATAATTGTTTTTGTTTACTGTCCTGTCTGTCACAGATATCCATGTTACATAATTGCTTTGCTGGTCGTCTCTATATAAGAAATCCCATTAGTAACCCTGCCTTGACATGAGTAAGTGGAGACAATTGTAAGCCATTAGGTACCTGATGGAGACAAATCGTGTTTTCACACAATATGGCTGGACACGTGAAGATTACATTGCATGTGCAGTCATGTCAATCGATCCAGTGGCATATTATAAATGACTTGAAAGATTTATGTTGAATCCTTTTTATTAATATCTCTTACTCTTTTTGAGCTACCGATCCCTTGTAAAATTACGTTTTGTTCACACTCTCCACTTCCAGATAGTGACTACACCTAATGAAACCTTGAGGACCACAAATTGTATGCAAGTGCTCTACTCCTTTCTTCATGAACGTGGGTTGTTTCTCACAAGCATTTTTTAACTCCACCTTCTTGGAACAATGAATGCTGCATACTCAACTGCTTAGCAGTTACTTACCGATTGTCAAAACAAAAACTGTCTTTGCTCTGAGCAGCTTCATATCTCCATATAAACTTTCTTTGCTCTGTTGAAGGTGGGCCAGGTATTTCCAGCTGAAAATAAAGGATTTTTTCTCTTTTGACTTCAATTCTACACAGCTGATACCATCCCGTTCTTTGTAAACTAGCAATATATTTGAATGTAATGAAAGGAAATCCATAAAATTATGCTTATCTTTACATACTGTTTTTCAGTTTTTGTGAAAGCCTTGAAAATGTTTTTAAGTGTATGCTATTCAACTTTCTCAGCTATTGGAATTCTCAATTATTTGCAGCTATGCTTTTATTTTAAATTCTGTTCCTTTTGTTTGTAGATCGAAGCCATTTCCTTGATTATATTTTAAATCGTTGTGCTGTAAAAAATTCGTCTGTTATCAGAGACTATCTTGAAATTTCCGTCAAGTTTTTTACGTTTAATATAATTTTTACAGTGCTTGGTTTTTCAATAATGAAGGATTTCTATATTTCTTTTAAGAATTTGGTATCACTATTCGGATAAAATTGAAGTTTTTGGAAAGTTACATGACTTTTTAAGAGCTTATGCAAGATGTCGCTGTATTGTGAATGTGACTTGTATCTAATCAACAGGAATTAGGTATAATGAATTGTTCATAACACCCTCACAAATTTCATTATGTATTTATTAAAAGTATTGAATACAAAGGTTCTGTGACTATATAGACACCTCTGTTTTGTGTTAGATATCAACGAACTGAATCAGTTATACTGTATTTTGACTGTGGAATTATTTCTCAAATGTCAAGATTTATTACAAGGTTTTTTAAAAAAAATGATTTGAATTTCTGATCCTCCCCCCCCCCCCCCCTTTTGAAGACCAACATTCATTAGACATTTCTCCAGTCTCTCACTTCTGGTAAATTTGGATATAATTCCTTTAAAGGCCATGAGTGAGTTCTTTCCAGGTCCTTTCCATCTATAATTACCTTCATACCAATGATGTTTAAAGCCCTATTAAAAAAAATTGACACATTTTTGACAAACCCGGATTCAAGTACCTCCATTAAGGTAAAAAAACTTTTTTTGTTTGTTCTTTTCACATTTTAAGTTGCATGAAGTGCTTTTTCTTTTTTTCAGTTGTTCAAAACATTTAGCTAACCATGGTTTGTCTATTCAACATTTTGTCTTGGTTGTTAGGGATTGGAAAATTATCAGCAGGGGATGGAAAACATCTGGCAGATCCTGAAGTCTTGCGTCGCTTGACTTCTAGTGTATCTTGTGCTTTGGATGAGGCAGCTGCTGCCCTTACACGCATGCGGAGTGAGAACCCACGCCAGCAACCTGAAAGGTAATTACATTTAAAAACTTTGGGATAATGATGTATAAAAACTTTTTAAAAAAATAAAAAAGTGTGTACTATTCTCTTACAAAAAGATTGGTGTAACATAAGCCTTAGTTTCCATGCTCCCCAGGTTGTGCTGCATCCTTGTATCTGACTATAGATTCTTTTGATTGTAACAAATCTTCCTTCTTCATGTGAGCTGGTTATAAAATATTGTGTACCAAAAATGTTGAGTAAAAGCTTTGTTTCTGTGTGCATTTGGTAAATACTGCTTTCAATCATGGTTTTTTCCTTCTTGTATTCCACTCCGATATTGGTCTCGTATGCATACATTTCTTTCATCTTAACTATATTTACCTGAATTATATTTATGACTGTATATTAGCTTTCTGTAAAAAGGTTTTCATTTGAAGTTTCTTTTGTTTACCCGGTCTTTTAAGGCAGTTCTTTTTCTGTCCTGTTTTAATACCAGTGTTTTATTTACTTATATATTTCACACCTACATTGAAGCACTAGAAATAAACTGTAAACATTTAAGTCTTAGTATTAATGGAGATATCGCTTTCATCTTCCTTTTCTGCTCCCAAAACGTTTTCATTGTCTCTGACATCGCAGTCCTCTATTCTTCAGTTGTAGTGTGTTGTTTTTGTTGAAACATTTTTAGTTTCTCTTGTCTTTCTTTCTTAGAATCCTCTTCCCTTTGTTACCCTTTTATCCCTAACTCTTCTGTATAGTTTTGAAACCAGTTTACCGAGTGTGGTGGGTGAATGGTTAACGTTATGACCTCGCATTCGGAAGGACGCCGGTTCGAATCCCCGTCCGAACATCCAGATTTGGGTTTTCAGTGACTTCTCCAAATCACTCCAGGCGAATTCTGGGATGCTTAATTAAAAAAGGCCATGGCCGAATTCCTTCCTGTTCCTTGTCCCCAATCCGATCCAGCCTCGATTGACCTCGACAAGATGTCTGATGATAATATTTGGAGCCAATCTGTTTTCATTTTTATGTAATGGCTGGATTATTGCTGTGTTCCATTCTTCAGACATATTCTCAGAATTAGATTTCTGTGATGTACACACTTTATCATTATTCTTGGCCGTTGCTGAAAAATTCTATCACTCTTATCTTGCACAATCCTACATCAATGTCATCCTAAGAAACACTAATGCAATACTTGCTTGTCAGTATTGTGTTACTGTTGCAGCCAAGAATAATGATAAAGTGTGAACTTCCGCGGTTTTCAAAATATTTGTATTCTTCCTTAGCTCTGTGACCAGCTGGTTCTCTGCTGCTGCTTAGTAGTTCTTAAGTGAAGCAATGGCTTTTAAAATTTCGATGACATCTGGTTGTACTCTTTTATTTTTTTGGATAGAACTAAATTTGAAATATAATTTGTTTTTCACAGTAATTTTTTGGATCTCTCTCAATACATTAAGTAGCTGGGATCCTGTTTGACTTGGGGGTGATTTATTTCCTTTTTTCACCCTGATTCTTAGTTTCAAGATATAATGAACTGAATTGATGTCTACCCTTTGGAGGACTTTGACGTTTCAAATTTCTTTGTGGTAGTTTCATTCATGTCTACATGATACATCTTTAAGTTGCCCATTTTTATGTTAGGTCATTTCCAAAACATTAGTAATTGTAACTGTCTTCTAAATCTTCTGGTTTCCAGAATAAGGCGACCATCTATGCAAAGCTCGGTTAATCTTTGACTTTTTTTGTTGTTGATTTGTGAGCTGGCCATCTTCCTATCACTGTTGGATATCTTATTTCTTTTTGTATCTTTGTGTTGAAATCTCCAAGCAATATTTTAATGTCTGAATCAAATTTGTATGTCAGTTGGTTTTTTTCCCCCCAAAAATGTCTTCTCTATTTTTGGTATTTTTGTTATTTGTTGTGGCATGGATATTTCTCAAGGAATAAGTTTTGTTCTCTGCTTTAATTGTTAAAGTTGCCATCCTCGGGGAGAAATCTTCGATTGACTGAGTGTGATATCTTTTCTTGATGTTGTGTATTCAAACAGGTGGATTTTTATGTTAGAAGAATTTCCATATATGGTTGATTATCTGAACTTGTGATTGGAACAATTCTGAAGCCAGGATTTGCAATTCCAGATGTAATCTGGAAGGTGATTAATGAAGGTGAAGTGTGTTTGGTCCACGAGAGCTATTTTATTTCACTTGTTTGCTGACAAGCCTGTTAGTACTCCTCCCGCCTATTCCACACCTTCCCCAGCATAAGCGGATCTTTGTCAATACTACTATATTATTACTACAAATGGTAGTGTATTATTAACCACTCTCCTTCCCCCCCCCCCCCATTTTCCGATGGGCAGCAGTTGACTAAGAATTTATGTAGACATTGGAGGAATATTTTTCTGGGTTGCATTTTCTCTAGCATTGTTTATTATACTAAATTTGTACAGCTACATTCTGTGGGATGGCATAAAGAGGAAATATAGGTGATGAATAAATTGTTGAGTATGACTGATATTGTAAAGCCTGAAAAGTAACACTAAAGTATATTAATTCTTTGTGCTTCTCATCTAAGAGCAGTTTAACTGTATGATCTTGGTTTGACAACTTAAAGAATATTTTTTTAAAAACAAAATTTGGTGTTTACAGAACTCTGGTTGAGGCTTGTACTGACGGAGACGTAGGGACGGTGCGTAAACTCTTGACTGAAGGCAGAAGTGTTCACGAAACCACGGAGGAAGGTGAAAGCCTACTCTCGTTGGCCTGTTCGGCTGGTTACTACGAGTTAGCTCAGGTAAACATCTTCCTTTTTTTTTCCTTCAATAAGAATTCAAATTGTGAACTGTGTTGCTTATTCTTTTTGGCATAACTAGGTGTTATTAGCCATGCATGCCAACGTAGAGGATAGGGGAATTAAGGGAGATTGCACACCTTTGATGGAAGCAGCATCAGCAGGTCATGTGGACATTGTAAGGCTTCTCATCGCTCACTCAGCAGATGTTAATGCTCAGTCATCTTCAGGTAAGGCATTTACAGTTGTGATAATTAATTTTTTATTTATTTAAAAGTTATAAAATGTGGTTTCTCTCTCTCTCCCTAGGCAACACACCTTTGATGTACGCTTGTGCTGGAGGTCATGAGGAAGTGGTGAGGACACTGCTTGAAAATGCTGCCAATGTTGAAGATCATAATGAAAATGGTCATACCCCTCTAATGGAAGCAGCCAGCGCAGGTCATGTTGGTGTTGCAAGGGTAAGATTGCAGATTTTGCTAAAACCCAGTGGCTTCAACAATTTAAAGAATGTTTCCGAATCACAAGAATCTTATTTTTAGATTCTGCTGGAACATGGAGCCGGAATTAATACTCATTCGAATGAGTTTAAGGAATCGGCACTAACTCTTGCTTGCTACAAAGGGCATTTGGACATGGTTCGCTTCCTACTTGAAGCAGGGGCTGACCAGGTGAGCAGAGAGTTTCTCACTGTTCCAGTAATTCATTACAAAGACACAGGGTTACTAATTTCTTTTACCATAAAGTTGGAAATATAAATTTTATGACAACTTATTTGTGTTTGTCACAGCTGGAAATGTTTAGATTGATTATCAGTCATTTTCAGAAGTATGGAAATTTATGTAGTGTAGGTGCTGAAGTAAATGTCGGAGAATGATTCTGACTTTATTTGCGAATGGATAATGGGATTGGGTATATCTGGGATGGAGGTATGTTCAGGCTTGAGAAAACAGAAGTAGGATGACACTTCTAGTCAAGACTGTACAGTGATACAGTAAGATGTTTCAGAAATTATATTGTTACGATATTTAAGTCGCCAGATCACTTGACTGTGGCTACAGAGGCATTTTTTAATAATTGGGTTGTCTTGCTTTGTTTTATCACTAATCAATCGACTATTATACCGAGAAAGTTTGTATTCATTGGCGAGAAAACATTTGTTCCTATAATTATAATTGGCCTGCTAACATTGTGAAAATTATAAGTTCAAGTAAGAAACTTTAATTGAAATAAAAATTCTTTTCCAGTTTTGTTAGAGAGAATACTAACAACAAGAAAACTTAAGTTAGTGCCTGTGAAATATGTGTTTCCTTGCTTTGAGATTAGAAGATTTCTATTTGAGAATTTCCATATATTTAGTTTGTGATCTCTCCCCAATGTAGTAAATGAAATTATTGATAGTAATATTTTGACTTCCCATTAAGTTGGCATATGTGAAAGTAATTTCAACAATGTCTTAAAATTTCATACAAATTTGTCCCCATAAATTATTTAAATGAAGCTGCTAAATTATTCAGCTTCATATATGGCACTACCTCTTAATTTTTTGTTTTTGATTTGTTCTCATTTCTCCTCTAATGCACATCTGTTAACCCTTTCCTCCCTGACGGTACTTACAAGTACCACTGTATTTACCACCATATAATTCGACAACACCAGTGTCCACTGCATTGATAAGCCTGTTGATGTATTGCTGTATGATTAAATCAGACAATGACAACATTTATTTTTAAATTTCTGCGTGAAATTGCCGAAAAATTAATTTTCTAAGTTTTCAGCATACAGACCAAAAAAAACAAGTGGTACATTACTATGAATACAATGTAAGATTTGGAAACTGTCCCTAAATTGTAAACATCTGATGAAGATGTGAAGTATGTAGAACGAAGAAAATACAGTAAAAACATCATTCCAAATGTTGCACTACAATGTCGTTTGTGTCTGAATGAGCAAAAAATTTTTTTTTTTTTTTTTTAATATCGTGAGGCAAATATTTCATACCAATATGAACATAATGATTTCAATTGCTATTTCTGTACATCATGTGATACACAAAGTCCCTGACGGTACTTATAAGTACCGGCTTAGTAATTAGCACTTAGTTCCAAAAAAAATTTGAAAAAAATATGTGTGTTTAATTTCAAGTACCTTTATACAAATATATAATTGAAATTATAAATTTCCCTTTTTTTCCAATAGCCGGTAGGAAAGGGTTAAGAGACACTTCCAACTCTCCATACATTGTAAGTGTGTTGATCTTTTGGGCCAATAAAGCCTAATGTGTGTCAGGTTTTTGGAACTGCACACTACAATATTCATCAAGCTGTTTGGGTGATGTGAACTAGTCTGCAGTAATTGTCACTAGCCACTGAACTGACACTAATATATGCCGGTACTGAAAACAAATCACATTATTGTAACTTTGCTGAACATTTATTAAAAGTACTCAATAGCTTTCCTTGCAGCAGAAAATTCTAGATTGTGGTAGATGAATGCTAGTAGAAGTCTTTTAAAGCAAGTGAACTGTACGGTACTCTTCATTACTTAATCAGTGTACTGTGTATGTATTTAACATACAATTTCATCAGTTCATTAATTTAATTAAAAATTTAAACAAATTTTAAGAAAATTACTTGCTTCACAGTCCTTATTCAGGTTTGTTCTTATACCTTTGGTATATTTTATGTACATTGTGTTCCTATTTTGTGAATTCATGGACTGTTATGCTTATCGCTTAAGAGAATTGACCATGATTACTTTGTAACTAGAAAAATATTATTAATTTCCGTGTCCAATACTACAAAATTATTGTTAAACGTTTGTGTGTGTTACAATTATTCAATTCAGTGCTTAATAACATCAAATATCTCCAATTCCCCTTACGCTTCTTCTATTTTATACTGGAGGTGATATTAGTTTAGAGGATCTCCGTTGTGTGGAACACATTTTGGATATTAATTTCTGTCATAACCCAACAGAGTTTTGTCAGAGGGGTATATTCCCCAGTCTTCTGTAATCCTGTGAAAACCAAGTTGATTTCTAAATTCCTTGGTAACTTGTGTTAAGTGAAAGTTGTTTCAAGTCTTCATGTAATCCATTTGAGCCAGTGGTGTATCCACATTCTGTATTTATAAATTTTCTTGGCTGCTTTGTCAGAAGTCATGTTTCACTCAGTCAGATAAAGTAGAATTATCAGCATTTCATAACAACACGAACTCCGCATTATCTTTGGCAAATAACTTTTAAAATAATCGCATGTACAAGTATGGATCTTAAATTGAATGATGCTTTTTCTTTTGTAATGGTTCTTAAATATTTTGGCGCTTTCCATTTTTCTAGAGTCCATATTGTAATTTAAATTTTGATGTGTATGTATTAATTTCTTCAGACATTTTGTTTTTGAAATAGCATTCCTTTACATCTCTAACACTTTCTACATTTGTCATTTATTTTTCGTTACAGGTTCTATATTTTAATGATGCCAGTAATTTTTTCACATTTCCCTTCTTTTCTTCCCTCAATAACACCAAAGCAGTTTTTTTTTTTTGTAAGGTGACCTCATATAAATAATTTTCTAATGTTTATTCAAAGTTGATACAGCAAAACCAGAATTTATCAATTTCTCCCAGCTTGAAACCTTGCAAATTGTACATTTTGGACTGTGACAAGTCTTCAATTTTTAATGTGGTATTCTGTTTACTTATTACATGATCAAAAAGACTAGCTGTCATGTTTTTTCTTGAAGCAGTTCCATGAAGACAAAACTCCTTTGACATGCATTGTAAATGATCCAATATTACAGATTTTATTTTATTTCCTCAATTATCATGGAAGTCACAGTTGACCAAAGAAGACAGTTGCTTCTTACATGGGTGGACACGGTTAATCAAAAAGTTAACTTCATTAATCCACTACCTAAAAAGTTAACTTTGATGATCGTTAAAGCAATTTAATGCAAGTTAAAGTTAACCGTCCAAAAGCAAAACTGTTTATGTACCGGTATTGCAATAGATATAACTGCAAGAAATACCAAGATGCTACGTACTGTGAGGCGGAAACAATAATACGTCTATCCAATGTCCTTCCGTAAATTGAGTTTTTATCAGGGTTCAACGTTTTTACTGGCTTTTCAAGAGTATAGGATTCTTCAGTGTGTAGTGGAATCATGTTGGCAACAAAAGGTTTACAGTACCTCGGTCCACATCAGTTTGGAATACGACGGTGCCTGTAGCGACGCCATATGTTTTATTGACATGGAGATGAAAACAAATCAGTTCTGCTGGTATTTACATTGTAAGAAGCCACAATAATTTCTTTTTTCCCACGAGTTGGCCCTGCTTTTACTTTTTCTTCAAACTGTTCATATTTTGATATATGCATCCTCTTTATATGTTATTTAAGACTATTAAGGCTAGATACATGAGCCTTTTTTGTAGAAAGTTTAAGCAAACACAGTTTGCATTCAAAAATCTACTGTTCTTTCGGTTTTGATTTAAATGCAACAATCATAAATGAGGCCAAGGATTTTTAAAATTCTCATTGTTATTGTTAGCATTGCTGCTTTCGCTAATGGATTCAAGATCTTCAGTTTTCATGACGTAATCATGTAACGAATGTCAGTTTAATTTATTATACTAACACCAAACCAATACCAACTAAAAAGTAACATTTTCCTGGCAGTAAAAAGAATCACACCAAAACTAGCTTTCCTGCTCACACCCACACCATGCCTAGCATAACAGTTATATATGCATCACAATCGCACCTCGTATTACCTAATTCGTTCGCCATCCGACTCGCCGAATGGTTGAGCATGGCGTGGCACCCATTTGAAATGAATCAAACATGTCAACTACCAATGTAATGGACTAAAGTTAACAGAAGTCCAATTTAACGGAAGTTAAGAAAGACCGTTGGCGACCTTTTAGGTTAACTTAAAAGTTAAATTTTTGTAATTTTGTTAACTTTGTTGATTAACAGATTAACGGTTTTCTGCCCAACTGTGGCTTAGTATTTTCCATAATTTTAACAAAAGTAGCTTAGATTTTCAGCCAAAATGGCTGCTGTTTTGTAGAATGTAAGTTGATCTTTTTAGTTGTTTTTTTAAATATTATTCTGTCTTGAATAACCTTACAAGTGGTGATTATTGTCAAGTTTACTACCCAATGAAGCTGAAATATTTAGTTGAACTAGGCATTTGGGTTGATATTACTGCCAGAGCATTGGTGGTCTGTTACTTGTTCCTGACCCCCCCCCCTTCTTTTTCTGATGCTTTGCTGATAGTCACAATGGATGAAATCTGAAATTACTTCTTGTCAGCACCTGTTAAAATAGAAATCTAATAAAGTTATCAATTTTAATGCAATTATATGAGAATGAATTGTTTAAGTACATTTAAAGAGTTGCTTTGTATTTAAACATGTTCTTGAATAGGTATAACGTTGACTTTTGTTGGGTTATTTTTTTTATGAAATTGATTAAACTCCACATCTGTTTCTGGAAAGTCGAATTAATCAGCTTATCCACTTTCTATCTCCATTTCTTATTATTGACAGCTTGATATATATTTTCAAAACTTGGAGTTAGTAAAAATAATAATTTTATATTATAAATTATTCATTAGACCATCTTCATGATGAATTTGCACTATCATGCCATCTGTGACGTGATGGTTGATTTCATCTGATTAGAGAGATAACTAATTAAATCTGTTGTAATACACTGACAACATATAAAACACATCAGACTAAGTGGGGTGCTGCTGTACAGTTTGTATCATTGTATTACATGTTTATACTTGTAACAAATATTTCTCCAACTTGCTGTTTTGAATAAAAGTGTTTCTTGTTGACTCTTTAGTTATTGCAGTTTGTTTTCATCCATATTTTTAAAATATTTATAATGAGGATAAAATAGTTTTTAGTAATCCATTAGTGGAAGTGAGGATCGGTTACCATGGTTTGATTTCTCTGTGAATCTGTTAAGTATAAACACCTAAATTTAGTAATAATAGCCTGGCGTGTTTGTTTAATTTAGAGGCGATTGGTAGTTAAAACAATTTTTTTACTGTTTGCTTCAATAACATATTGTTTATACAAGTGACTGTTGGAGTATTTTTGGTTTTTTGGTCGGGTTTTCTTCAGTTTATTTAAGGTATTTTACTCTAAAATGAAAAAAATTGCAAAGGTAAAATTTTGAGACGAATTCACAGAGAAATCGAGGGTAAGCTACTAAGGAAAAAAGAAAATACTGTATGTGCTGGTAAGAAACTAAACAACTTAGAGATATGCTGGCCAAAGTATTGGAAAAATCAGGTGAAGTGGATAGGAAAGAGGAAGAAGTATTGAAAACATGGAAAGAGTTCTTCAATGACCTGTTAGGAGTGGAAGGAAACCGAGGAAGAACCAAGAAAAGTACCAAAGAAAGATGGAGTGGAACATCAGCTTTAGGATGGGTAAACGGAATAATTGAGCATACTGGAATTAGAATTTGTCGTGAAAGATATACCAAATGGAAAATAGCCAGGTATATGAATTGGCAGTAGTACCAATTGAAAAGCAACGGTAGTGTAGAATTATGTTGAAAGTCTGGAAAGAAAAGAAAATGCCTGATGACTGAAGAAAGGAAGTCATAGTACCTATCCATAAAAATGGGAGTAAATTGAAATGTGAGAACTACAGGGGTATTACATTGTTATGCCATGGCTTGAAAATATGTGAAACATTATTCTAAATAAAATCAAAATAAAGAACACTGGAAATGACTGAAGAACAGTTTGGTTTCAGGCGTTGTGGAGACATGACCTGAAGATTAGTGTAAAAGGGGGGGGGAGAGACTTACAGTATGGAAGATTTTAAGAAACACTGGCCCATCAAAGGATTTGTTACTCGACGGCAATAAATTGTATTGGATAGAGTGGTTTGTATATTTGGGAAGCAAGGTACCAGCAGAAAGATGGAGGAAGAAATGGCAGGGAATACAAAAGAGTGGACAATTGTGTCATCAGATAAAGGATGTAATTTGGAGGTAGATGATAGGAAATGAAGCCAAAATTTTGTTTTACCTGCCAATACTCAGCTATGGTTCTGAAACATGTACTTGGACAAAGATATTTGCAGATTATAGGCAGCATATATGAGGTTTCTGAGAGGGATAGAGAATGTCGCAAGGAAAGATAAAATTTGGAATGAAAATATTAATGAGAGATCAAAAGTTGAAGCATTGAAGGGATGTTAATAAAGAAGATACTGCAGTGGCTGGGGCATGTGATCAGGATGTATGTTTAAAACTGTTCTCAATATTTTCTAGAATGAAGGTGGTTTCCCTGTGTTCTTGGCACTTTCCATATATTATTCCTTCTGTTAATTTGTGCTGTCATGAATTTAATTTGACAGTAAATCATGAATGTGTTTTTTGTTTTGAGTGATGATCACCAAATCATCAAATTTTGTGTCTCAGAAACTGCTTGTACCTATGATCTGAACAGTGAGCCTGAGATTGATTTTATTTGTTTTATATATTATTTTAAACATGGATTTCAAACGAGTGTGGTGTTCCTTCCAAATGTTATTTTACAGAACATTCTCTGAAAATAACCTTACTTTAAAAAGTTGGGCTGCCAGTTAGTTGTGACTATCTCACTTATACATTAATATAGTATTAATATGGAAGAGAAAGATAATCAATAATTCAATACCTGCCATCAGAGTACATCCCAATCTGAACTCCGCAGGTGGGAACTGACTTACCAGCACGTTCTGGACACCAGACAACCCCCCTCCCCCCCTAGGTCTCTATCTAGTATAACACCTTTCTTCCTCACCCTGTTATACCCAATACTGGCCAGAATAATTAATTTTTATGTAGATATAGGCCTTATTTCAGAACTGCTTTTTTATTTTATTATATTTTTTTAAAATTTTATTGCTTGTTCTCATCTTTTAAAGATCTCCTTTTTGTTATGTTGATCTTTTTCTTCTTGTTAATTTTTCTGATTATATTATCATTGCTTTCCCCACCAGCTCCAACAGTCGGTTCCATTCCGAGTTGGATGTGTTGACTTAAGGCACTTGGCCAGGCCACATATTTCTATGTTTCCCCAAAATATTGTTTCTGTGTGTGTTATGTTTTGTTGCTGTTGCCCTCCTCTCTTTGAGTGTTGGTTGTAATTTATTTTTCTCTTCCATATAAATGTAGTCTCACGGCAATTCTTCCTGCTCCATTGTTACTGTAACTATTGAGTATTGTTGATATGAATAGTGCATTACTCATCCATAACTTTTGTTTTTCAAAGGAACATAAGACCGATGAAATGCATACTGCTCTGATGGAAGCATCGATGGATGGCCATGTGGAAGTTGCCAGATTACTGCTTGACTCTGGAGCACAGGTAAAATTTGGGGACAAAAGGCATTTAGTTCACAACTTGGTGGAAGTTTATGCCATCCAGTTGGCATACATTTTTTCTCTGAGGTTCATATTTTTGTACTGCCTTAGAAATATTCTCTCTCCATGCTGGTTGCAGAATTTATTTTATCATATTTTGCAAAAGACATTTTCTAACAATCTTATTTTTTTGTCGGTACACTGCTCACCTGTCATCTAGCTTCTGTGTGACATTGTTAAAAAGTGAGTGTTTGACTAACACTTCTGCCTTGTACTTTGGTATTCCCTATCCATTCATAGACACAACCTTTTCTCTCTCCTTTTTTTAAAATTCTTTATAATATAAAAATAGGATCGGATGCAACAGGAGAAGTAAGAGAATTCTGTTACTTTTAGTTTCAAATATTGATCTAGGAATCGAAAAGAACTTTTTAAAACTCTATGTGTGGAGCACAGCACTTTATGGTAGCGAAACATGGACTTTAGGAATAATGGAAAGAAAGAAAATTGAAGCATTTGAAATGTGGTGCTACAGAAGAAACTGAAAATTAAGTGGACAGACAAAGTAAGAAATGAACGAGTTTTGGAAATGATGGGTGAGAAAAGAAGTTTGTGGAAGAAGCTTACAGAAAGAAGAGACAGGCTAGTAGGACATATTTTGAGACATGCAGGATTGGTTAATTTGTTAGTGGAGGGAACAGTCGAAGGTAAGAACTATAGAGGAAGACGGAGATCAGAATATATGAAGTAGATAATTCGTGGGCTGTAAGGGGTATGTAGAAATGAAGAGGTTGGCACAGGATAGGAAGGGTTGGAGGATTGCATCAAACCAGTCAAAAGACTGAAGACAGCAAAACAAAAAAAAAAAACAAAAAAAATACTGTTTACAAAGTCATAAAATTTGATTGCAGGGATACCACAGACCATTAATTCAACTGCATGCTGCTCTTTTGTGCCCGTCATTAGCAGGCAGTCTTTTTTTATATATATATAGTGCTTAGATAGTTGTAGTGCAGGTAATTATTGATTCTTCCTTAGTTGTAGTGTACATATAAAAAAAGGTTGATCTAAATCAAAAATCATTTTTAAAGGCTCTGAAATGTTTTTTAGGTTAATATGCCTACCGATAGTTTTGAGTCACCTTTGACTCTAGCTGCTTGTGGTGGTCATGTAGATCTTGCCATGCTTCTGATTGAAAGAGGTGCTAACATTGAAGAAGTTAATGATGAAGGCTATACACCTTTAATGGAAGCAGCTCGTGAAGGTCATGAAGAGATGGTGGCGCTTTTACTGAGTCAAGGTATTATATAATTAGTGTTTTTTTTTTTACATGTTAAATCAAAAGGGTGAACAAAATAACTTTCTCTTTTTAATAAAAAATTGGAGCAGAAATGTTTTGTTAAAAAGTGAAAAACCTATTAATACCTACTTACAGGTGCAAACATCAATGCACAAACTGAGGAGACACAGGAGACAGCTTTAACTCTCGCTTGCTGTGGTGGATTTACAGAAGTTGCAGATTTCCTGATAAAGGCAGGTGCCGATATTGAACTGGGGGCATCAACACCTCTGATGGAAGCTGCACAGGAAGGTCACCTTGAGTTGGTCAAGTATGTGGATAATGTTCCTAATTAGTTGTTTTTTCTTCAATTAAGTGAAATAAGATTGGTAATACTAATATCTCTCTCCCTATCTCTCAATTTGAGGAAAATGATGATTATAAATATAACAAAGAATTTAATTAACTATATCAACACTTGAAAGTATTGTATGTCTCAAATGCATTCGTATGTCATTCACATGAAGGTTCTCTTTAATATTTTTGTTTCACAAACCTAGGGGAAAGGTTGTAAACTAAAATGATGGTCTTAGCTGACAATAATTGCATTGAATTATTATTATTGTATGCAAAAAATATATTTGTTAATTAATAACAAATAAATAAACCTTAGTGAGAATCTGCAGTTAAACCAAATTTTCTGAATGTGGTGGACGAGTGGCAATGTTCAGGCCTGGTATTTGGGAGAACACAGATTAAAACCCTCGGATAGCCATCCATATTTCAGTTTTCTTTGTCATTCTGAAATCACTGCAGATGAATGCTGGGATGGTTTCTTTTAAAGGCCATTAATGAATTTCTTCATGTTCTTGCCCGAATCCTGTCCTGCGTCTAATGACCAGTATGTTGACAAAGCATAAAGAACACTCTTCCCCTCCTCACTGTCTATAATAATTTTATACATATATTTCACCCTGCAGCTACCACTACCTAGTGCAGACCACTGATGTTTGTGTGTGGTAGTAGCATGGAGTTTCCCATCATGCACAATGTTTGCCAAATGCCGGTAGCTATGGGGGTGTAGGAGATACAGTGGTTGAAAGTGGTCAATCTGGGACTTTAGTATTTCGACGAATAACATCTGTGTCCCTAAATTTCTCCTTGCTCCACAGCTACATAAGACACACTGTTTGTGTATGGTAGTTGCATTGAGACTACTATCGTACACTATGATGGTTGCATGTTGGTAGCTATGGGGGTGTGGGAGTTGAAAGTGGTTGACCTGGGGCACAGTCATATTTCTATCAAGGCGTTTGTGTCCCTATATTTCATTTTTCAGCTTAAACTATCTAGGTCTGACCACTGGTGTTTGTATGTGGTAGTAGCATTGAATCACCGATCTTGCACAATGTTGGTCGAATGCCGGGAGGTGTGGGAGATATGGTTGTTGAAGATAGTCAATCAGACATTTTCGTGTTTCGACCAAAGACATTTGTGTCCATATATTTCACTTTGCTGCCACAACTACATAATGCAGACCACTGATGTTTGTGGTAGTGGCCTCAAGTCTTGCATCATGCACTGTGTGGTTAGGTGTTAGTAGCCTCGGAGGTGTGGGAGATATGGTGGTTGAAAGTGGTTGTCCTAGGCCATTTTCCTATTTTTACTAAGGACATGTGTGTCCCTATATTTCACCATGCAGCCAATCTGCCAAGTGCAGGCCACTGGCATTTGTGTGTGGTACTAGCCTCGAGTATGCCAACATGCGCCATGGTGGTTATATGTCTGTAGCTATGGGGGTGTGGGAGGTATAGTGGTTGAAATTGCCCAACAGAGTGGATTTTCATATTTTGACCAAAGAAGTGTCCCTATCTTTCACTTTCCATCCAAAACTACCTAGTGAAAACTACTGGTGTTTGTGTGTTTCCCATCGTGGGCTACGGTGGTTGCATGTCAGTATATGTGGAGGTATGGGAGATATGGTGGTTCAAAGTGGTATACTGAGTATATTTTGTTATTTTGGCCAAATACGTGTGTGTTTTTATATTTCCCTTTGCAAACACAATTACATAGGACATATTACTCGTGTTTATATGTGGCAGTAGCCTCAAGTATTCAAGCGTGCGCTATGGTGGTTGTATGTTGGTAGCTATCAATCAATTTTTTTTTAACAAACACGTAGTCGTGGGCACCACCTAGTTGTAACTGGTTATTACTTTGATACACACACAATTCAGTGTAAAATTTCAGAATTACTACATGCTTAGTTAATAATTTTAATAACAAAACAATTATATTCATAAAGAATTTTTTATAAAGCTTCAGTTTATGGAGACCATAACAAAACATGATAAAATGATCAAAAAGCTTTTTGAGATCTCTGAATTGAGTTGGATATGAAATGATTTAAGATTTTAGACTTAAGTGAAGTCATTCTCTCTTAGTGACAAAAATATGCTAACTATGACCTAGAAATTTTTAGATCTGTTAAATTCTTGAAATAATATGACATATGTAGGGTATTTTAAAAATAATGGACAGTTTCGATGCCTTATTTTGCAGCACGCAACCAACTAAGTGAACGAGTCGCATGCCATTATAAAGAGTGTATTTTCAAGTTATGAACAGTTGTCAGTAGAGTGCTCTATTGTGTTCCTTTCCTCACCAAACTGAGCTGCTGCTTACAGAGGAGTATTAAAATGTAATTTTCAACCATGCCTTGTGGCTCAGAATATCAACATCTCATCAAAAATCGTTCTCTGGACCACTTCTCTGGAAGAAAGTGTGGGAAGAATCGAAGTTACTTAAGCATATCCCATGAAAGTCCATATCTAAAACTAGCTGCGTGCTTCAGATGAGTGATTCCACTGTCTCGTGTTCTCAAAAGAAGTCTGCGCATGGTACCATACAGACTGCGGCTGCTTCAAGCAACAAAACATGGTGACGAGGAGAAATGGATCGAATTCTGTGCTGCAATGCTGAACATGGAAAGTGATAACACCATTTCACGTGTTATCTTTAGTGGTGAAACAACCTTCCACAACTGTGATCATTTAAACTGTCACAATTGTTTGGATTTGGGGAACCTAGCATCCACCTGAAACTGGAGATTCTTCTAAAGTAACATCAAAGTTTATGGTTCTTTCTTCTTCTGGAACAACAGCCACAGGGCAAAGCTATCTTGAACTGTTAAGAATCTAGCTCTTCCCTCTGTGCTACAAGCACATTCACATGACTTTGTTTTTCATCAAGATGGATCACCACCCCACTGGAGCTTGCCAATGTGAGCATTTTTGAGTGAAACTGTGCCTCAGCAGTGGATTGGTCATAAGAGTGTTCAGGATTGTGCTCTCTCCAAGTGGCCCAGATCCCCAAACCTCACTCCTTGCTACTTCCTGTGGGGATACGTCGAGGACAGTGTTGTGCCTCTACCCACTACACTGGATGACCTGAAAAGGTGGATAAAAAGTGTGATCAAGTCAGCGGAACGTGGAATTTGGGAGTAATTCTATTGCCTTGATGCGGTCCAGTCAGGTGGTTAGTCATATTGAACACTTGTAGGAGAAACTTCTGTTTCGAACAAATACTAGTGTCTTGGTTGCAATTTTGTACTACTGTCTGTTACAAAAATGTAGCTTGATGAAATCAATTTATTCTTTATATGGCTGATATAAGATTGTTACAAATTGATGATTACAATACAGCAGCCTGTGTTTGTATGTTGAAGCTTTTTTTGATAGTACTTTAGACATACATTCAATATTATACACACACCAGTTTCTTCAATAATATAGCTTTTATTATTTTTACAGCTGATTCAGTAATCATTATTTGTGTAATGATGCAGTTCTTGAAAGATTTTGTCTTTGCCATATTTTAAGAATATAAATCGTAGGATGAATGCTTCACTTCTTACCAGCTTTTGGATTTGTGTATGTACCTATTTTCATGAATCTAGTCAGACTGGATGACTGGTACTGACTGATAATAGAATGTTAGGAAATATAGGTGCTATAAAGCAGATACATTAAACATTTGGATAGGAGAATAACCACAGTTTACTAAAGCTGAGGATTGCTGCGGAGCTGAAACACTGAAAAACACATACACAAAGAGAGCATTGTAATTTTCGGGCTCGTACCCCTTCAGCAATGGTGAGGTAGCTATCTTATGGAGGCCGGCAGCTAACAACACGGTTAAATGTAAACGCTTTATAGCGGCTTTGTTACATATACACACACACACACACACACACACACACACACACACACACACACACACACACACAAATGTTTGTTCCAGCATCAGGTTCGAATGGCTTGGGTGATTTTGATCAACTTTGTACACTTGCAACTGAAAATATTATGATAGGAAATTGGTCAAAACCCACCTCCTCTTGGGTAGGTCAGGGGAGAATTGTTTTAATCACAAATGGATCAATTGACATGAAATTTGATTCACATTTTTCAGCTTATCATACTAAAAGTATTTGTGGGTGAAATCTTTCCTAATCAACTACTTTGTATAACTATCCCTAAGGCATTTAGGGATATATCTTGAAGTTTTTAAAAGGTTTAATTGCATGCTAGAAATGGCTGTGGTGAATTTGATGACACTAGGTATGTTTTTCCCTGCATCAACAAAATACTGTAGGGCTAAGTCAACCCTAACCCAACCCCTTTTCTTTAGGATGGGGATGAGCTTTTTAAATACATATATTGAATGAAACAATTGATGTGAAATTTGATTCATGTGTTTCAAACTGTCAGACTAAAACTTTTATCCCTAATCAACCCCTCAGGATAACTATTCCCAAGTTTTGTTGGGATGTCTCTTGAACTTTTTAAGAAGTTTTATTATGTTCCATAAATGGCTGAGGAAAGTATTGTGTAAATTTATACACATTTATTTGATAAATAAAAATACTGTAGGGGTAAATCAACCACAACTAGGTCAGTCAACATTGGGTACTCTGACAGTGATTTTTTTTAAAACAATTACAATATATATGAAAGTGGCAAATACGTATTACTTACCCCTGGACTATTATTTCATTAAAAAAACCATGGTTCCAGGGTCATTCGTATTTATTCTATGATTGCACTTTGTGATTATTTAACCTTTGATTCCTACTGTTTTGAATATATGGTGCGAAGCTACTGAGATAGACACATTGCTTTCTGCAAATCATTGTTTGCAAAAATCATTCTTGTGAACCTTTACTTAAGTACAAATACAGGTGGGTTTAGATCAGAAGAATAAACTGGGCAGGTCCTGTGCAAGATTTTCCATTGTTAATAGAAATTGAGAGCTATAGCAATGTGTGATACTTCAGTTTTAAGTTCTTGGAGGTGTTCTGCGAATAGATTGAAGAATTCAGCAGATTTACATTATTAATGATACTGAAGAAAATGGCATTATCATACATGATTTCTTGTCGTGGTGTTATGTATGATGGCGGATAAGATTTTTCTTTAAAGTGATTAATTTTTGCAAAGTAAGAGGAAAATAGAACTGCCCCCTCTTTGACCTGAAGTATTTCTTCAGTGAGGATGTTCAGCAATCAAGCACAGTAGTTTAGATGGGACTCTTGATCTCTGTCTTTCAGTTGATGCTCTGTGGACATCCTGTATTGATGCAAGTTCAACTTCATCTCAAGATGTGATGAAACTGTACTCAGGGATGTGGCGTGTTGTGAAAACCACCCTGGACTTAACTGGGATTTGGAAGCTGCCTGCTCCGGATATCGCGAACTGGTGGAGGTCCAGTCCAGGTTGCTTCTTGTGGGTCACTTGTTTTTTGAGATGTACTTATCAGATTTTGCAGTTCATTGTGGAGAGTAATTTGTGTCACAGGAATTTTGATGTGTATTGCAGGACATCAGCTGTGTGAAACATATACCGCTTTCCAGAAGTATTCATACTGAATACCACCATTTTGCTGTAATGCATGTGCCCTGTGCACAATTTTCTGATTTCAGTTAGTGATTGAACATTCCAAATCTTTCCATGGTCTCTCAAAGCATAACCACTCTTACGCCAAGACTTCTCCCTCTTATGCAGCATACAATAACATTTAGGGTGGTTCTTTGTATTTTAATTATTTATTACTTGTCAGTCCTATTTGACCGAAACAAATAAGTGCATTTGCTATCTCACGTGCCAAAAATGCTAATTCATTGTGTTCGTTTAGTGAAAATAATTAATGTGTATCATTTGAAATTTAAAACTGATACAGATTATGTCAAAAGGTAATTTACTTTGAAGCACACTTAATTTAATTTTTCAAAATATTTGTTTCTTAATTTCTTTTAAAATCCAGAAAGTTATTTAAATTTATACAACACCCCACCCCCACTCCTTCCCAGTTTGGCTCAGTGAGCTGAGGCAATGCACACAGGATCAAGAGGTACACAGGGGTTGGGCACAAGCCCAGGCCCCTGCATTCTTGCCATCCTGTCACATTTTGGCAGTTTCAGCAACCATCAAGGTGAATGCCGCAGTAGTCCCCAATCTCCGCACGTAACAACACATTTCACAAACAAAATAATGCAATTATCACACATACAACTTGCACATTTCTCAGATGGCAACTCTTCCGCTTCTTCCATTAGTACATTCTGGCAGTAGGATAAATGCCTGGTTATAGCAAGGGCATGTGGCCGTAAAACCAAAGCTCCAAATTTGAATATGAAAAAGAGTTAAACTCATGAAAGATAGCAGACTTCTAGTGTTGGGAAAAGATGGTGAAAAAGAAGAAAATTAAATTTATTTGTAATAGTAAATACAACTTTGTGACAAGTTCTGCTTGTTAGTATCCACTGAAATAAAAGAACTCTTTCATTTACAAGTTTTGTGATTAGGTTTACAGTTTGTAGTTAATGATCAGTTTGTTAAAAATTGGTCGAAAACAGGCAATTGATTTTGTAATGGGAGAAAAAAATGTTATTTGTTTATCTTGATGCTTCCATACTTGTTGACAATGTTAGGCTCCATTGATAACCAGTTTTCGTTATCCAATTCGAATGAGAGTAATGACAACCCTTTCTCAGCACACAGAGGTTAACTGACTACACATACGAAGTTTATGGAGTATATCGTTTACCTCAAGTTTGGTGTCAATGAAGCACTGAACTGAAGTAGATAATCCCAGTGAAACTTGTTGTCCATATGGTAGGTACATCTGTAAAGAGAGAGAGAGCAGTCCTAAATTTTATATATGTTAATGTCTGAAGCAATTACTTAGTTTCAGGAGTTAGTTGGTGATACCAAAATATTTATTTCATGAATAGGAAAACTTGGGATTTTTTGTTCCATCACAAAATCAGTATTATGTTATATAATATATATTGGTTTTGGATTGGTTTCAAAGCAACTGGTGAACAAAAATTTAATATGGAATGCACTATTACTTGTCAATTTCTAATATTTGACACTAAAAAATTATTGGACAAGTGCTAAAGTCTTTACATGTTATATCATACCAGAAAATGAATTACTAATGTTGTGGGACTAAAATAAGGTCTTAGGTTCTAATTCAAGGATTAGCTTAATAGACTATGCAACATGTACAGCGCGATGGTAAAACTGTGTATTTTTTATCAAAGAGATTACACGATGTGCTAGATGCATAGAAGTTTACAATAATAATCACTACAATCCCTACCTTGGATGATGGTGAACTTGTGAACAATCATTCCACAAGTTGGAAAATGTTTTATTGACTCCACATGTTGGCTGCAAAGTGATTCATGTAGCCTGTGATGTAGCATCTTTGTGAATATTTTGGTAACATTGTGTTCACTTAATATATTTAAGGTCCACAGTGTTGTCTCATAGTGATTTGCTTCATTAGTATTAGCCAACTTTATCGTGTGAAGAAGCTACCTGATTATCGCTCCAAATTGTTGCACTATCACTTATTTCCTGGAAAATCTTTCTTTTGTGCTAACTGCTTAAATCATACATTCTGCTTCCATGGAGCTAAGTGAAATCACTGTCTGTTTTGAGATTTTACAAATAAATGGGACACCTGCAAGGATCTACTTAGGCTTTTGCATTCTGTTGTGCAACTGGTCCAGACTGATCATGTGACTGCATGGTCTGGTGTTGTCTACTTTACACGTCGTAATAACCTTTTGGCTGCATTCCAGTGGATTCTGTTAAATCTTAAACAATTCCAAGTTAACTTACCTACCAAACATGCAATGTCAGGTCTATTGCTCTGTGAAATGTGAGTGTTCCTTTAGGAGTTCTTGGTAAGGAAGTTTCTTGAGTTATCTTCATCACAAAATTTGGCCCCTGTTCCCTTGGAGTTATATTGCCTTTATAATCTGCCAGTCTGAAGTCATTCAAATTAGTTTATATTTTTCTTGTGAAATTGTAATGCTTCCATTGTCATTCATGTAAACGTGAAATTGTTGCTAGATGCTTTAGTTTTATCTCACTTTGGTTCATTTTCCATTAATGCTTATGACACCTTCCCCTACTGTTTATGGGATTTTATGTAACTTCTTTTCTTTAATATACTGTATATGAGCACAAAAATTAAAACACTCTATTTTTGTGAGCGTTTTTCAGTGTTTCGACGCTGCAGCTATCCTCAGCCTTTAAGGTTATTCTCCTATCTAGATGTTAAAATTTATGTGCTTTATAGTGCCTTTGTTTAGTAGCCATCAAGTAATGAGTTATAAGTAGTAAAAAGGAATTACAAATAAGGATAAGGAAATGAACCACCACCTTAAAAGGGGGTTGTGTGGCTATTAAAGCTATACCTGAGCATTGCTCTATTCTTTTTGTTTTCAAAAGATATCATCAATTACTATTTTTGCTGGCTAGCTAGGCCTAATGCTAAAGAGGATTTTCTGTTAGGGTTAACTCCCTTATCCATTGATAGTCCTCTACCAATCTTGCAAGGCAGTAAGTTATACCCACATTAGTGCCTTTGGTACTAGGTTGCCTCTTCTGCCAGTTCCACCGTTCTCAAGGTCTTCTCTGCTATTGCTGTTGTTGGGATCTTGTGTTTTCCTATCTTTCACTTTGCAGCCACAACTACAAAGCACAGATCACTGGTCTTTGTGTGTGGAATTGGCATGGAGTTTCCTGTCCTGCACAACGTTGGCCGAATGTCGAAGCTGTGGGCATGTGGGATATATGATGGTTAAAAGTGGTCGATGCAGGGCATTTTCGTATTTCGACCAAAGTCATGTGTCTCTGTATATGTCACTCTGCTGCGACAACTACATAGCATAGACCAATGGCGTTTGTGTGTGGTATCGTATCTCCTATCATGTACTATGGTTGTTAGATGTCGGTAGCTACGGGGGTGTGAGAGATATGGTGGTTGAAAGTGGTCATCCTGCGGCACTTTCATATTTCTACCAAAAAGGTATGTCACGGTGTATCACTTTTCAGCCAAATCTATCTAGCGCTGATCACTGGTGTTTGTGTGACGTAGTAGCACAGTGTCACCCGTTGATAACAGTGTTGGCTGAATTTCGGTAACTGTGAGTGTGGGAGATATGGTTGGTTGAAATTGTTCAATTAAGGATATTTTCGTATTTCAACCAAAGACGTGTGTCCGTATATTTTACTTTGCTGCCTGAACTACATAGCGCAGATGACTGGCGTTTGTGTGTGGTAATAGCATCAAGTCTCCAATCTTGCTCTATGGTGGTTAGATGTCTGTAGCTGTCAACCCAAATTCTTGACAAACACGAACGAAGTCGTGGGTACCAGCTTGTAAATAAATAAAAAACTAAGCCAAACAATTTATGAAGTTCAATATCATGTCTGGTTAGTGGGGTTTCAATTTAGGTAGTGGTTATGGAGACAAGGAGAGGATGGCGAAAATAATAATGTCTGCGTATAATCTGAAATCGAGACAAGGTGATTACCATTGTACTGGTTGGCAAGTTACCATCTGTTGAGCTCAGAGGAGCTGCTGCTATTTGGGAGGACCGTGAAATGAGATTAAATTATTAGTGTCATTGGAGATTGCATGGACAGCTGCTGGGTTCCACGTGAATACTGTCTGTTGGTGGTAATTTATTCTTTATGGCTAGTGTATTGATGGTAAAACCTATATATGAAGCTAGGCAATGGTTTCATTTTTAACTGGTATATTACATGGGAGGTTTCACAGATGGCATGTCCTATGGTTGGAAAGCTTTCTCCAGTGATGGGGTTGGTGAAAGTGGTAGCAGCATGGTGTTTGTTGAACATCTTGTAACGGGATCCATTGCATGGGAAATCCTTGGGTCTGTCTGTCAGGATGAGGAAGACTATGTGGACTAGGAATTGGCTGAGAGGCCTACTGAATCAAGTTCTATGTGGGGCAGGAAGGATGTTGAGAAGAATGGATCTCATTTCTGGGCAGGTTTGTAGGAAATCATAATCCTGGCCAAGGATTCTATCAATGGATTTGAGGCGGGGGTATTAATGTGTGACCATTACTGGACTATAGTTGGTTTTAGATGTTTAGTATGGTTGATGGGCTGAGCAGGTTGTAATGTGGTCTGTGAAAGCTGTTTTTGAACCATTGTGAGATATCAATGCTTGTGATAAAATGTTTGAAAAACACACGAGGAATTGTTGGTTGGAGCATATATCACTACCCTACCCCAAATTCCAAGGGAATGTTTGGTATGGTACAGGTGGCAACTGTCAAAATGGGAGAAGGTTAGAGGGTTTGGTGTGGACTGAAGAGTTGAGGTAGCTATTTGAGAGGGACAAATCCACTTCCAATGTAGCCTGGGTATGGGAGTAGGCCCACGTGTAGTTCAGTGTGTTAAAGGTATTAAATTTGTTCCGGAAATTTGGAAAGTTGTTTTCCCCATGCTCCCAGATCATCAAAATATCTATGAATCTAAGCCATATGAGGAGTTTGAGAGGCACTTTATCCAAAAATGTCTTTACCAGGTGGCCCATGAACAGGTTAGTATATGAGAGGGCCATGTTCCCCAAATTTCCCTTGCTTCCATCCTCACTTCTAAATTGAACCACCGCAAACAAAGCTGATGTTTAACTTCATGAATGCCAGTGAACTTTTAGAACTAACAAAACTTTCACAATTCATTATTGTGTGTTGAACTTAATAGTTTATTATACACCTGGACTCATAACCACTGTTAGATTTTGATTCATCATTCGGAATAATAAACTATACAAAATGCATAGCAAGGTGGTAAAACGGACAGTATTATTGATCAAAAAGTTGACACACTAGGCACAAGAAGTTTGCAGTGCTTCCAGTGTTAATGATCCCTAAAAGTATTAAAATATCTTAAAATTGTGTATTAACACTTTGGCCTGTCATTCTGGAGGATGTGGGTTTGATTCTTTTGTCCAGTCATCCAGATTTTCCTTAGTTTCCTTGAAATCACTAGAGGTTAATGCCAGGATGGTTCCTTCAAAAGGCTTCTGCTGAATTCCTGCTGTTGCTTGTCCACGGTCCTTTTCTGTCTCTAATGATCCTCCCTCTCACAACAGTCCACAAATCCTCACGAAAAAAATAAATCCTAATATTTTTCAATTACTTCCCATTCTTTGGTAAGAGATATGTAATAATTCACAGCATGCATTCCAGATTATCCTGTGAATATTTGTTTTACAAAAAACATTTTTAATTTGTGGGCAATAAGTTATTACAACATTTCAAATATGTTGGTCAACTTGCTACAATTGTAGCTAATCTCTACTCTTCCAAATTTTGGATTTTTTGGATTCTGTGGAATTTGAAAAGTAGCATCATCCTCAAAATTCAGTTACAAATAGAAAATCATAAACCTGCTAGACAGTTTCATATCTTGCTAAGTGCAAAGGTGATGTGGAGAGTGTTGCTTCCTAAATACATTAAAGCATCTTAAGATGAAAAGGAAATGTATCATTACAATATTGACCAATTTATAGAAAACCTTGTTACTAATGTGGAGAATTTTACAGTTCCATCACAGACATAATCCTTAAAATTCCATATGAAAATTGGCAGAATTATTTGCCCTATCTGTGTGGTTATATTGGTGACTGAAATCATGCCTGCTAAGTTACTATTGAGCACCTAGGTGGTTCAGTGGTCTGACTGAAGATCAAAAGGTCCATGGTTTGTGGATTTTCAAAGGCTCTTAACCCGTTTTCTCATTTGGCACGGTTCACTGTGTAATGTGAAGCAAGTCAGAATGCTTCCATGTTTTGGATGTCATGTTAAACTGTATGTCCCCTATCCTATACCTTGTTTGTTTACCGGGTTAGGTTGCATGAAATTTTGTTCTGCTGCCAAAGGGATTGAACTTGGAAATTTTCCTAGGTCGATCTGTATTTTTGTATGTCTGTCCATAAACTTAGCCAGATGACAGTTAAATGTAATATTATGTACACAGTACATGTTACACTGCCTGGGGGTGAAAAAAAGTTACGCACCCATAAGGAAAGTAGGAAATGAAATGAAAATTCATGGTTTGAGAAGGTACATGTTATTTCAGTGATTGCAAAATATAAAATTTACAAAATTTAAGCCACTTGTCATTATGATATTGCACCACCTCTAGTCTGGATGCATGCACTGATTCAATTGGGAATTGTCATGAAGTTGCTGTATCTTCTCCCCGAGTCAAGCTGCCCCACAACTGTTGTAACTGGTTCCTGATATGCTGGATACTGGCAGTGGGTTGGAATTGGTACCCAAGCTGGTCCCACACCTATCAGGAAAATGATTTGGTGATCTTGCTGACCACGGAGTACCTCAACATCACACAGAAGGTTCATAGACATGCACCAAGTGTCCTGTTAAAAAATGGCACCACAATACTGTTGCATGAGAGGTAACACAAGATGCCCATGAGGTACCAGCCCTGGCCTGAAGTCATACCTGACATCTCACCACACCATGATTCCAGGAGTAACACTACCTCCTCCAAAACATTGGAAGAATGTAACCTCTCTCCCCAGGTCACAGCCATACTCTGACGATGGTCATCAGAGGTTGTGCAGGCGACACCATTCATCAGTTGTCCATGCTTCCAGACTTGGCATCACTCCAAATGCACCTGCTTGTGTTGTGGTGTTAATGACAGCCTACGCTCGGGATGGTAATTGCCTAATTTGGCTGCTGCTTGTCTCCAACCAATGGTGCAGAATCGTGCAAAATGTAGCAGGGAGTCCATTATTTTTTCTTGACCAGCAGGTACAGGTTTGAAGGGGCTTGGTGCACATTACAGCTATCCTCCATTGTGGTGGTCAGGCGTGGTTAGCTGTAATTTTGACAACAAGCATGCATGCAATTCAACATCAGACCACAGTCACATCCAAATGCCCCACAAATATGGATATTGCTCGACTCTACCAGCTGGCCAAATATCGAACCACAATGAGGCCTCTTTGAAACTGTAAGGTACTGATAATGCTGCCATCTGACTCTGTTAATGGCCCCTTATATACCCTACCAGGCCTGGAAACAACACTAAACACGAACAACACTAATACACTGTGTTAACCACTCTACCTGTCAGAGAATTGCAACTCTAATAATTTACATTGACATCAAACCACGACTTCTGGGTATTCGGTCATAATAAAGCCAATCCATCTTATTGTGAAAGTATTATTTTTTTATTTTTTTTTAAAAATTTGTACACGTCATTGTTTATTATCAATCTCTGAAATCTCATTTCTGCTTTTTCAACCTCCCTTTCTATTGTTTTGTTGCATTGTAGCCATCTTAAAGTATCTAGAGGTGTGTTAGAGTATAGATTTTTTTGTGCAAATATCGTGAGAGTGATGATACGATATAGCTCAGAAATTTTAAATTTAGTGTCTTTACAATTATTTAGACTTTAAAATTTATATTCTACTGATTTTAAATCCCTAACCTGTTCGACATATCCCTGCTGTTATTAAAATAGTTGCTCCTGTAAATACTTAATTAGTAAATGCTTGTATTTTAGGTTCTATACTAAAACATTTAGTGAAGTGATTTTTTGTAAATCGTCTTTTTTCTGTTATCATGTAGGTGTAGGGATAATATTCACGTCAGGCTACTCATGGGGTAGGGGGAGTTCAGAGGCGGCCAAAATGGGGCTACGTAGTTTATGGACACTCCCCTAGTGTCTCATTATTGTATAAAAATTCCTGGGCCTCCGATCGGAGGAAACTTGTCAGGTTGATGTGACACTTTAGCCTCTTTCTGATTGAGTCTTCACTGGAAGATCAAATCTGAGAGTAACTTTGAAATATGTTCCCCTGGTGTGGATTGAGAATTTGTCATACAATTGGTATACCAGGAAAGTCTCAATTCTTTCATCTGTATTACAAAAAGACATAACTTAATGAAGCATCAGAGAAAGTATAAGCAACAATAGAGTTTTGATTACTCTGATCTGAATGTGATTTCTATTTTGGGTTTTTGTACAATATTTAAATGTATGGATTTATTAGCCAAGTTTATATATCTACTAATAAATTCTTCAAAGTGTATAATCCTATTCACGTTTTACTATTGTCCTTGAAACTATTACTGTCCCATGCTCTTTGTTGTAAAATCTCGTGGTATTTTTATTGACATTCATTTACAATTTATAAATTCAGGAAGGATATGGAAAACCGATTATTGACTAAGAATAAAGGCAGGAGGACAGTGATGAACTTGTAAACATGACTCCACTGATAAGTCTCAAGTTAATGGTGCAACTGATGTCTTGCCACAAGATACATAATGGCCATTCCTCTGATACTATTTCCTTTTTTTTTTGTTTATTACAGTAGTCATTTTGTAAATCATTGTTTAATTCCAGTTTTTTTGACAACTATTTTCATAACATGCCATATTCCATGTTGATATATTCTTGATATAAACCCCGAACTTTGAAAGTGCTTTAAATGAGCCTTTTGAATTAAATGTTAGAAACTTGTAACTTTCTGCCCAATAAGTACCAATTATACTTTAGTATATATTACAGTGTATTAATACTTCATTCATTTAAAACATCATAATATGCCTATACTCTGATGGATTTGAACATCTCTAGTACTCCCCCCCCCCCCTCCTTATTGAGAAGTTTGAGATAAAGTTTAGAAGAGATGTTTCAAATATGGTTTTTGTGAGTTTTGAAATATTAATGCTTTTGGTGTTTTGATGTTTTAATTGAATTTTTCTGTTTTAGGTTCCTTTTGGAAAATAGTGCTGATGTTCATGCTCAGACGCAGACTGGTGACACAGCTCTAACATATGCCTGTGAGAATGGCCATACTGACGTGGCTGAATTGCTGCTGCAATATGGTGCAGATCTGGTAAATTTAAATGGGTATATAGTCTTATGTTTTTACTTACATCATATGCTGAAGAAGACTTTATTACTAAATGGGCTCTTTCACTTTCCCAGGAGCATGAATCAGAAGGAGGGAGGACACCATTGATGAAAGCTTGTCGTGCAGGTCATTTATGTACTGTACAGTTCCTTATCTCCAAGCGTGCCGATGTAAACAGGCAAACTACTAACAATGATCATACTCCACTCTCGCTTGCCTGTGCTGGGGGTCATCTTGCTGTTGTAGAACTTCTGCTTGCACAGTCTGCTGATCCTTTTCATAAGTTGAAGGTTTGTGTATTTCCTATAATGCTTAAAATTTCGAATATCTATTTTTATGGCTGTTATGAAATAAACATTAAAATAATTCCTAGTCTAAAATAAATATTATATCAATTTAAAAGAGAAAATTATTCCAAGATTAATTTTTGTGTACTGTTGCCCACAGCTTCCTGTATGTAGACTTTTTATGTACGTATTAAATGGATCATGCCATTTAAGGAGCAATAAAAAGTAACTTAATTCTTATATATAGTGGGCTGCCATTCGTGCGCTGAAATTACAATAAGCATTTTGAGAGATATAACTAAATCTGGTCAGTTGTTCTTACATTAATCATATTCAATGAAAGATGTTTACTAATTTGTGTATTGTTTGATCTTTGATTTCTCGACTTTCTGACTTCATATAAAAATTGAAAATACCCCATTTTACCCCCAGGATCAAGGGTACATTATTCAAAATTGAATGAAAGGTCATACCCCTTCCATTTTTTGATGAGATATGTGTAAAGCCTTTATTCTGGTTACACCCTTTATAATGTACAAATATATTCACTGTTTTTTGTTTTATAAGTATACATTTGTCTAGTGGTTGCTTGTTTTATTTGACAGTTTTTTTACTTTTAATGGAATTGATAGAAAAATCACTCAACTGCACTTTGTGAGATAAGACACTCTTGTTCTTGATAAAAGAATTACAATGAAGTGAATGTTTCGTAGGATAACTCAACCATGCTAATTGAAGCTGCTAAGGGTGGCCATACTAGTGTGGTGCAGTTGCTGCTGGACTACCCACATTCCATCATGATGAGCACACCACATCCACACAGTGTACCAAGCTCAAGTGGTTCTGTACAGTCAGGTGGCATTGGTGTTGTTGGTACTATCGCTGACACTGGAGGTGGTGTCATTGAGGTACCACCTCCAAACATTCATGCTGTTGCACCCACGCCTTCTACTGGAGCAGCAAAGATCACTGCAAGCCAGGCTGGTGAGTGCTGATTGTAGTAGTTTGTCATTTGATTATAACTTCTGTAGGTGTGTAAATTTGAGTAATTGAAAGAGTTTAACACTTTTTTGTAGTATTAAGATTTTACTGAACATTCAAAATGGAATTCAATTTGACATTGTTTTTCACAGCTTTTCCCTTGAATTTTGTGTTTTACACATTAATGTGCAGTAAACAAAGTTGTAACAATTTTTTAAAAACTCAAATAAGCAAACTGATTTTAAATACAACATACCTAGGTGTTACATATTTTTTTCCCCTCTCTCTAAAAGCCTGATTTTGGCTTAAACATCTTTGCTTATGAACTGCAATAGTCTAAATCCCACAAAAAATCAGTTCCTTTTAAAAGAAGCATTCTGATGGTTCTTTGGCGACAAAAACTTAAAAGATCTTGTTCTGAGCCAAGTCCATACTCCACTATATATATTGACCTTTCTGAAATAGAATGGTTTTTATTAGTGCAGTGGTTCCAAATTAGTTTTGCCAAGTACCCCTTCAAAAAATAGCTCTACCTCGTGTACCCCTTATAGCCAATTTGATAAATAAATAAATGCGTTCATGCTAGTTGAGTGCTTCGCACAGCCACAGCATCGCAGTAATATGAGGTAGGGTCAAGAAGTTCCCGTAATTGTTGTGTACAGTCAGTTGTTTGCCAGAAGTGAAATTTTTGTTTGGGAGATTGCCAACACTTCTGAGTGTAGCGTCTATGTGTGATATGGGGGTTATTATGGCCGCGCAGTCCACTTGTGAGTGTCTAGATTGATTTGGGGGTTGTTCTTAGAAGCATCTTAGGGTTTTAGGCTATCTTCCAGATTATAACAGATTAACTACTTGTGGGCACCGAGATGTTATTTGTCAGAGTAAGGATATTGACACCAGGGCGATCTTTGATATAGCAGGGATCCCGAACTGCTCTAACAGTGATATACTTATAATAGATCTTACCTTGCCGATATACCACAAACTATTCCACATAATTATCTGAAATAACTTGGGATCTAACCTAACGACTGTAAATGACTGAGGCTACTCAACTGATAATTTAAACATACTTTAATTATAAAAACCTAACCATACATTTATCCGCAAAACTGCCTAACGTTATGCTGGAAGGGAAATGACACGCAAGCATAGATACAATTGTTAACAACTTACTAAATGAATTAACAGCTTCTTCATACGAATATAATGGAAAGGTGTCTTTACTGATTAAATACAAATAACTGAATAATTAACAATCCTGATTATAACCCGACATTACCAAATAAGATTATCTCGAGGCTACAACATTACGACAACAACGGCGAACAACTCATTTAAGTTACACAGATTGAATAATGACTTAATCTTTTATGTGACTACTTTAACTAACCAAATACTAATTAGCACGAGACAAGACTATGGGCAAGCATAGCTTGCCCAGTGCTGAAAGGCACACAGACAAGACAAGTCTTACCTCTTACATGGCTGCTGGCAGAATCGTTACCGAATCGAATAGAACGACATCACGCCACGATCGCGTATTTATGCATGAGCTATCACGTGCACTGTACATGCATACGCACTACGCTGTGCTGCAGACCTTGGACTGCCGACTTGCAAGTCTGCACTTTTACGCATGTACGCATCTTCTCGCTCGAAGCAGCTTACAATATTGACAGACTAAATCATCGAAACTACCAATTTAAGCCTTAATACACAGACCGCCCATTACATGAGGAAGATACTATGCTGTGCAGCAGGCAATTGTTGGTTTCATGTGTGTGGTGCATGATATTTTAGACACATTTTTTTCCTTTCGTTGGATTGTGAAATGTCTTTTGAGCAGCATGTCAATATCAAACTCCGTGTGTTGGATAAATCATTCATGGAGACACTTGAGATGCTGAAGAAAAAATACAGAAACTATTTGATGAAGACAAATGCAGTTTACGAGTGGCACAAGCATTTTCCTAACAGTCGGACAACAATTGAAGACGACGTTCAGACTGTGCGGATGAATGTGTTCGACAACTTGTGTGTGTGGACAGTCGAACAACCATTGATATTATTGCCTCTGAAGTTGGTATTTCACTTGGGATTCACAACATTCTTCATAATGATTTGAACATGTATTGTGTTTGCTTGCACATGGTTCTGGAAATGTTATCCCCTGAGCAAAAAGAAATCGGTTACCATGTGCAGGGACTTAATTGAAAGGCAGGTGCAGACGACAGCTTCCTGCGCAAAATTGTAACAGATGATGAGACTTGGTGCTTTCTTTACGATCCTCAGAAGAAATGGCAGTCTGCTGAATGGAAGTAAAAACATCACCATGAAAACAAAAATTTTGCTTGGACAGAAGCTGGGGCAAAGTAATGTTGGGGGTGCTTTTTGATTACCAGGGCTTGATTCATTATGAATTTATTCCTGAAGGGAAAAACAGTCAACAAAGAATTATACACGGAGATCTTAAAATGGTTACGAGATGCAATTCAAAAAAACAACCTGAACAATGGGCAGGGAATGATTCGTTTTTGTTACATGACAGTACCCTGTCGCATCGATCAGTAATGGCGAATGGTGAAACAATGCCTTGCCAAAAATGTTACCAGTCTGGAACACTATCCATATTCTCTCGATCTAAAAAAGACCATGGCCAAATTCCTTCGCATTCCTTGTCCGCAGTCCCATCCTGCTTCTAATGACCTTGATGCCGATGAAGCATAAAGCCATTTATTTTATTAATAGAGCTTTTCCTTACTACAGAGGTTTTACTCCAACACAAAAATAAAAAACTCGGAACACAGATCTTGACTTCATCTTCTCAAAATACTTTTCCAGATATTTCGATCTTGTGTATCTTTCTCTTCTGCACAATATCTTCTCATTGCTATTTGTACACTTTGGAGCCAGGTAAACATGTGCCGCCCTCTTTTCCTTCTTCCTTTAACTTCCTATTCCCTTACTAGTTTTGGTATCCTAGTGTCTTCCATCCATCATCTTACATGGCCATACCATTCCAGTCTTTTCCATTCTGTTACTTCATACATTTCTTCTTTCATTTCTATTAGCCTTATTATTTCGGTATTCCTTACTTTTTCTTTTCTTGATATTCTTGCTGATCTTCTCCAGAAATCATAAAACTTCGAAAAACGGCTTTCAAGAGTGTTTCCAACAATTGTATGAATGGTGGAATAAGTGTGTAGAAGCAGGAGGAGAGTGTTTTGAAGGAAAGTAATTCGCATACATAAAGTTTGTCTTAAAATATATTCTGTTCCAGAAAGTGAAGTGAATACACACTGCAGAGTTTAGACTTAGCTTAGAACTAAATCACATACATTTTTGTCACTAAACAACCATTAGATTTGGCCTATTTCTAGAAAAATTCTTGCTGTAGTATTTCATTTCTTTTTGTAAACTAATCACTTTTTTCTCATATGTAATTGTTCAATTTGTAAATCTGTGGATAGGAACAAGTCAGATTTTAATGATACTAACAGTGTGCACAATATTTGCAAACAATGGAGGGGTGTCCTGGGCAAGCAGTGCTGAATGCAGAAGGTTTTAACTACCACCATATGCATAACAGAAATTTGAGGAATATCATCATCACAATGCTTCACATTTTTTATTTCTATTGGATAAATACATGGAAAAATGACCAATTTTGAACTTTCCTTATTAATTGGAGGTGAAATTACGTATGTGTTGTCAGGCCAAAAGGCTGCACGGGGGTTATGCAACACCTTCACCTGCACTATGAACAATTAAGTTTGTGACCATGTATAGCCCTCTGGTACCTATAATATTAAATAGATCAGCCGCCACGCATTCGTATTAGTAAACCCCAAATGCGAAGGGTAAACAAGATAAAGTCATTTAACACAGTACTTATATTCTTGATAATAGTTCACTTTTACATTGTCAGTACCAGAAACGTGAATAAAGCATCGAACAACAGTTTCTTTGAAGATTGCAGATCAAGTACAATTCTACGAGAAGACAAATACTCACTGAGTCCCCCTAACATTAGTGAGTACTACGGCATGTTGAAATTTGCCTAAACCGCTACCCTAATTTGCGCCGCTAACTAGCGCGAAGTTGTGCGATCACTTTCCGGCATAAGAATGAGACTAGAATGAGGCAACGTGAGCTTACTGCAAGGTCTTTTATAGATTTCTCCGAGCCTGTGACCTTGGCTAATCTTTCTTTAGTTAATATCTCCAAAAGTAGATAATGGTTTAACTTGAAATTTTCACAGGGACTTTCTATTGTCATGTTCTATCTGTTTTAATTTAATTTAACATTCCGAAGGGTTTCTATAGTCTTAAAACTAAAGTCATCACATGACCAACTTGGCGGAATTTTTACGTGCTTCAACAACAATCGGCGACAATCTATTTTCCAAAAACTTAATTACCAGACAAATGCTTAAACTTTTTACCAAAACTATTATATGTTCGTAATCGTCTTAATTAGATTTAAATTTTTTATTCCTTTTAGTTAAAAAGTTCATTTTTTTCTCTTAATTAAAACTGCTAATTAGACTTTGCCGAATTACTTAATTTTACTACAAAAATATCCAGAACAGTGCTGACTATATCTGGTGATAAAAGGTCAGCTGTAGCTTTATTCAATTTAAAGATATTTCGAATCTTAGATTTCTACTTTTCTGATCGCGTGTTTTAAAACGTGAACAAACGGGAATATCTCTTAAAATAGACGTTTTGCGATATGATAAATACTTTTTAAAATGATTTTTATGGTGAATCCTCACTGTGAGAAAGATTACAAGAAAATTCCTTCAAGTTGACAATTACTCTTCTCGAAATTTCTAAGTCCAACATAAGCAACTTTACAATCGATCTATAGAATATTTTACTGCTGTGGATAGCTAATGGGAGTGCTTTTGGTGAACTAAAGGATATCTAACAGTGTACCAAATTACCTGTTTCTAGGACCACACGAAGTACAGTAGAAGTATAAAGATGGGAGTGATGTTGGTAAAAATGTTTGTATTTCACTAACTTGCAAAGTTACTAGAGGAAGTAAAATTTAACACATTAGTTAAAGTTTGTAAGCTCTGCCTATAAGGAAAAAATGAGGCGCATAAAGTTATTAGGGTACAAAGTGATTTCACGTTTGGAATAGATAAGGGGTAGAGATGTTGAAATTTTTGTGTTTTAGGCTTTAATTTCAATGATAAGATTAAACCAAATTTCAGCTCTCTGTGAAAGTACCTCAGAGTTTTGATCGTCCTGCCAGTGAGTGACAAAATCGGTGAAATTGGTGTAATAACTTCCAAACTAAGAAAAGGAAAAAAATATGTTTATGCTAAGCTTGCTGATATTTATGCACAATAGAAACTTATGATGTGATTAAGGAAAATGGAAGCGGCTTCCAGGCGATATAAATAATGATACAATAAATGGTTTTAAAAAAAATAATGTTACTATTCATCTAAAATAATAATCAACCACCATAGGAAATGGTGTTACAAAGTAAAATATATTCAGAAAAGTGTAGTGAAAATAAACCTATTTAACAAAACTGAAAATGGGAAGGTTGAAATGGCACAAAATAAGATGGACACAACAAATACTTTGAGATACTTCAATCATGTGAAAGAACCAATGAGATACACACCAGAACTGTTCTAACAGAAGAGGATACTGTATAATAAGAGTAAAGGAAAAACATCACCGAAAAGTTAGAGGGAGGGGGGATGTTGCAACACACATAACTAGACACACTGTATTTCAGGTGACCCTTTTACTTCATGCACATATGGCTTTCAAAATTTTGTTAGTTTTCCATATTCAAAGGGTCACCTGAAATGAGCATCTCATGTGTTATTACATCTCTCCAACCTTCAATTTTCATGCTATAGTATTTACTTCCCCATATTTTTCCTTTAATTCATATAGTGTTTATTGACTACATATTATTACTGTATGAGTGATTTTTCCTTCTGTGTTTTTGTTGCGTATTTTCCGTCCTTATTCAAATTAATACCTAGTTGAATCACTTTTGTAATATTAAGAGATGGATGCAAAACATTTGTGTAATAAAGAAATTCTTATGGTCTTATGAATTGGTGACATTTTTGGATTCTAACACTATCATGGCTCACAATTTAACATGGGATCCAAATCACAGAATGTCCTGTCAAATCTCATATGATCAAGCACGATTAAAAAAAAAAAAAATTTCTGACACCATTGTGATTTGAACCCATGACCCCAAATTTTAAGAGAAGTACTTAACCACTGAGTTACCAGAATATTCTATTGTGTAATGAGTTTTTCATGTAGAATATTTCTGTCATATGGGAAATGAAAAGATAAAATTATCTTCAGCTTTGTTTAGCTAATCATATTATTCTAATTTTTTTCTGTCTCCCCAACTCCTCAGTTTTGTTTGTAAGGCTGTAACTGTAATGACACTTTGGGTTGCCAAAGATTTAAGTATTTGTGAGCTTATGATAACCAAATTACCAATGATGAGATGTAAATAATAAAGGAAAGGGAAATTAACCCACAACATACCGAAGTGAACGGCTGCAATGAGAGGGAACACTTATGCTGACAAACAAATACACAATATATTTCCCTTTCCTTTATAATTTATATCACATAGAAGCCGCTTCCATTTTTCTTAGTTTCAATTATGTGATGTGTATCTTTTAGCTATTTTTTATTTGCTTTTTACACAATATTAGGCTATTTTGATGTTTCAGGACGTCTTGTAGAACACCTTGCACAGCAGAAACATAACTCTCAAAAATCATTACTGAGGAAGAGTCGTTCATCTGCTGTATTGAGTGACACAAATCTCACATCAGCTGAAGTTCAACAGGTAGGTGCCAAGCTGAGTGGAGTAGGTAAAAGGTACACTTTATTTCAGCTTTGTGTTTATGCACTGGTGTGTCCATAGGTTAGGAACCAGCCTCTTGGGGAAGGTGTTAGCAATGGCTCTGTTCCCATGGGTGTCTTGCCAAAGGAAGAGAACAGTATACTGGATAAAGGAAGCACACCAGCCCTTATGGATGTTGAGAAGGCTTGGAAACAACATTCTACAAGAGAGGATCAAATACTGCAAAAACAACAAATTCTTGAGGAGCTGCAGGTTAATGATCTATCACATTTTCTGATTCACTATAAAAAGTAAAAGTATTTTTAAATTTTAATGATTATATTTTAATGTGTTTGTCTTCACATTGAAACATCTCATCATTGTGCAAACTGTGAATTCATGGTAAATATTACTTTAATCAGTAAGATGTAGGAGGGAGCTGGATGTATCTTATGTTTTGTACCAAGAAATATTTTTCTATATCAAGTGCAAAATTCTAAAATATTCAAACCCAGGATTTTCTTTAATACATTTGGCATGTAATGTTTATTCAGCTTTAAGTTACTAGTTTTGCCTAGCTTAATAGGTGATTTTGCTTGTTTTTTTTCCAAGAGGGTGGAAAGGGAACTTCAGGAGAAGGGTCCAAACCAGTTGCTCTTACCCGATGGCAGTCTTGGCATAACAAGTGCCTCAGTGATACCTGTTGCCCAGCCACTTGGACTCAACATTGACCTCGGTCCTCAGCCCTTGACGACACAAGGTTAGTTGCTACCAAAATTATCATTACAACATTTAGTACAGAATTGTTTAACATTTGTGGAACAGCGTATTTTCTTAAAAACCATTTAAATACAAATTCAATATTTCTCGTGAATGAATAGGCATAGTTAAGATCTGAATGTCCAAAATGTTGCTATTCTCATGTAATCAGTTGGTGTTTCAACATTTTTATTTCTTCTTGCTTCTTGGGGGTCAGAAAGAGTTTGACAAGAATTTTGACCTTGTCATCTAATGAGCAAGAAACTATCATAATGGAATTTCTAATAATTTCAGTTGAGGTAGTTCGGGCAATGGAGGGGAGAGGGACAGTTCACAAGATGGCAAAATGTAACTATTTGGTTTATGGACACTCCCTAACAAATAATTGGGGTGAGATAAAAAAAAATCACTGGGTTCCTACAGCTCCTGCACGTCCAAATAATGAGGTCACTACTTGATAATCACTCTTTATATTCTTTGAAAGTTAATTAATTCAATACTAGTGTCAGATCATGCATTAGAAAGATCATTGAAGGTTGAATCGGACATTCAAAATCACATTGAAGATGGCAGGTTATTCTTAAACTCTGGCTAAAAGCAAACATACCTTAAATTTGCAACCTCAAATTAGAGTGAACTTGTTGAGCTGTTTATGCACTGGTATTGTAAACTTCTGAACACATTGTAAGAAATGTTTCTGCCATTCAATTTAGTTATGTTTCTTTTTCTATCAAAACAAATATTTTATTCCATGAAACTTTTGCGAGGTGAGCCAATAAACTTTTAAACGTTACATTCTTGAAAAATCACTTGTGTGGCATGACATGTATAGTATGATGGTTTGATTGAGACTTCTGGCCACAAGGAGGGGAGGGCTGTCTTGGCTAACCTTGAGCTGGATTGTTCTGGAATATCAGTGGAATTACGAAAAATCATATTTTCCTGAAACTTGTATATGTTGTAGTCTGATTTATTTAGAATCTTTTAAGTTACAAATTTTTTTTCGTAAGTCTACTTGGTCAAGAGTTATAAATTCCTAAAGTCAAACGTGGCAAGGTTATCAAGTTTCAAGACTAAAATTCCCCCTTTCTCCCTTTATTTCTCAACTTATAGTTAAACTGTAATGTTGTTATTATTAAATTAATTTTTCCTATTTAAACCCACTTTTATCTTTGTAGCTCTTCTGTTTACAAAATTCAAATTGTTTATATTCCTAAAAACATATTTAGGATTTACTCATCTACTTCAGTTTTATTCACAATGTGTGTACCTATGTTGACAACAAACTGTGATATTAAAATTTGGAAGAATTCTCTTAATTAATTGCTAATTTTTGTTTTAACACTTTTCCATTTGTTTGCACCCACGCACATGGTGAAATAACACTTGAAATATCTTTCTTGGTAAAATTTTTAGCCTTTACAAACCATACTTCAAACTAATCATAATTTAAAGCTTTATTCGTGGAAATGAATGTAGCAGACAGAATTAATTTTGAGAAATTAAACTTTTTAAATTTATGTCCTTTACAAAAATGGTTAAAAATAAAGTTGAAAAGTGCTTTATTATTAAGAAAATTTTTATATAAGTTATTTACTATATAAATGGTAGGTGATATGCCCTCTTCTAAATGGTTTAGGTGATATTGTAGATATGACGAATTATTTTTTTTATTTTTTTTTTGGGCATACTTTTAAACACTTCAAATTTTAGCATTTAATTTTACTTAAAATTCATACTTTTATCAAAAAATAAACAGTATCAGGTGAAGACCAATGTGTATCAACAAACAATTTAAAACAATTTTACAAAAAAAAAAAAAATAGTCGAATAGCTTATTTGGTGCTCTCCCACAACTTACGCTGAAGTCATATCATAGTGGTTAAAATGAAATTGTACAATTGTGACACATTTTTTTACAGTTAAGTGGGACTAGCCTATTTATTTACTTTCACTATGATTTTAACTTTTTTTAAATCTGAAAGGCTTGTTGGCACACTAACAATACTGTTGACAACTTCTACCATATAGTGTTATGTAAATTTTCCACCTTGCAGCACCCTGCCTGACGAAATCTGTTGAAAAGTATTTTTGCCTCAAATTTTAAGAACAAACTACATAATACCGATAAATTAATAAAAGTGGGATGTCATGATTGTGAAGGATAAAATTAATGAAAGGGTTAATTTAAAACAGAATTTTACTGTGTATTTTTTTTTTTTTTTTTTTAAATCTGTACCGTATCTGTATTGTCTCTGTAAACTCCATTTAACACACAATTATTTCTGTAAATTATTGTTGGGGTTAATAGTGTAATTGATATATTTTACCCGTCATACATGACGACTTATTTTTTTACTCTTAATTTTACCTCGGTTTGTTTTGAAAATCAGTTGCTTTAGTTGTAAAATTAGACACTGTTTTCTAGTAGAAATTTTGCATATATTGCATTTCTCTTTAAATATCCAACTCAATTTTGTTAGTTAACTTTGTGTGTACCTTTCCATTTTGATTCTAAAACTTAAAATTTATTTTCTTAATTTTGAATGGAAATCCATACTGACATGAGGAAAGGCTGTTCATGTGATGCAGGCATGGTGTGTGCATCTGGAGTGTCTGGAACGCTGTTTCACCAAGGGCCAAATAACACCATTTCGGTTCACAATGCTTTCTACACGGGTGGGAGCCAGCCAATGACAGGGAGTTGCCAGCAGTCGCAACAAGCCCAGCAGCAGAAGTCTCTGACACTTGTAGCAACAGGTCGTGATGGTGGCTTTATTGCTACTTCAGGACCATATCCACCTCCACCTCCATCTTCTCAAACCCAGGCACAGCCACCTCTACCGCAACAGGTCACACCCACCTCACCACCTCAACAGCAGCAACAGCAAACAATATCTGCAAGCTCTGATGTTGTACAGGTGTGTAATGTATGTGTTAACTGATGTTAGTACAGATTATACAAATAAAATGGGAATGGTCTTGGCATTTTACAAATTTTAGAGCCCTTTTGACTTTAGAAATTAAGTAATTGAAATATTTGCATACATTTTATTTTAAAACTGAATTACATATTGCTTATATCTGGATATTGTTTTCAAACATTTTTTTTAGTTTGGTTACTTTTTGCCCTTAGTCAACAGCAATAAGTGATAGGCCTAAAGCAAAACCAGTGTCAAAGAAAGAAGTGAAGAACCTTCGCAAACAGCAACAGGCATACCAGGCAGCTATACAGCAACACCAACAGCAGCAGCAGCAGCACCAACAACATTCACAACAACCATCACTGCAATCACATCAGCAGCAAACTTCAGTCCAGCAGCAAACGCAAATGGCTCAGCAGCAGACCCAGCAAATGCAACAGCAATCCCAGATGCAACAGCAACTTCAGGTTTCACAGCAGCAGCCACAGAAACATGTGCACTTCCACAATTTAAATTTCAACCACCAGCTCCAAGCACAGGTAAGGAATAAACATTTTCAGGAGTATGTTTGGTTGAAGGTTATCATTATGTGAGGAATCCATTAATAATTGGTTTTTGTTGTTGTTTTAACTTTTTCATTAAATTTGTTTTACAAATCACCATTGTCAAGAGTGGTGTAGTGGCTCAGTAGTTGACATTTCAAATCCAGGTCTTTGTTTGCAAGTGTTACTGGCCTTTGACAGTCACCTGCCAATTTTTTTTAGTGAAATACATTTGTGCTGAGTAGTTGAGATTATGCATAAAACAGTAGGCTCAATTAGGATCATCAGTTTCACTAGTTTAAAATAAGATTAAATCTTTTCTTCTGGTCGTTGACTAGAACTTTACTCTGTTCCATGTATGTATAATCAGAAACAAGCATTTGATTAAATAAATTATAGTTTGTCTGATTTCATTAAAAAGAATTGACTCATATTACTTTTAATATGTTATGATGGCAGTAATTGCTTAGTCATTAATGTGGGATGTCAAGTTTCATATTGTTGACAATACATAAATCATCTTTTTTTTTTACTGCATGTTGTAGTGAAACAAACTGCAACCTCATGTGAATAGTAATAACTAAGTGTATGGCCATGCTGTGCTTTAGAATTCAGGTGCAACCAACTAGCACAGCTCGCTAGTTTCTGTTGTTAAATTTAATTATGTATCCCACCTGAAGGATGTCACATTTCTGCTGAAGTATGATAAATTTGTAATTGATCCAGTAATTTTTAATGTATTTTGTGTGAACTTTGTTTTTAAAATATAAGTTGGCAATTGTGTATTGTCTTGTTGCAGGAATACTTTCATGGTTTATACTGAAACTGATGTATCATATGAGCATTAACAGGGATTTGTAGTATATTATCAAAATAAGGTTTTTAACTGCAGGCAGTGATTTTCTGTGAATTGTGGTGAAATAAGATTTCCTCGTACGGCAAAAATTGATGATCTCATGGTCAGAAGATAGTAAAAAAAAACCCTCTAAGGTTATTGGTCCATATTAGATTTTTCTCCAAAGCCCATACCTTTATGCTCATCCTTCATCATGACCTTGCATCAAGTATTTAGTTTCCAAAGACTTTTTTTTTTGTCTATTCAGTCATTAAAAAATGAAATGCGATGTATTAACTGTATATAGGTTTAAAAAATACATAGAAACATTTTTCAAATTCTGCGTTTATAGTTACATTGAAAATGCAGTCATGAAAATAAGGAAGGGTAGGGAATGTAAACTCATCACTCACCTTAGATGAAGCCAGGAGGAGTATAACTGTGAGTCTCGGTGTGCGCATGATTCCTATGTATATCTCACTTCTATACACAATAAAGCATTCAACCAAATATTTTAAAGTGTGTTTGTGTATGTTACTGTTCTCATTGAGGGATGGGTTAACTTTCCGTATCCTTCCTTATAAGATTATAGGAAGGAGTTATTTCTGATGTCTATATGTCATATGAAGATTACAGGTTGTAATTTCTTTTGAAGGGGAAGAATGCTCACTTTAAAGAAAAGAGGTTTTTGATAATGCGATTTGCGGTACTTCGTTTTCAATTGTTGGTGTTTGATGTTTGGATGTGTTCTTGATGTGTCTAAGATTCTATATTTGATGCAGCCCTTTGCTAGTTTATCGAGAAGGAAAAATGGACTATCTCCCCTTTAAAAGGGATCATAGAACTAGAGGTCCACATTACATGTTTATAAAATCCTTTCAAAGGATTATTGCTAAAGTATTATTAATTTTTTATTGTGATTTCTTGGTTACCTTTCTAGAAGGAAATGTACTGAAACTAATCGATCAGAAATGTCAGAACAAATCTGTTTCCCTGGCACATTGTCCGACTTCTCTTGTCTTGCGAAAGATATGTTATAAACTGATAATATTGATGTTTTTGAATATATGCATTAATTATTATTTACAGTGGGGAGTTTGAACTTAATACTGGCAACTTTATTGCAAATTAGTAAGGGTACCACTCCAGCTCGTTGTTGAGATGACGAATCTTGTTTCTTACCAATAAATTACTAAGCATTTCAAAGATCCTGCAATATTTTAGGTTGGGCCAGGCTTATTGTACAGTATTGGTCATCCTTTGGCTGAAGTCTATTGAAATCGGGGTTTTACTCTACCTGATTGTTCGTAAAGGTTCTTCAGCCGCAGCAGCTGTCTGACCAGCCCCTTCATGAACCACTGCCACCCCAACAACAGCAGCAGCCGCAGTCCATACTGAAAAATAGCCTGGCACCAGCATCATTGTTGGCTCCACATGTGATGGTGCAGCTGACCCAGTTGGACCCCAGTATGGTCCCCACGAGCCCCCACCAGCTCAACCATGTGCTGCAGCAGAAGCACCAACAACAGCTGCGCACCTTGCAACAGCAGGTGGGCACACCTTCGCAGCCGATTCTCAGTCTGAAGTGGATCTCTTTGCCAGTCAAGCTGTTGGATGTTGTAGTGTTGTTCATAGAGTAGACAGCTTTGGACATAATTGCAAAAAAAGCCATGTTGGATATTTCTTTTTGAAGGTGGAAAATTGGGCTTAATGGTTTTGGCTTTGTTTCAGTTTCAGAGTTCTCTGGTAGGAAGTATGGGAAAGGGCGATTTAGTATGAGTTATATTAATAGAAGGTCTATGTACTTGGGTGGTTTGAAGTGGAAAAGTAATGTCGAATGTTGCCAGCAATCTTTCAGTTGAGTGGCAGTACAGTGGATGTACAGAATTATCCAGCATCCAGAATTGGAGAATAGATTATCTGGAATAATTCATTCCTTCCTTCTGTTGGTGGCTAGTTGGGACCATCACATTTCTAATTTGTTGGAAGTTGACAGGGGAGTGGAGGGAATGCACAAAAACAATGATAGGACATTTTTTAATCAGTTACCCATTATTATTTACACCAGAGTATCATTTATAAGTAATCAGACTGATTTAATTGAACTGAAGCAATATCCATTCAATACATGGGATAAAAAGTTAATTTGTGTTGTGCATGTTAAGACTTATTGTCAATTGAAAGTTGCATGTGAGCTTGAAAATAAAGAAACTAATAAAAAAAAAAAATCTTCTTTGATGTGTAGCTGGAAATAGATATATCAGCATTGAGGTATATAGTGACAAAATATGGTTTTAGAAGGAGCCTCTATTTTGTTGTAATTTTGAGCACTACTCTGTTTTTCTAAATTGAAGAAGCAGATTTTATTTTTTGATGTAACCATTACATAAAAAAGACTTAAATGCGAGTCCTGAAATTTTTCAAGTATGCCTTGTCAGCTAATGTTTCTGTAAAAAAGAAGTCAGTTTTCATTTCTTTAGGTCTTGTACATTACTCTAAAGCCTTATTCAACTAGGAAAGAAGTATTCATCAGAATGAATATAGAAACACAAAATTGAAAAAAATGTTTGCGTCCTGCAATAGCGTTACCAACACAGGCTTTATGACTAGATATGGTGCTTCACCAATATTTCGGTTACGAAAACTTAATTTCTAGGCAATATTTTAAATTGTACATAATTTGATGAAGCCATCATGGTACAACAATGTTCGAGATTTTCCTATTGTATCAATAACCTACCCAATAAAAAAACAAAATCTGTCATGTGATAACATAAGTTTTTAAATTAGGCTTGGAGCTCTAGTGTCATAACTTTTAGTTGCATGAAGTTTCTTTACAGGTTTTATATCTTAATAATATGCAGAGCTTAAAATGATTACTCAAACATGTAACAAGTCTTTTTTTGATGATGTTGAGCATCAGTTTTCAGATTTACAAAGACGTTAACACTGACTGTACTGAAATTGCATGTTGGTTCTTTTCTTTATTTGATTGGGCAGGTAACACTTAAATTCAGAGCACAAGAGTGCAAAATATGATGAAATTATTTTTAGTATGGCACATAAAGAAAAGCCATTTTAATTGTCAGGATGCCTGACATAGCATTATGTTGTTATGAAACAACTTGTATCCATGCGGGAAGACATATCTAACTTGAGCAATTACACCCCACCCAGTACCACCTCTGTATCAGAAGTTGCAAAATGTAATGGGGGTCTGTGTATGTGGTAATAAAAATTGTCCTTGTGCGGCATACTGCTGGAACTGTCTGTAACAAATGAGGCACACTACATAGATGAAATGCAGTGATTTTGATCTTGAACTTGTAGCATCATATGATCTTCATGTGACTCAACATATTATTGTGGTTCAGTTCCTCCTTAAGATAGTGCTTTAGTTCAGCCTATGCTTGAGCTTGAAATATTTACTGAATATTAGATGCTACTGAATACTGAAAGACATTTATTGGAATCTAAATATAGAAATATAGTAATCTTCCATTTTATGGTGTATAAATTGAACCTGTGAAATTCTCATCGAAATTAATTTCCATTTTTTTAATGATTATATTCAAAGAAATTTGAAAACCGAATCTTTTTCAACTCTTCAAGCCATCTATTTCAGTATGAGGCACCACAGGATAATTTTAAAATTATATATTAGTAGTTTAACAAAAGGATAGGCAGTTTTAAATGAGGAAAAAGATTTTGTTTTTGGGTTTGTCAAACTGTAGATTTGGTTTAGGGAAACTGTTGATTACAAAAGTAAATTATTATAGTTGAAAATAAGATAGGATAGGAAAAATTAACCAGTCACTTACCACAGATGGTCAGATGGAAAAAAAAACACACACACACACATTTTACAATGTTTTGGTTAATAACCTTATTCATGCGGGAGTGTGGTAGAACTGAATGTGTGTGAACTTTCCCCTGCTATGTGTCTCTCCTCCTACACGAGTAAGGTTATTAAACCAAATATTGTGAAGTGTGTTTGTGTTTGTCTGACTATCCTGCCTTCATCTCTAGTAACCGACTGGTTATTTTCCCTTTGCTATTTTATTTTTAGTGCGTAACAGCAGTTTCAGTACCACCATTATCCAATTATTACAGTTGGTTAGATATTTGTGTTCCTTGTCCTGTATTCGGTACATTTAGGGGCTGGAAATGGGTCTCCTTAATTTCACTTTAAAAAAACCTTTCTGCTGGTTTTTATCTTTAAAGAATGTGTCATTGTTTAAAACTCATATTGAAAACCAAGTTGACTGAGACATTGCAATGAAAACAGTATATAGAAAAAGTGTAGTGCCTATTAATATCTGAAGGAAACTCCTGCAGCCTTGCTTTAAGTCCTATTCTAGATTGTAGTAGAAATGAAAAGAACATTTTTGTAATTCTACTTTTTACATTCCCTTTAGGTTTTGAATTTTCCCAATTAAGATTTTAACTTCCTTGAAATCCAGTTTCATATCTTAGATTTTGATAGGCATTTTTATTCCTTCAGCTTATCACAGTTGTTTCAAGAATTTTTAATAGTTGTGGAAAATGAAGGATAAGAACATTATCAGCATAATAATCTGAAATAATCATCTAACTGCCTTTTAACAATTTTACACTCCTTAAATCCATGTATTTTGCTAACATTTTAAAGTAAACATGATCAATCCTTGTTGTTAATACTGTTGCAAATAGAAAATATATCATCAGTTTTTTAAAAACAAATTTCTCGTCCAGTGTAATATGGTAAATTTGTATTAGAGCAAAAGATTATTTTTATTTTTTTGATTCAACTAAATAGGAACTTACTGCAAACAGTTTAAACTAAATAACACCATAGCTTTAACTTTAATTTTTTTGGCTAATACTTCAGTCCTAATACAGATGTACAGCCATCTTCTAAAACACTGGAACTCTGTAGCATGTTGACAGTTATACATGGAATTCTATTAATGATTTGGTTGCTTATTTTTGCTTCCACTAAAGCCTATTGATGTATTGTGGTTCTTTATATTGCTGCAGTTAATAGAGGCATTTACCTACAAGAAGTTATGTCGTACAGTTTAGTAATATGCATTTATTTGACTTGCAGGTCCGTGTTTATTGAAACTTCACATCCAAACTAAAAACAAAAGTAAAGTTTAATTAGTAAATTAAACAGGGAATGAAATAATGAGTTGCATAAACAATGACATGATGAAAATCAGTAAGTGCATGTGACCTAGGAATAACTTTCAGCAACTGCTTGCCTGCATGCCAAACGTGGCAGGATATTTCGACAAAGGAAAGGTCAAGAAGCATCATGTGTCTTGATAATGTGTGACTATGGTGTCTTGACAACTCCAACATTGTTAATATAACAATCTTTAAATTGCAGATACTGCAATCAAACTTAACGACACTCGTATAGAATGATTAAAACTTATTCAAATGCTTTCTAAAGAGCTTTCGATGTAACAAATGGTGAATACATCAAAATAAATTTAGTTACTGCCATTATACAGAAAGACTGATAATTCTGCTTTAAACTTAATTTACATATTATAAAACTTCATTACATGTTTGTACAACTCATTATAGCTTCATCAGCTTCGTCTTTTTTGAGCTTATGTTACATTCTGCATGAATGCACATAAAACCGGGCAAGATCCATGTAAATTAGTGGAGAACGTGTTCTTCAGTAAAGTACCAATTAATGTTTGGTAAATCTTAAATGGTTAATTATAGGATCTTCTTAAAACTGTTCATAAGTACACTACATTAAATTATTTAGCTTGCACCATAGTCAGAAAATTTGGGCTAATGTTTGGTAAAATGTGAAATTATAATTTAAGTCAATATATTTTTTTTAAGTTTGTTAAAGAGAGGAGGATAGCTAAATGAATTACATTTTGTTTGACCAAAAATGAATGTTATTTTGAGCACTTATTATTCTTGTTTAATCAAATTTCCCTTTTGGACACAAAAAATTAAATTAGTTGAGTCAGTTGACATGATTTCATGCATTGAGCTTCCGGTTGCTGAATTAAGAAGTGATGAAAATGTATGACATTTTATTTGAAGATAGTTGAAAGGCATTGATATTATCTGTTCATTAAAGTAATGAGTCTAGAATGCAGTTAGAAATGTGTTTTAAATTATGAATGCAGGACTATAATGATAGAAATTTTTAAAAAATTATTGTCCTTCAGCCATATAAACCAGATTCTAGAAGAGTGACAATTCCTGATTTTGGGGAATATCTAATGTGGACCAGTGACTAATGTAGTTTATGTACCTTCTTATTTTAATATCAATTTTTTGTGTGCCAGGTACATTTTGAACATCTATTACCATTTAGGCAAAATTTGATATTTAGCAAGTTATTTTGGTTTAGAGGTTGACGGAATGCAGATGTTACGAAGATTTCGAAATTGGGAACTTATTTATTGATTCCATCCATACATTCATTTCTTCCAAAATGCTTGAATTAAAATGTTTATGGAAAATCAACTAATGAACTAGTAAACAGAAATCTCAATATAGAAAATCATTTACAAAGGCAAGGTAATGTGGGGACTTTTTCCCCTTTTCTATAAAATTGGCTTCTTGTTAAAGTATTTTAGAGAAGGTATTTTCTCTATGCTATTTAATAGTTTAATTGCTTGCAAAATTATAGATGTTAAAGAGTAATACATGTTTTAAATTTTTCTGCACTCCTTGCTACATATTACTTTATCTTTTTTTATGGTTATCAGGTTGGTCTATAGATAACCAGGTAGTACCTAAACAAATAACTACATTATTTTATTGTACCTGGCTACTAATTGCTAGATCTTTTTTTCTGCTCTTACAAACAGATGCTGCCCCAGTCTGGTATGGAACCTACGGACCTTTCGGGCTTGCTTTCTGATCAACAACAACACTGCCAGCTTTTTGCTGCAGCAGCTGAGGAGGCACTTGCTGAAGTGGAGAAACCAACCAAGACTGATGATCCCAGGCTTGAAATTGATGATGATGCTATTAATGATGTCACTCAAACACTGCAAAACATTACGTTTGATGCTGTTGATCTTGGTAATTAAAATTCATCTCTTCATAGTTCTAATTAAATAATAATAATAATAATCAGTTTAATGTGTGGAGCAGGCTAGGATATGTTCAATAGTAAACATAAAAAAAATACAACTTGTAATTCATAATCAGGTAAAAAATACTTTGGGAATAAGTACTTAGGACCACGTTTTTGATATATACATACAATAATTAAACCAAATCATTGAACAGATAACACTTCCCATGTCATTGAAATAAAAGAATTGTGTGAGAGTGAGCTCACTGCCTCTGAATGAAACATTGAACAGAGGGGAATATGACTACAGAACATTTGTTAATTGACTCCTAGAGCAATGCCAATACTTTCTTTTTTTTCTGAAATTCACTAACTGGTTAGCTAAACTGTTTCTTATGTCTTCTGTGCCAAACAAAAATGTGTGTGTTTTTTTTTGTACAAATATTATACCATTGTTGTCTGATTTAAAAAAAAAATCTTATGGAAGTTAAGATTTACTTACTTCCTATCCTCCAAGGAACAATGAGCAAATTTGAATGCAGTTGTATTAATGACATGAAAAATGCCCGTTTGGTAATAAAATTATGTGAACGCTCTTAGTACTTTAAAACCTTTTAGGAATTATTATAGTTATAAATTCTCTATTCAACAAAAGATTGTGAAAATTTTTATTTTTTTACCCTCAATTTGTTACTCTGTTATTCCTACTGTAAATTATCTCGTGATAATTAAGTTTTTTAGTTAGTTTGGTCATCTATAAGTTTTTAAATTACAGTTTGGTCATCTATAAATTGTCATATAGTTCTATTAGTTTTTTCTTTCATTGAGTCTTATTTATGAATGGTAACTTTATAGTGACCCAAACTTTTTAGAAATGTTAGTAGTAAGTAAATTTCAATAGGGATGGTTTATCAAGTGAGGTAATTGGAATAATGGCTCTCTGGTCCCAGAAAACTGAATTATTATTTTGGTGTAAACATGCTCGGCTGACTTTTGAGTCAAGACAGAAAATGCATTTAGTGCCAATAGAAACAATATTGGTTTATGGTGATGGAGTGAGGTATCAGTGTCTTATCCCTAGTCACTATCATTTTGAACAGCTTTGTTACTGGCCAGGTCTGCTTGGAGCAAAAGATTCTCCAGTGCTTCCTGTCCATCCACCTTCTCTCTTCTTCTGTCAGCCAATTTCCCTCTCTTTCTTCAACACATTTTTTAACATCTTTCATCCTTCTATCCCCTAGTCTTCTTGTGGACCTATTCCCTGTCTGCTCGATGTTCAGTATCTTCCTTGGTATCTTTTCTCCCATTCTCTTCACAAGGCCATACCACTGTAACCTTGATTTCTCAGTTTTTTGTTGAAATGGTTCCTCCTCGACTATCTCCCTGATTTTCTCATTCCTCATTCTCTTTTTTTTCATTACTGCTACTCTACTCCTTTGAAATTTCGTTTCTATAATCTATAATCCATCTCCATCACCCATGTTTCCAATACATATGTCAAAATTACTACAAAGTAGGTTTTATAGATTGTGTCCTTACATTTTTTTTTAACCGAGTGTGGTGGGTGAGCGGTTAACGCTCTGGCCTCGCATTTGGGAGGACGCTGGTACGAATCCGCATCCGGGCATCCAGATTCGAGTTTTCCATAGTTTCCCCAAATCACTCCAGGCAAATGCCAGAATACTTCCTTCAAAAGAGCCATGGCTGAATTCCTTCCTGTTCCTTGTCCCATCCCGCCTTTAAGACCTTGACGTCGACGAGGCGTAAAGCCATAAGTAAAAACAAATACATTTTTGCGGCACATCCCTACTCCATACTGGACCTCTAGTACTCTTACAAAGAATTTATCGGCACATCTTCCCCTTTAATTTATCTTTATCCTGCTATATCCATTTTCCTCAAACCAGCTTCCCAAAGTTTTGAAACATTCCACTTAATTCAGTTGCTCTCCTCCAAGTGATATGCTGGTGTCTGTACTGCTCTCCTTTCTTGTTGTAATTATCACTTCTTTCTTACAGAGAAATTCATGCAATGTGATGCATCCACCCTCTCCTAGATATCCAGCTGATTCTGCGCTTCTTTCATCTTCTTTCCAAACTAATAGGTCATCAACAAATAATATTACTTTCATTCCTCTTTCCAAATGCTCTTCAGCTCTTTCAATATTTCATCTGTTAACACTATAAATAAAAGGGGTGAGAGGGCACTTGTTTTAGTCCATTTTTCAACTGAAACCATCCAGCCTTATCCATTCCCACTCTGATATAGATTTTACTACCATCATACTTATCTCTCATTCTTCCCACTATCTCCTTCTTTACTGATTTTTCTCTCATTGCTTGGTGAGGCTATCATACGCCCTTTCAACCAGATCCTTCCCATAATTGTAGTGATGCTGGTGTAGTTGCCTTACTGCAAATATGAGATCAGTGATTGACCTTCCTTGTCCAAGTTCATATTCTTACCTTAGCCATCATACAAATGCTCTTCTTATTCTGCTTTCCAAAACATTTTTATAAACCTTAACTCAGTTACACAGCAGGATAATGCCATGGTAGTTTAGACACTTAGTTGTGTCCTCTTTCTTAAATATTAATATTATAACCACTTTCTTCCAGTCATCTGGGATTCATCCCTCATTCCACTTGACTCGCATCACCCTGTAGATCCACTGAATGCCTAATCCTCCAGCAGCTCATAAAATTTCATCCACTCTGGGTCCTTAACTATGTCCTCCAATTCCTTCCATGTAATATCTTCCTTTGGTATTGGTCCTTTTATTCTTCTCTACCACCTTTTTCATTGCTGGATCCTTTTGGATTCAATAGCTCCTTAAATTACTCTCTCCAGACTTCTTTTGACCCATCCTTTCTCTCCACTAATTTTACATCCTTATCCTTAATCTTATATTTTATCATGATATACAGCACTTTTTTTTACTTCCCTTATTATCCTCTTCCAACATTTTTGTTCTTTTTTACATCCTTTTCCTTTACCACTGTCTTTGTTTCCTTTTTACAGCTGAACACTCTTTTGCTTCCCATGTTCTCATTTGGAAACATTCCTTAAAGGCTTTGTTCTTCTATAGCACAGCATCTTTTGCCTTGTCACTCCATGGTGGAATTTCCTTTCCTCTTCTCCTACCATCTGTCCTATCTCATACTGTCCCAGCTGTTTTCACCAGGGTAGTTTTAAAGCATTCCCACTCCTCCACAGTCTGTGTAAGTCATCCCTAGGTATTTTCTGTGTAAGCTGCTCTTGGTACTGTCTCCTGCTCTCATTGTCCTTAAGTTTCCACACTAATTCTTCTCTCCTGGTTGCCTGAAGTCGCTGCTCTCTTTTTATCCTACAGGCTGGCTGTTAGGAGTCGCTACTCACTACGAGGGTGGTCCCAGAAGTACCCGACCTAGCAATGAAAAAACAAAATTTTTGGAAAAAGCTGTATTTATTTTTCAACGTAGTCTCCTTTCAGCTTTATACATTTATTCTAGTAATTTTCAATAGCTTCGATACCACTTTTATAATAAGAACTGTCTTGCTCCTTGAAATAGCCATTAACTGTCGACATCACTTCTTCGTTGGTCGAAAATCTTTGACCACTGAGCCATTTTTTAAAGTTCGGGAACAGGAAGTAATCCGAGGGAGCTAAATCTGGTGAATAGGGTGCATGAGGTAGGAATTCGAACTGTAATTAATTAATTTTGGCCATTGCAATATCGGAGCTGGAGACTTGTCGTGATGAAAAACCACTTTCTTCTTAGCCAAATGTGGTCGTTTTATCTTGATTTCTTTGCTCAAACGTTGCTATAACTTCGAATAATAATCGCTGTTGATTGTTTTTCCTTTTTCAAGATAGTCAATGAAAATTATCCCATGCGCATCCCAAAAAAGACGCCATGACCTTGCCTGTAGATGGAACGATCTTGGACTTCTTTGGAGCAGGTTCTCCCTTTTCAGTCCATTGTTTTGATTCTTCTTTTGTCTCTGGGGTGAAGTGATGGACCCATGTTTCATCCATGGTTATGAAACGGTGCAAAAATTCAGCTTTGTTGCGGTGAAACATCGCTAAACACTCAATTGAAACATCTTCACGACACTCGAGTGTGAGCAAACGTGGCACCCATCTTGCACATAACTTTCTCATGTCCAAATTTTCATCCAGTACCGTTTTGTGGATTTTCTTCACAATTTCTGGAGTCGTCACTTCATTTGGTAGACCACTGTGATGTTTGTCTTGGCGGCTCGTACGGCCTCGTTTAAACTCTGCCACCCAATATTTTATTGTTGTAAACGAAGGAGAAGACTCACCCAGAGTAGAATCTAGCTCAGTTTTTATATCGGTTGGGCTGAGGCCTTTCAAATGAAAGTATTGTATCACATAACGATGACCAATTTTCTCCATTTTTCACAAATTTACTCACAGCGTTCAAGATTAATTGTTGCCAAACAAATACGAAACAACGTAGAGTCTTCATGTGCTTCATAGACTATGTGCTTTGAAATAAAGGGATATTTTTCAAGCAACTACTGCTATCTCTCGGTCAGGCCGGGTACTTCTGGGACCACCCTTGTACCTAAGGCTTCTGTTGGGATGACAATTATATCCACAATACTCTTTCCCCCATCTGTGCTTTGATTAAAAATTAATCCATGACCGACTTCTGAGAACAGTCTGCACTATATCATGTTATTTTATGGGTTTCTGTCTCTTACACCTGGAATTATCCACAATCCAACTTTCTTACTTCTAAATTTCTTCTGCCCCATCTTTCTGTTCCCAGTCGCAATATTGTCTGGTTCGGGTGATGGGCTTTGATGTGTGGTACAATTTAGTTGATTGTTAAGCTTGAAGGTTAACCTATATTAAGAAATCACTACACGATTCGCTCTACACTTTTTATTTATTCACAGCACGCACACACGTACTTCCCTGTCATCACCATCAATTAATTTAATTACTTGGCTATGGATAAGACAGCTCGTAACTTCCTCTCATACAATTACAGATTATCACGCCTTGCAACTACAATGCAATGCACTCCACCCCAACCAACTAATCATAATATAGTCTCAGTTCCTCCAATAGCACTAGTCCGAATTGCTTATGAATTGCATTACTTTGTCTTTCCATCACTCCTACACGCTTAAAACTGTGGCAAACCTCGCAGCCATTATACACTCACTGCGCCTGTGGCTTGCCTCCACTTCCCATGCCAGCTAGCTTTGGACTACTTATAATTATTACTTGTGTGATTTGTCATCTTTAATCAAGCTGGTGGAAGTAAGGTTTATGTGACAAATTGGGTACATTATATAAAGGCAATATAAAAACAAAAGATGTGAAAAGATGTCTTTCCAGCATATAATAATTCGGGAAATTAATGTTTGCTATCGCCGGGTCTGGTTTTGCCGGTGTTTGCAAGTATTTTGTGCAGTTCCTTTTGTAGTAAACAATTTACAAAACTACATTGCTGATCTTAAAGTATTAAGAAGTCAGCACCTTTGAAGAATGAACATGCCATTCAGCTTTATAACTGTCAAACAACAATTATTATTGCATATGTGGAACAAAAGGTGTAATACATTAGAGCAGGGTTTCTCAAACTTTTAGCTACATGAACCGTTACTAAATTTCCCAGACAATGCCGAACCCCCTTGAAAAACACTTTTTTTTAAAAAAAAATTAGAATTTTTGTTTTTAAATGAGTAATAGTAATATGTTGTTAATTAATGTGATGAATGAATGGGCAGGCTTGTTTCCTGTCACATGTTGAGTAGATTTCAAAAACAGTTTTGCTAAATTTCAATCTCATTTCAGATTCAACATTCAGTGGAATTCTGTGTTTGGTTTTTATCGTAACCAGTCATGAAAACCCACTCTCACGTAAAGTAAGTTGTCACGAAGGACAAAAGGAAATTCACTGCTTTCCATGATAGCTCTGGACATTCTTCCTTCCTGTCTTGCTGCCCAAAAATCGATTAAAGACATCTTTTTAAAATCTTCTTGAAGAGTCTGATATGCGGACATTTGCAGTGATTCATGTTGCTTAGTGCTCAAACCAGAATTTACGCTTTTGGTTGTGACCATAAATGGATTTCGAAACCAGTCTTCAGCATTATCAATTTCTGGAAAGTGCCTTTGCAGTTCATCAGAGAGCTGAGAAAGATGATCAAAAATGTTAGCTTTAATTTCTGCATGCAATGATAAGGATTTGGTCGCAACAATAGTTGATTTTGTGCAAGTTTTCCAAAACTTAATTTTTCTTATTAGGGAATGTATTTTGTCCTGCATGTTGAATTATGTTACACGTGAATCCTTGCAATGGGGGTGACAAATTATGTTCGAAGGGGCGGCAATCTCAGTTTTTTGACCCGGTTCGGAAAACTCTTAGATCCACCACTGGTTGTAGTTAGACGGGGCGACTCGTTATTGCACACAGGCGTTCAAACAGCTAAAGTGGGCCTGATTGAAGATTACACTCTTTTGAGCCATGTTTCATCTTAAAATCTGAGGTTGAAGTCCTTGGCCTGCAAAAATATAGATTTCATCATGAAGAAAACCAAGCTAATATCCTGTCTCTTGAAAACCAGCGCACTTCACTGTGTAACAGTAATGAAACAATGTCATGACATAATAGTGCAAAAAATGTTGAATGGATGTGCTTTTATGCAAATGGAGGCATTTGCCCTGGGCGGCAACTTCAGTTTTTATATATCGCTCATTTGATACAAGTGTCATAACTCAAAAACGCCAAATTTACAGGAGGACCAATTCAAAATTTTTCGTGTGTAATAACTATGCATTCACTAGAAAATAACTTATCTACATGTTGGTTCTTGACTGTCCACGTGAGGCCGCGTTCATGAAGTGTGCAGCTGATGTTTCGACCATCATTCTGTGGCCTTTTGCGCAGTTCACCCGGACATCCAAGAACCAACTGACTCTGGCCACGGAAGTCTACTATTACAACTTATCTGCATGTTTTATTGAAAGAATACAGTATAAAAGAGGGGAAATGTATAGTATCAGTAGTAGTATACACAAAAATGGTGCATACTAAGATTATAACTCAGAACAGCTAATGTTTTTTAGTTATGTCATTGTTGCAACAGATGAGTGATATATAGCTCAACTATTACCCTGTGCGGCTAGCAATGGATGAGAATTGGGTGGTGGCAACAACTAGGGATGGCGGCAAAATAATATTCGAAGGGACGTTAATTTCACAGTTCTTACCCCAGCTCAAAAAATTCTTAGATCTGCCATTGCTATAATCAGAAACTGTTTGCATTTTAATAGCCTGAAGGAAAGAATAATTATAATCAAATATTACCAAGGGAAGTTGTGAATAATTTATGAAGTATGTGTACCATTGTGCATGTAGCACGCGTGATAGAGCCAGTCAGCTGCCGTAACATAGTTTGTTGCAAACCCCCTACAGTCAAGAGTTCATGTATCCCACTTTGAGAGCCTACATTAAGAGGTAATACAGAGAGAAAAAAAGAACTTGGTTGTCAACCTTATCCATGCTGTCCATTGGGTGCTTTTTTATATATAAAAAAAATCCTAATACAGGGCTAGTAAAAATGATTACAGCGATTTCACGATTTTTCTTTTGGTTGTCCTATTATAGGTACGATGATGGTGTTTGCTGTTATAAAACAAGTGGCTCTCCAAGTTTTGATTGAACTAAATGCAAGCTTCCCCGCAGTGGGCGTTAGAGCGCTAGAGAGGAAGATGGCTGAAAGTGAGAAAGCTCATGTTGTCATCAAATTTCATTCAACTCAGTCTTTAGTAACTGTTCAGTGACACTTTAGAACAACGTTCGACAAGGATCCCCTTCATGCTAACACCATTCGGCATTGATATCAACAGTTTAAAGCCAAGGGATGCCTTTGTAAAGGTAAAACAACGGGTTGCCCTCCTATGTCTGAAGGAACCGTTGAACGTGTGTGCACCAGTTACATTCGTAGCCCACAGGAGTCTACTCCTGGAGCGAGCAGGGAATTAGGTATTCCACAGAAGACCATTTGGAGATTCCTATGGAAGCGACTGTGTATGAAGCCTTACAGGTTACAGTTGCTACAAGCACTGTCGCATACTGAACAAGTGCGTCATTTTCAATTCTGTGCCAAATGTCTCGAAGAAGATGAAACATTCACAGAAAAATTGATGTTTAGTGATGAGGCCACTTTACATGTGAGTGGAAAAGTGAACAGTGCGCATGGGAGACCGAAAACCCCCATACTTATGTGCAGTTCGTTCATAACTCCCCCAAAGTGAATGTGTTTTGTGCAATCTCACGAAAGAAACTTTATGCGTCTTTTTTCACAGGGAAAATCTAACTGCAAATGTTGCAGAATTGGCTCATACCACTTCTGGAAGCTGACAATGAGGATTTCATATTCCAGTAGGACGGTGCTCCACCCCATTTTTCTCTAGTTGTCCATAATTTCCTAAACATATGGATTGGTCATGCTGGTGATGCTGATTATCAGCTGATGTCATGGCCTCCTCGTTCCCCTGACCTTACCCCCTGCGATTTCTTTGTTTGGAGTTTCGTAAAAGACAGTGTTCATGCCACTAGTACCGGTTGATCTGCCAGTCCTGTGGGTTCGCACCACCAATGCATTTGCTCTCATTGACAGACATGTTGCATCGGGTATGGGAAGAACTCGATTATAGACTCGATGTGTGCAGAGTCACTAAAGGTGCACATATTGAGCATCTGTAGACACTCAAAAAAGCTTTCACAGTTTGTTTATATATCTGTGTAATCTTGTAAGTAAATCTCAAATAATAAATCTGTAGTCATTTTCTGAAATCACTGCAATCATTTTGACTAACCCTGTATTTTGTGGCATATCCATTTTAGTGGGGATAAAAATTAACACAAGTATGTGTTGGGCGAAGATTTTTTTTTTTTTAACATTTGTGTTCCACTAGTACAAAGATTTGTCATAAATAAATTCCATGTGGACAAATCTGTGACATGGCTGCAATCAGGAATCTTAAATGGTTGAAGTCGGGTAGTGTCATAGGAGGTGTTTTGGATTATTGTTTTTAGAGTGACAAGTTATTTTCAGTCATCTTGGTGTTTTGGATGATTTTCCATATTTGGAATAAATTGAGATTGCTGTCTTTCCATTATTTTCTAATATGAAGGTTGATACAACCAAGAGTCTTAACTGAATGCGCCCTAAGATAGAACTTGAAATACCATCTGAATGTTACAGTGCCATTTTGTTATTGGAAACTTAACGTAGAGTATTTAATTAGTATTTCTTTATGCCTTTGGCTCTCATTTGGATTTTTTTTCAGAACTAGGTTTCATTTCCTTAATATATAATTCTTTGTCAATGCACTGACTCTTCTGCACCTCTTCAGCTGCTGCAGCAGCTGCTGTTAGCTCTGGTGATCACGAGGAGCTGAAACTTGCACATAGTGGAGGACATAATCAACAGTACTCATCCAGTCAGCTTGATGAGGCTCTTTCTGTGATGTCACAGGGCCCTGTACAGGTTGGAGCAGCACAGACGGATATTGCACGAGTTGAATACTATGTCCCGTCTACAGCTGCTCAGCTAACAGGACTGCAGGTATATTTGCACAGATAATGTTTTGGCATCAATAAAGTTATGTGGGTGTCCAAAAAATTTGCATTGAAGAAATTTTTATGTTCCTGATAATTATGGGTTCTCTCTCTCTCTTTCTTTTTACAAATTTTGCATTTGGGATAGCTTGATTCAATCTTACAACACAAATTTTACATATCTCAGTTTCATAAAATGTACAGGCAGATAAAGGGTTGATTATCGGTATGTCAATCTTACTGTCACTGTTAATAGTTCTCACAGTAATTATGAATTGTTACTCAAACATCAAATTTCCATTTTTTTATATTGTGTGCTGAGGCAGTTATCACCTCTGTATTACTGTTTTAGTTAAATTTAATTTCATGCTGTGACGTTGGTCAGCATATAACGTACTGTTGAGTAAAATGAGTATCAAATGCTTTGTGGCTTGTGTGGTGGACTGATGCTACATTTATTGTTAACTATCTTCCAAAAGGCTAACTGAGATAAGCTGTTAAAAATATTTAAGAACTGATATTGAAACAAAAAAGTCTCTTGCGTTGGTATTTGCTCTTCCAGGTACACCCTGCTTGTTGAACTTAATTTAATGGTAGTTCTAATGCTTTCCAGAAGTAGTTGTGGAACGTTATGTTGAGATCTCAGCAGAGTAGGAAAATTCAGTATCAGTCTCTTAACACTACACAGTGGGTCATCACATGGATATGTCTGTGGTGATAAAGCACAACCTAGGTTTTATCCCCCGTTATTGCCTATGATGTACTAAATACGAGGGGCTTTTTTTTTTCTTCCAACCTCCGATTGCACAGCATAATGACCAGACGAGTGGCAAGTAAGCGATGTGCGCAGTAGACAATTGCGCATCTCCCCTACCACACTCTCTGCTGTTGCTGCGTTCGTGACTTCATTCTGTGCTGAGCTGCAGTCACAGAAACATGAACGTCTTGATAAGTTCTCCCGCCAAGTTAAGAAGCGTTACTAGTTTTTTGTAAGCAGAACAGAACAGTGCAGCAGAAATCCATCAAAGACTGAGCAAACTGTATGGAAAGAGCTTTATGAGTGAAGGTGTCATGCGTGAAGGGTGCAGAAATTTTAAAGAATGCCGAACTGATGTGCACAATGAAGGAGGTAAGGATGCAAATCTATCGCTACAGATGACCTTGTTCAACGAGTTGACAAAGTGGTAAGAGAGTGCAGGTTCATGATAAGTGATTTATCAATGAAATTTCCAGAGGTGTCAAGATCTTCTCTATACTCCATCATAACAGACAATTTACGCTACAAAAAAAGTCTGTGCTTGTTAGATTCCTAAAATGTTGACCGACAACCACAAAACTCGCCGAATGGCGTCACCTTTGAAGTTCCTTGAGTGTTATCATGCAGATGGAGAAGATTTTTTGAAATCAATTGTGACTGGAGATGAGACGAGACGTGGATTCAGTTTCACACACCCGATACGAAACAACCACCCTAACAATGGATGCACACAATTCACCTAACAAACCAAAAAAAAAATTCAAAGGGGTTATGGCTACCATGTTTTGGGAACAGAAAAGTGTATTGCTTGTGGAGTTTATGCTGCCGGGGATCATGAGTAATGCAGCTTTTTACTGTGAAACTTTAAAACGTTTACAGAGGTCCATCCAGAACAAAAGAGGCATGCTGACTTCTAGCATTGTTCTGCTCCACCACAATGCTCACCCTCGCAGTGCTGGTGTCACCCAGTGACTTCTTGAACAATTTCTATGGGAAATTTTTGATCAACTGCCATACAGTCCCGACCTAACACCAAGTGACTTTCATATTTTTCCTGAACTGAAAAAGTGGCTTGGAGGGCAGCGGTTCAGAACAAACGAGGATTTTCAAGACAATGTGATGACTCATTTAAAGTCATTGGCGGCAACATTTTATGAAGAGAGTATTGGACAACTTGTCCACATGTATGACAAATGCCTTAATCTTCAAGGTAATTATGTTAAAAAGTAACCATAAGTGTACATAACAGTTGGTAATAAAATATTTTTTCCATGTCCATTTGTCTTTATTTATGGCCTATCTGAGGTTGGAAGGAAAAAAAAACTGCCCTCGTAGATAAATGGTTGGTTGCAATACATCATAACTATTTATTATTATCCTTAATTACACTTGTGACACCTTCGTGTGGGATCTTGAATACAGGCCTTGTAGTGTTATATAGCTTGCAACAAGTGATATTTTTTGATAAACAATTGTTAAAATTGGTGTTTCATGATACCTGCATACAAACATTATTAGTATCTTTATATAGCTTACACACACACCATTTGCTTTCAGATTTCAGATTGGAATGGTTTACTAGTACTGGCCTTTTGATTCACCTCAGATTATTCTCACACTATTGTTGCAAGAAGTATATTAATAATATATGGAGGATTATTGTGTCTCATAAAAGACTTCATAATATTTTAATGAGACCAGCTTCAGGATGATTCTCTATTTTAAATCTGTCTTAAGATCATTTTTCTATTTGGATGCAGCTCACATCAAATTGTTTCAGAGATTTGACTTTGGTAATGTGCAAAAGCCACCCTCCCCATTGTTTACTATATTTCAATCAAGTCTGTAGAATGTTGTTCATATGATATAAATTTAAAAAATCTTAAATTTACTGGAATATAAAATGCTTGAAATATGAGAGATTAGTGTCATATTGATCATCAAAAACAGTCTGAAATAAAAACTGGTTCTTAGGTGCAGCATGGGTCCGGGCTGCACCTGCAGTACCAACAATATCAACTAACAACGGGCTTACATGTGGCAACAAGTGGTGTACAGTCACTGGAAGTTACAGGTGGCATACAGATCACAGGGTCAGCAGCTTCTCCTTTACAGACAACTCAAATCATCAATCCAAGACTTAGCTCTGCTTTTCAGTCGGGACTACTGTTGCAATCTCCGCAGTTAGGTATGTATAAGTGCTTTTGATTCCCATCAGCTGTTTTGAGAAACTCGTTCTTGCACTGAATAATTGTACATTTTACTTAAATTTCAAACTTTCGGCAGTATAAACTTATAACTGTATCTGTTCTTCTATTAAATATGCTTTTGTGTTTTACATCTCTCTGTTCTATTATCTCATTTTTTGCTACCATTTTTCGCTGTATACTTAATTTTCATTTGTGTCTCAACTGGTTTGCAGCATTTCCAAGTCAGGCCCTTCCAGCACCAGAATCAGGAACAGATGTATCTGTAAGCTCTATTGCTGGCAGTCAACTGCAGCCTCAAAGTCAGCTTCAAGTACAACAGCAACAACAATCTCAGCAGCTGCAACAACAATCTCAGCAGCTGCAGCAACAACAATCTCAGCAGCTGCAGCAACAACAATCTCAGCAGCTGCAGCAGCAACAATCTCAGCAGCTGCAACAACAGCAACAATCACAGCAACAGCAGTTGCATCAACAACAATCTCAACAGCAACAGCAGCAAATGCAGCAGCAGCAACAGTTGCAACAACAGCATTTGCAGCAGCAGCAGTTACAACAACAACAGATTCAGCAGCAGATACTGCAACAGCAACAGCAGCAGCATCTTCAGCAACAGCAGCAGCAACAGATTCAGCAGCAGCAGCTGATACAGCAGCAACTGCTTCAGCAGCAGCAACAGCAACAACCGCCACCTCAACAATATGTGCAACAGCCATGCCCAGCTGTGCAGGTTCAAGTTGCAACACAAACACAGGCAACTACAGAAAAGAAGGGAGGCACTTCTTCTGTATCTGTTCCTGGTACTGCTGCTCCTTCTCAGCCCGCCACTGGTAAAGGCAAGAAGTCACGTTACCCACTTGCTGTACGACAGAATGCTAATCAGCAAGGCACTGCGGCAGTACCTGCATTCAATTCACAGAATATTAATTCCAATCTTGAATGGTTTGAAAAAGGTATGTATATTTGGAACTACACACTTTTTTTAAAAGCACTCGTTCTTTAAACAATTTCCTCTTGAATTTCTAAAAGATTTTCTTTCGAAGTAATTTTTTAATTATTATCAGGGTGACCTTTTTTTCATTTTTATAATATATTAGAAAATTTTTATGTTTTGTGTTGATGAATTTTGTTTTTGATATCACAATTGGCTAAATGCCTTCATGGCCTCTTCAGGTGAGGTGGTCGCTCAAGAATGTAATGGTGCATGTGTGTCGGGAGTGGCAGTGGCATCTGCAGCTTTGGGATCAAGGAGTACCAATGGAGGGTCAGCCCAGTGCCCCCAGGCACCATTTTCATGCATGGATGTTGATTCTGAGACTGACAGTAACCATGATACTGCTCTCACTCTAGCATGTGCAGGTGGCCATGAGGAGCTTGTTGAACTTCTCCTGTCTCGTGGTGCAGATATAGGTCAGTAGCTGTCAAATTAAAATCTAGATATATGTTTTGACAAATATTCAGTAATTAAAATGCAGTTATAAAATGAAAATTACTTCAATGTCTATGATTTCAAATATCCTAATAAATTTTCTGTAGTATTAAATATAGATGAAATGTACAGAACTATTCTTTTTTTAAAAAAAATTGATCTAGTTAAAATGATGTAGATGTCGCAAAACTGACAATGCAGACTGTAAAACTCTTAAGAAACTGTAATAGTTGCTACTGTTAGCTGGAATAGATTTTTTCCACCATAACAGATCTTGCTTTAGTCACTCAGGAAAAGACACTTTAGCACAGGTTTGAACTTATTCAATGTTCAACTTTATGTGGGTTTAAAACTATTGAAAATATTTCTTGGATTTACTTCTTCCTATTCATGATGGCATCAAGGTAACACTTGAAAATTAAAGATTGAGTTTTGTTGGGAGTGACTTGTATATCCCATAATGCATTCTTCAGATATATTCAGCATTAACACTACGACTCCTAAGTACTGATGAAAGTAGCATATAATGTATAGTTAAGTATTAAACATTCCCACTGTGGTCTGATGAAATTCTGCTTTCTCTTTTTCAGAACATCGTGACAAGAAGGGCTTTACTCCCCTTATTCTTGCCGCTACTGCTGGTCATGAGAAGGTGGTGGAGATATTGCTTAACCATGGTGCAGAAATAGAAGCTCAGTCAGAACGAACTAAAGACACACCATTATCGCTTGCCTGTTCTGGAGGGCGTTATGAGGTAATGTTTTTTGCCTGAGAGACTAAATTGCTTATAGTATTTTTGAGACTCTAGTGCACTTCCTTTCTTTTCCTGGTTAGTACTTCATTACATGCTAGCAGTCAGTATGTTGTTTGTTACTAATATACTTTTATTGGATTTTGAGATGAGTTTTTGAAGGGATAAAATGGTTGAAGAATTTGTGTAAAAATCTAACTCTCTCCGTCAATAAATGCCACGTCAAAAATATTTAAAAGTTTGTATTGAAATTATTATTAATTACTGCTGCTACTCAACAGGTAGTAGAATTGCTATTGACAAGAAATGCCAACAAAGAACACCGTAATGTGTCTGACTACACACCACTCAGTCTTGCAGCCTCAGGTGGTTATGTCAACATTATCAAGCTACTATTAGCACATGGTGCAGAAATAAACTCACGTACAGGCAGTAAGTTGGGAATATCCCCTCTAATGCTTGCTGCTATGAATGGGCACACAGGTTAGTACTATGCATTCATCTAAAAAAACTGAAATTCTGATTTACTTAGTTACTTGAACATTAAAGAGTGTTTCCAGATTAGTCTCTGTAAATATCTTTGTTTAAACAAAATCTTTTAAATTTACCTCTTTGCAGCAGGAACATTGAATTTATTTCTGTTTTAATGTTTACAAATATGTATTTTAAATTGTTTACTTATACTGGAAATGTTTCCAAATACAGCTGCTGTAAAACTGCTCCTGGATATGGGTAGTGACATCAATGCCCAGATAGAGACAAACCGTAACACAGCACTGACACTGGCTTGCTTCCAAGGTAATTTTGCATATCATTTACTCCTAAACAGAAGTTTTTTGGCTATCATTGAAGGGATGAAAAAAATAAAGCCTTTAGTCCATTATTGTTAACAAGATATCTAGCATGTGAAACTTGCAAAAAACTTTTCAAAAAATTATGCTTTTTTTTTTTTTTTGTTTCAGTATCTAGTGTATGAGTAGTCTGCCTGTTTATAAATCTGGGTCAATCCATTAAAAATCACCCAGACCATGTTGCTCATCATTTTTGTTTTTCTTAATTTTTTTACCAGTTACTCCCCAATACTAAGTGAGCTTAAAACCATGCATAAAATTTTTTTTAGGCTTTTACTTTTTTTTTGGCGGCCATTTTAAGTTCGCTTCGAAACAGATTTTTAGCTGAAAACAAGTTTTGCATAAATGGTTATAATTCTGTTAATTCTGAAGATATCAAGACAAAATAAAAAACAAAATGTTCAGAATAAAATGCTCTAGTATTTTTTGTCATAACATAGTTTTACCTAAATAGTAAGGGAATGGAGAAAAAGATATATAATTTCCAAGTTTAAATTAACTAAAAACAAGAACTTCAGAGCTGTAAAATCACTAAAAGGAACAAAGACTCACCTTTAATTTTATTTTCTTTTGTAGATTTATTATAGGTAAGTTTGCTGTAAAAATATGAACCTTGAGAAGTTAGTCCCTTTTTTTATTTAAATTTTTAAAAATACCTAAATGACAAACTTTTTCAATATTTGAAGAAGAGTATCTCAAAAAGGACCGAGTCAAAAATTATGAAATTAATTCACAAAGCACATCTTTATGGTATAAACAATTGTTAAAAATTTTGTGACTGAGACTCAACTGGTTCCAGAGTTATATGGATTCAAAATTTTCAGAAAAACTATGCTTTACGCGCATAATGAATGGTAATAAAAGATGAACATGCTTTTCTTTTAAAAGAAATTAATTAAAAATCAGTCCACATTACATAAAAATGCATAAACATGAAAAAGAAGATAGCATATTTTTAAATGGAAAATTAAATAAATTAATAAGTATTAATTTATACTCATTTATATTTATACAAAAAATAATAAATTGTAAGGTTTCATTTAGACACCTGTAAGCAATATTCAGTTTATTACTTGTTGGTTGAAGTTTTCATACAAAAGCTTTCTTGTCTGTACAAGTCTTCATCTGCAGGTGTAAGAAGTCTGCATGTTCAGACTTCAACAATCCCCTCCACAAGTAAGTTTTGCAATGACTCAGTAGCCAGTAGCTCTTGGAACCTTTCTGAGTGAACATGTAGTGAAGTTGTGTAGTAATGTTTTATATTTTACTGTAGTGCTTTAATAAAAGTTTTTATATTTTTGATACTTAAAAATATTCTACCAAAAGGGAAGTCACAAGAGCTAGCATGCAAAGACCTTACAATGACCAAATTCTTACTCCAGAGTACATGTACAAATACTGCACTAAAAAAATAATTGGAATTACATACATCTTTGTTCCTGCAGAAGAAATCAGACAAACTAACAAAAAGATTTGAGCTTTGCTTACCTGTGAAAGGTACAAGAGGGTATCATCGATTCACTCCTGTGACTGACAATGTAATCAGATGTTACACCACATCAAAAAGTAAAGAATTTGATGAGCACAAAACTTCAATCGTTTTCACTAACACAACATCCTTTACAAACAATGACTTTGTTGCATGCATTTATGAAGATCAGTGATGGCTGGGTATCGTCAAAGACAAGACTGATCAAGAAAATGATCTTCTGGTGCACTTTTTTAATCCAGCTGGCCCAAAAACTGCCTTCCAGATATTTAAAATGGATGAGGTATGGGTTCCAGTGAGTAAAGTTCTAAGGAAGATCACTCCTACAGAACTAACAACAATTTCTGGGAGAACGCACAACATTAGTGAAAAACTGTGCAATGAAATTTCTACAACACTCTCTAATATTTTAATTAAATTATGAACTTTCATGCTAAGGCCTATTGTGTAAATGATCTGCCAAGTTTTTTAATCATGTTGGTAAGGTTAAAATATTAATAAACATTGCATTTTTAGTGCATCAGTCATGTATGTGTTTAATTTTCATCTAAATGCGACTAATTATTTATGCTTAGTAAGGTTGGCTACATCAACGATAACGTTCAGCATGTTCTTGTGATCCCTAATGTTTTTAGCTATTAACTGAAAAATTATGTTTCTTAGTGAATAAGTAATTTTCAAATCTAATTTACCATTATACGTACAGTGCATACGACACAGTTTTTCTGAAAACTTTGATTCCATTTAACCAGTTGAGTCTCAGTCACCAAATTTTTAACAAATGTTTATACCATGAAGATGTGCTTGGTGAATTAATTTCATAATTTTTGACTGGGTCCTTTTTGAGATACTCTTCTTCAAATATTGAAAAAGTTCGCCGTTTAGGTATTTTTAAAAATTTATATAAAAAAACGGACAAACTTCTCAAGCTTCATATTTTTACAGCAAGCTTACCTATAATAAATCTACAAAAGAAAATAAAAAAAAATTTAAGGTGAGTCTTTCTTGCTTTTAGTGATTTTACAGCTCTGAAGTTCTTGTTTTCAGTTAATTTAATCTTGGAAGTTATATATCTTTTTCTCCACTCCTCTTACTATTTAGGTAAAACTATGTTATGACAAAAAATCTAGAGCATTTTATTCTGAACATTTTGTTTTTTATTTTGTCTTGATATCTTCAAAATTAACAGATTTATAAACATTTACCCAAAACTTGTTTTCAGCTAAAATTCGGTTTCAAAGCGAACTTAAAATGGCCGCCAAAAAAAAGTAAAAGCCTAAAAAAAATTTTAAACACTGTTTTGAGCTCACTTAGTATTGGGGAGTAACTGGTAGAAAAAAAAATAAGAAAAACAAAAATATTGAGCAACAATTTTTTTTTATCTGGGTGATTTTTAATGGATTGACCCCTCTGTAGTCTTATTTTTCTCTCTGCCAACATAATTCTGAGTCTGATGATATTTACAGGTCGACATGAAGTCGTTAGCCTTCTGCTAGATCGTAAAGCAAACGTAGAACATCGTGCAAAGACAGGATTGACACCACTAATGGAAGCTGCTAGTGGTGGGTATGTAGAAGTGGGCCGTGTTCTTCTGGACAAAGGTGCTGATGTAAATGCACCACCAGTACCTTCATCCCGCGACACTGCTCTAACAATTGCGGCTGATAAAGGTCATTGCCGTTTTGTTGAACTTCTGCTTTCCAGGTAAGTGTCTTTTTTTATTTGCTTTACTGCAGTAAACTTAATTAGCTTATTGCATTTATTCTGTCAGAAAATGTCATGTGATATTTGCTAGCAAATTGGCATAAATCTGCTAAAGAATAATTCTGATTAATTTTGTTGTTGTAAAAAAAAATTGTCTGTCAACTTATTTAATACTTATGGTGTAAGGATTTTTCAGATGTTAAATATGGAGTATAATTATCTTATTTCATTCACCATGTGTACATAACAAAATCTGGTATTTTCTTATTAAATTTTCCATATTTTCCTGAGATTTTCTAATATTTCTCAAACTTATTATTAATGCTTTCAGTGTAGACTAGTTCCATCATTCTTTTTCTTAGCCTTGGAAATGAACACCCAATATTTTGTACAATCACCTCTCACGCTGGTGCAGAATTGTCAGTTTTATATTATATAAGACTGTATTTTCTGGTATCCATCATTGTGGCTCTGTGTATTAAGGTGCCACTATTCTGCATCAGGAATATGCAACAGGCCTAGGTTTTAATCTCGGTCTGGCTAACCTGATAGTGGTTTTCCACAATCATCTCGGTAATTTGCTGGAATGTCCCCATTCTCATAAACTGTATCTTTTACAAACCAAAAATATACACTTAGGGGGCATCCACAAATTATGTGAGGTGTTTTTCTGGATTTCTGGATTTCTGGACCCCCCCCTCCCCCCTGGTGAGATTTTGAGAGATCTGGCCAGACCCCCCCCTCTGGTGAGATCTGGTCCGTGAGAACCCCCCCTACAAATCGCCCCGGAAACTTTTGTAGACTTTTTTTTTTTTTTTTTTTTTTTAATGTCATACCTTAACTTTTTTGCTGAAATACCCTCCTAAAATCGACTTTGGCGCAAATTGTATACCATTTTTTTCGGCTCTACTGTCCCCAAATTTTTCGCAAAATCTCATGTGAGATTTCCGTAGCCCCCCCTCTCCCCCCTGGTGAGATTTCGCCAGACCCCCACCCCTCCCCTATTTCACCTCACGTAATTTATGGATGTCCCTTTATCACACAGAACATGAGTTGCAAATTTAATAAAAAGATGGCAAACTCCTCCACCAAAACCACCACAGACATAACAAGCCGATAGTAGATGGAGTCTTCGCTTCAATGAAGTGTAGCTTTGGGAAGAGGATGTGGCAAACACCCTGAAAAATTAGGAAGGTTCAGTGCTTTTATTTCCTTTTAGTTTGTTTTATATGGTTGTTAAAATAAGTTCCAGTACTGTTTGCATTCTTTCACGAGATTACCCAGTTGTTCACAAATACAAGGTTAAATATAGTAGTAAATGGCACCTTCACATGTGAGCCCTCATTTTTAAAATACTGTATCCTGCTTGTATCCATTGGAAAATGTTATTTCTGTTGATTAGCTCATTACTTAAGTGCTTTGAAAATTAAAGATAGTTCAGTTTATGACACCATCCTTAAACATGATTTTTATCTGTCTCAGATAATTCCTCTTTTGCAATTCCACGTTAAACTGAAAGTCGTGGAGAAACTGATCTGTCCAGCGTACTTCAAACACATGAGCTTTATGTGCTACAGTTGGGAGAATTCAATCAACCTTTTGTTTATGGATTGTTTTTTTCTTTGCTTTGCTGTCATATAAATTGATTTACTTTACTGTCCTCTTTTCATGCTATTGTTTTACTGCTGTAAAGGTAACATTTGTATCTCAAATGTACCGTATAATTCAATGTGCATTGATGACGATTTTGTGTAGATAATCAGATTTGAGTCTCATATATTGTCATAATTAAATGATTATATAACGGTTAATGATAAAATCTTGATCACAAAATAATATTTTGTAGTAGTTCTGTCTAACTCTCCTACATTGTATGGTACTGTTTCTTAAGTAAACCTTTCAATGAGGCAGTTTAGCATATAATGATTTTTAGGACCAGCAAAATTGATTTTCTTTTAACTGAAGGGATTTTCCCTAATGGCACATAAATTGAAACAGTAATAAAATTAGCTTGGTTCTCTGGGTGGAGCCACATTGATTTATTAAAACCCAACGTTTTAGCCATCTTGCTGTGACTTTCATCAGAGGACTGCCGTGTCTGTTACCAATGCCTTAAATATGGCAGCAGGGAGCACGCACCCACTATCCGTCTGCAGTGATGTCACTGACTCTATCGTGCCTAGTGTAGGTGGTCAGATGGGGTCATTCATCTTGGGTTCTTCTAAGCAGGTTTGACCAAATATGGTCAATTTAAAGGCACCTATCAGCATTCATGTTAGACGTTTTCTGTATTTCTAGAGCTGCTCTGACCCACCTGGGTCACCATCCGCTTTCTTGAACTAAATCACTGGTGTTATTGAATGTTGTGCTACGGCTGATTTGGTGACGTCCTTATTTTTAAAATGCCTCGTGTCCACATTCAGCCTTTCCTTGATGGTATGCCCTGTCTTGTTGATGTATACTTGCCCAGTTGAAAGGTATTTGGTATATACCTGGATTCGGTAATTTTTTTATCTTGTCTTTTACATTGACAAGTACATTAGAGATCTTCCTGGATGCTCTGTAAACCATATGAATATTTTTCTTTTTTTAGAAGATGACCAATCTTATGTCACCCACTATATGCATGGCAATACCACCTTAGCCCCTTCAGTCCATTTGTTTGTCCCATCTGTCAGTGGTGGGGTAGAAGGTGATATTTGAGTGTCAAGTGCTGCAATGGATTTTTCAGCAAGAAAATATCAGGGTAACAGCTGTTGGCAAGAAACATCATTGCGGCTCCATCCGGAGAACCAAGATAATTCATACAATGATCGCGGAAGTATACGCAATCAATAATAAAATGTTTACTATAGTCTTTTATAGTCTTTCAATAGTTTTGCAATTGTTGCCTTACAGATCTCTTAAAGTAACTTAAACATTTTGAAAGAAATGATTTTCCCACTTATCAAACTGTATAAAATGTTCTTGGCGTTCTCACAAGGCCCAAGAACATTTTTACAATTAATGCCCTGGAAAAGTTTCCATTCATTCAAAAATAACTCTTCACATATATTTTTTTAATTGCAGGGGTGCACAAGTAGAAGTGAAAAACAAGAAAGGAAACTCGCCTCTGTGGTTAGCAGCAAATGGTGGTCACCTTAATGTGGTTGAACTTCTGTACAATGCTGGTGCTGACATTGATTCCCAAGACAACAGAAAAGTAAGTTTTGTATTTTCTATATTAACATGAGACAATCATTTAGTCGCTAGGATACTGAAACCTATATATTCTTTGTTTTACAGGTGTCCTGTTTGATGGCAGCATTCAGGAAAGGACATATGAAAGTGGTAAAATGGATGGTAAACCATGTTACCCAATTTCCAAGTGATCAGGAAATGACACGATACATTTCTACTGTTAGTGATAAGGTATAGCATTTTAAATGAAACTTTTGATCTGAGTATTCATAAGTCAAGAAATTGCCCTTCAGTTTTCTACAAAATATATTTCCCTCTTTTGTTTTAGAATTGTGTGGAATAATATAATTCTTTAACTACATGTTAAAATTAAGGTGGCACTGTTGCCATTCATCCCTTTTTATCACCAAACATATCTAATAATTTCACAGTTTAATTTTGTAACATAACAAATGCCATAAGTTTTTGGTGTGAAAGTTCATAACTTACCTGTCTGGTTTCATTTTGTTTGAAATTGCACATGGAATAGCTTATTTGCATCAAAATGTGAAATAATTCATTAAACTTCTGTTTCTCACATTTTCTGCACTAAAGTCAAGTTATCTGCAATGCTGGAAGTGCATATCATTGCAATGGAGATGGACTTTTCTCTCTCATTGGGAAATTCATTAATTTACAGCACACTACTTTTAACTTACAAAAAGTACAATGTGTTGTTCTTACCAGTGCGTACTATTCAATGCAGAATGTCATAAATATGGTAACAAATTTTATCATTAAATGCTAACTGTTAATTGAAGATGAGCTGCCGTGCAAAACTTCTCTTGTCATGCAAAACATGGGGATAAATAAATTTGGATTTTTCTACTGGCTATTTAAGTTTGTTTTGCTAATAGTTAATGGATGGAAAGTATTTTTAAAATCTCTGCTAAATGTTTTGGCATCTGCAACAAGGTGCTCAGTGTATATTTCTTGTTGGCGAACTTCTTTGTCAGCCTTAGGTATGAAAATGGAGAATTGGGAGTAGTTAATTGGTAAATGTGAAAAGTTTCGTGGCACATCCTGCAGAGGGAATACAATCACCGTTAGTTGGATTGGTGATGGTGGATGGATCAATTAATAATACCCATGAGAATTGGCTATATTTTTTTTTTTTTACGTGGAGTTGTTTTTGTGAACCAGTAATAAGCTGAGATAAGGTTTCTTCTGATGAGAGTGTTAAAATAGACAGAGAAGACTTTGAGAGTGAGAACTCTATTCAGAGCAGAGTATTAAAAAAATATGTCTCTTTCTTAAGATGGTTGATGCTTTAGAGACCTGGCGAAGGTGGCTAGTCTTTGTTGGTGAAATGGTGGTTGTTGTACTGACTGATGTGTGATCTAGGATAGTAGTTTATGTACCACCTTGAGCAGATATCTGTATGATTTTGACACTTAATTATATTGTTTGATTATGGGTAAGGAAATAGCAGGAAACTTTAGTCTTTCTTGCATAAAAATGTCATATTTGATTGTTTTGTATGAAATAAATAGGTGCTGTTAGTTCAGTAATTCTGTTAAAGATAAGTTTGCCGAGTATTGTACTAGATTCATAAGGCTTCTTCCAAAACCTAGGCCTCCTGGTTGCTCCATGCCAGCTCTCACAACTGAAGTGACATAACTGCATTACATTCAGAACCATCAGAGAACTCCCTGAATTATGCAGGTGGGAATTCAGCTAACAACACAATATGGACATCAGGTGCCCCTTGGACCTAAACTACAAATATTTTTTTAAAAAATGGTTTACATTTTGGTGGGGTTGACAGAGCGTGCCTATGCAAACCTACCCTTGTGCTTCAACCACTACAATCATGAGTAGGACCGGCTGAAAGGTGTTTTTGTCACCTTCTGTCACCTGTTGTAAGGGATTCCATAGAAAAGTGTGTATCATTAAAATAGGTAAAAAAAAAGTTACTTGATGTTCTACTCTGTTTCCAAAATTGGTGTGAACAATCAGTTTGATGGTAATTTGTAGGTTTAAGATCAATAAATCAGTTCTTCACTCTTATTTTGCTGATGAGTGACATGACAACTTTTCACCCTGTTTTTGTTTAGATGAGAATTTTTGTAGAGAACAGATGGCTTATCTCCCAAAAATGCGTAAAATTGCAGAAATTATTAAAAAAAAAACAATATAATGCCAAATGAGAAAAATTGGTTGTCAAAATTTAATATTTTGTTCTATATAAAACAGCAAAATCATGACATGGCAGACTTGCATCAAGTGTGAGGAACTAATTTATGGCATAGTTAATCACAAGTTTGGATTTTTTCTGACAGATACTTAAATGTGTAAACTTTTATTTGTTCTTAAGTGTAAAATATTTTTTCCTTTGATTTTTATATTAGTGGTTGCAGTTTTTAAATGGTAGTTTCTAAAATGGTTGAGGTGGTTATCCCTGTGAAATCTTAGTAACTGGGCTGAGTAAAAAGTCTTTTATTATTTTAAATCATTTCCTAAAATAAATGTTTTGCAATTCATAGAAACTTTATATTTTATTCTCTCCATGAAACAACAAAATGCAGGAAATGATAGGGAAATTGTGGCAAGATAGTTTGCAAAATGCTGGTTGTCTCCTATGTTCGAAAGATTACCGACTAGGTTCAGAGTTATTGATGTGTAGAGGCTAAAACACATTTTTTGCTTCAAGCTTTATATCACTTAGTTGAGGTAATAAGAGATGTGAAGGAATTTGGCCACGGCCTTTTGAGAAGCATCCCAGGATTCACCTGGAGTGATTTTGGGAAACTACAGAAGGCTGAAATCGGGATGACTGGTTGGGGATGTGAAACCATGTGCTCCTGAATGCCAGGCTCGACAGTAACCACTTGCCTACCAGATTTGATGGTGACATGTTCTGTTAGTAACCATGAGTGGTAATTGTGTGATGGCATAGATTGCTGTGCTTGTAAATTTTATGAAGTTTGTGGATGTAGTGGTCTTCTGGCTAGAGGAAGAAATCGATTTGGGTGTGATACTTTAAAGAAGGCAAGAAATTAAAGCTAAAAGCATTACAGGCAGAAGAGTTGGTATCATGAGTGTGTGGAGAGTTTTTTTTCCCCATCTCATCCCCCCCCCCCCTTTTGTAGTACTGTAACCATTCCACTTACATTATGCACTGAATGTAGCTATAGACATGTGTATGATATGAAGCAGTGTTACTTTCACACATTATTGTTTCAGGAGTTGCTTGAGAAATGCCAAGACTGTGTCAAAATAATTCGAGCCGCCAAAGATCAGCAAGCAGCTAAAGCAAACAAAAATGCAAGCATTTTGCTGGAGGAACTTGACATGGAGAAGACGAGGGAAGAATCAAAGAAAGCAGCAGCTGCTCGAAGACGTGAACGGAAGAAGAAGAAAAAACTTGAGAAAAAAGAAGAAAAACGAAAACTTCACGAAGAAAATAAGAAAAATGAAATATTGTACCAAGAGAATGAACAGACTACCAAGAAGGAGGAAGAAGAAGAAGTAGTAGAGAGGGCAGAAGATAATGAAGCAGGTGGGAACTAAGCAAATGTGACTTTTCATACTGAAATGTTTAAATTTTTATTACTTTTTGTATTACTGTTGCTGGGAAAGACTGGATAAGTAATGGTACTTGAAACTTCTGTGTTGAATAAAATATAATTAATATTTTTTATCCCAGAGTTTTGTAGTAGTAAAATTCCAATTTGATTTTGTTTTTGCTTGCTTAGCCTATTGTAAGGAAGGTATGTAATGGAGTGCCCGTTAGTGCCATTTTATTCTGCAAGGAAATGTAACTTTCAATATTAAATTTTGTCCACACCTTTTTTTTTTTTTAGTTGAGGGAATTAACACACTAATTTATATGACAATTTCTTTAAAATGCACTAAGGTGTGTGCTATTACCTAATTAGTGTGCCATGGTATGCTAGTTTGATTGGCAGGAGACTGCTCTCAGTTTTTGTAGATACAGCTATTCCACAATAGATTCATCAATGTAACCAAAGACTGAAACTTAAATTCTGCATTTTGGGAAGATGTTTAAATTTTATTTAAACTCATTCATTGACTGGACTAGATCATCAAATATTATGCACAAGTGATTATTAATTTTATTTCTGTGTAATTTGTTAAAACAACCATTCAGCTGATCCCTAAGACCAGAGCTGTATTGTTCTTTCTTGACTTCTGCTGGTCTTGTGTGTTGTGAAACTTATTGCAATATTTCTCTACTTTCTCTAGAGGTCTATTCCAAGTTCTTTGATCAGAGTGGGTGATCAGGATACAGGCTGAGTAATGTTATTGAGTTAAGAAACAGTTAAGTTATAATATCCCTTTTTTATTATACTCCAAAAATCTGTAGTTACAAAGGCTACAACTGTTTGCAAATTGCTTGTTGAATCTCCTAATTACTGAATTTAGAAAGCACTCGTTGAAATGGGGGAACAATGCGAATATTGGTGATAGCGTGCTATTGCTATATCATGTCAGTGGCAAATGAGAGAAAATTGTTGAGGCAAGCACCATAGTGATACTCTGCCGAGTTGCTGATGAGGTGCCTCATGCCAAAGTATTGTACAGTGAAGGTGCTGACTTTGAATTCCATCTGGTCACTGGCACACATGAGGAATAGGTGTGTTGAACACTTGCTGACACAAAAGAATCCGATAAAAAACTTTACTTGTATAAGCTGGCCTCTTATAGGACAATTATTTTTTGTAAGCTGGCACATATATAATTTATCGTTGTTGAAACTATTATAATACAAAATCTTCCAATGAAAATGTTCTTCTCCATACTCCCAGCATCCATAAAACTTGTAATCAATATGTTGTTTTATACCAGTGTTCAGTTAGTTTCAAATATTTGAAGTGTAATGTTTGCCATTTAAAAGCCTAACATTATTTTCTTAGCTTAGATATGTACAGTGAGTAGTTTGATAGCTCAGTATATATGACATGTGCCTCTAAAATTCAGGGTCCTTGGTTCAGATCCCAATGAGGCTAGAATTTTTATGGGCTTTTCTTTGTTCACATGAGGTATGCTAGGTTGCTTTGTGGTTGTTAAAATGCAGCTCCCAGAGGAAAGAAACTGACCCTCCTGCCCCTGACACAGTGGCTTATCCTTCTTCAGGAAGATCCAACCAATTTTGGTGTTTCTGACTTTTTTTCCCCTTTACGTACCCAGTGCTGTTTTTTAATATTTTTTTCTTTATACTGATATATTACTAGGCCAGTAATTTTGAAAGAGCAGTTGTTGTTTAGATTTATTTTTAGTACATTAAATCATAAGTTCTTTCATCATTCAGTAGATATTTTTTTCTTGAGGAATGGGTATACCTTGTTTTATTTAACTCTGTGGTTTAGATTCGTCGTCTAACTGTATGCCCAGCCAGGACAGGGGTGGAATACACGGTAAATTGAAACTTGATTACCTGGTAATAAGATTAATAAAATTTACTCACTGTTAAGAACTGTAAATGGTTGTTTTGCAGACTAATATTTCTGCCTTCAGTCCCTTTATCTCCAAGTTTCCACTAATCATATAATTAATTCAAATTAGTCTAATGTGGAATAGTTGTTACTGCACATTTGCTAGATTTTTATATTCTTTGCATCAAAGATAAATTCGTTTGTATTAACAATTGCTGTTTTCAATTTATTAGATGTACTATGATGTCAAATCTGAGTAGTGACTTGTTTTACCTTCTTTACTCTTAAAATAATAATTTACAAAGGTTATTTTTTACATTGTTGAAATGGAATGCCTTTCTGTACTTTTTTGCCAGCATGTTTGAATCATGGCACATTTTCCATTTTCTTATGGTCCATTTGTTTTTACCATCTATCAGATGAGATCAGTATATACATTAGTTGTAAATAAAACTTTCTCACATATCTTTGTATGTTACTAGAAATACCATGTCTAAAATATGTTAAGATCACTAAAATTATTGCAATTGGGAACTCGGTATGTAAAATATGTAATGTTTTCCTTGTTTACTGTGTTCCTTGAAGAAAATTTATGTTTTTTTTTAACTAGGAAACTTTTTCTAAAACAAAATTATATTGTTTGTTGCTTCATTGTCAAAAATTTGCTAAAAAATAAATTATCTAATGACATTTGTCCTTGTTTTTTTTTTAATGCATAAAAGTTTAGTATTTAATATCTGTGACTTCCATCCTACCATATTATTAGTTGGAGACAGGAGTAAACACTTTACACATGACAGTTGGCAGTTCTTTTTTTGTAATAAGTTTTCTTGTGGTACACTTAAAGTGCCTTAGTGGTTATTTTGTCTACTATTCTAGATGTGTCTGGCGCAAGATCTTGTGACGACACAGTAGGTGCAGATTCTCCAGTGCGCAGTGGTGAGGCACTGGACAAAGAAGAGGGTGATAGTGGTATTGATGCGAATAGCCAAGGCAGCTGCAGCAGTAATGATGTCAAGTCCAAAGAGAAACGTAAAGACAAGAAGAAAAAGAAGGGTCCGGGTACTGGTCCACCTGTATCGCCAAGTGGTGGGAGTGGAGGCAGTAGTGGTGCTGGGAAACCTCCAGAGAAGGAAGTTCTTCCACAGTCACCTGCACAAACGCAGCCAGAGACTGGGTCTTCTCGGCAAACTACTGGTAGTTCCTCTTCCAAGAGCAGAGAACAGTCTATCAATTCAGGTTCGACTGTGGTTGAGAGCAAGGACAAGAAGGATGGAGTGGTCACTGACCAAAAAACTGGGACAAGGGGCAACCAGCAGGGGGAGAGGAAGATCAAAGGTCACCTTGTGTTTGAAGCATCAAGGCCTCATCCGGCCGAGAGAGAAGACTTCGAAGCAACGGGCAACGAAACGTATGTGCCTGCTACCAAAGGAAAGAAAAATACTTACATGTGAGTTTAACAATTTGTTTCTGAATGTATCTGGTTTTTTAGCCCTTAATATGCTGTGAAAAAGATTAAATCCCTTTGTAGCTTTGTGAAAGCAAGAAAGCTGTCAATAGAGCTGGAAAATAGATTTGCTTCAGATTTTGTTTATATATATATTCTTTAGTTCTCACTTTTCTAATTGATTTTAAGTAATCCCTTGTACACCAGAGTTAAATAGATCATTTTTTGCAATTTATTTGGCTTTTTTAGGAACCATTACTGTGATAATGAATCGGGTCCTAGCAATAGCAAGAGTGGGATGAATACAACAAGTCCAAAGCAAGGTGGAAAAAGGGAAGAGGGCTGGAAAGAAGTCGTACGAAAGTAAGTACGCACCTGTGACAACCAGTAATTGGCAAAATTTAACTGGTGGACCACAGGGACTTTACTTTTCCATTACATAAACATTGACTCAATTTTTCACTTCTTTCCTTAGTATGTATTATAAAATACTTATTGCCTAATGTTTTGGTTTTTAATACAAGTTTATCAATAAGGGAGAACATGCTAATGATTGGTGTAGGTATCTAAATTCCCCATTTAGGTCCAAGAAGGTGTCTGTTCCACTGAACGCCATAAGCCGAGTGATTGGCCGTGGTGGGATCAACATCAATGCTATCCGCAATACTACTGGAGCGCATATAGAAGTGGAGAAGCAGAGCAAGGGGCAGGGAGAAAGGATCATTACAATAAAGTAAGATTTCAAGTAGAAAAATTTTGATATGATAAACTTTTTGGATCATAGTGGCATACAAGTAACAATTCCTAATTTTTGTTGACTGTATGTGAAGTGTCCTGTTCAAACAATAAAATCTCCCATTGTTAATTTTATTTACACCATTATTGCTTGTAATGTTAAGTTTCCCCAGAAATGTAGATTTTTTTTAAGTTGAGCCTTCTAGCATTGTGTATTACATACTATACTAAAGATATAAATAATTTCGTCAGGCAGTAATTTTAAGAGGACTGGTTTTTTTTTTCATTCACCATTCACACTTTGTTTTTGTGTGTTCTCCCTCATGTTAGGTGAATGCTGTAATAAGACTATAGGCCATATTAGTTTCCCTCAACAATCTTCTCCGGTCTCCAACATTACTTTGAAGTGCGATAAAACCAGTCCCCCCCCGTTTTTTAAATTTAATGTGGTTTCATATATACATTTTAAAAGGATAGCGAAATGAACCACCACTTACCTTAGATGATGGTTTCGTGGGGTGAACACACACAAAAAAACACAAGAACAAGAAAAACGATGAATATTTTGGGACTTGGCCCTTCAACAGGAGAACATCACGGTGGGAGGGTGGTGCAGGATACAGTCTTGCAGAATGACCGTTAGTCAGGAACGTGGTGGGGGCAAATTCAGAGGACAGAGAGAGGAGAACAGTGAATTGGATCTAATACACGAACAATGCAAAATGTTGCAAAAAGTGACACATAGAATAAAATTTTCGAGCCTATGGCTCTTCTTTGGTAGCAGTGAGATGGTTGAATGTTGGAAACTGGCAGCCAACTGAGTATGCCCGCCAGGCTGGTATCTCATGAGGGGCTGGGGGGGGGGGGGGGAGTTGAAAGGCATAAGCTAGAAAATACTAATAAATAGATAATAAACCTGTCCTTAGGTTCCCAGTGCAGTAGACATCAGCTGATGGTCCTAAAAGTAAACAAAATCGAATTTAAAAAAATTGTAAAATTAAGCTAAATTAGAAGTTACAAACTACAAAAAATAGGCTCTGGTGGGTGATGGATCTGTGGGAAAAGGTAGGAGGTGAGGGGGATGGGTGGGAGGAAAATTGTTGTTATCTTAAATTTAGTCCTGGTGGTTGTCTGGTGCCCAGTTGGTACCGATACGCCAGTTCACACCTTCCGAGTTCCGAAATGCTGCTTCTGTCTGAGAGGACTCTGATGGCGCGGACCGCAAAACGTCTTAAGATTTTTGGTGCCATGAGTGGTGGTGTGAAAAGATACAGGGTGGTCAGGGTTCTGGGTGAAAACCGACTGTCTGTGTCCATTCATTCTGATGGCTAGTGGATTTGTCAGACCAGTGTAGGAGGCTGGGCAATGGTTGGAGGTGAGTTGATATATAAGGTGGGAGGATACACATGTGGCAAGGCCTATGATGGGGAAGCTTTCCCTTGTTATGGGGTTGGTAAAGGTGGCGGAAGACGGGTGCGTACTGCATAATTTGCAGTGGGATCTGTTGCAAGGAAACGAACCTTGGGGCTGCCTTGCAGGCTGGGGGGGCCCCGTGTTTATGGACCAAGAGTTTGGAGGTCTGCTGAAGCAGGTTCTGGGTGGGTGAGGGAGGATTTTTGGAAGGAGGTTTCTCATTTCTGGGCAGGCTCGTAGGAAGTCGTAACCTTGTCACAGGACTCGGTTGATGGATTCCAAACCTGGGAAATATCACGTGATCAAAAGAGGGCTATAATTCATTTTTGAGAGTTGTGGGCAGTTGATAGGTTGAGTGGGTTGTGATGTGGACCGTTAAACTTGTTTGTGAACTAAATCTGGTGGGTAATTGTGGGAAATCAGGGCTTCGGAGATGTTGCTAGCATACTGTTGGCGAGCCTGTTCATGGGAATGTATATGGCTCCCCCGAATGCCAGGGCTGTAGGGGAGGGAGTGTTTGATGTGGTGAGGGTGGCAGCTGTCGTAATGAAGGTACTTTTGTAGGTTTGATATGGACAGATGACTTGATGTAACCATTCGTGAGGGTTAGGTCGATATCCATGAAAGTGGCATGTGTGTAGGTGTAAGTCCACGTGAATTTGAATGCTTGCAGTATTGAGTTTGTTGAGGAAACTGAGTTGGTTGTCCTTCCCATGGGTCCAGATTATGAAAATGTCATCAATGAATCTGACTCACAGAAGGTGTTTCAAATGGGATCCAGCTAAGAATGACTGTTCCAGGTGGCCTAAGTAGAGGTTAGCGTACGAGGGAGCCATATGAGTGCATTAAAAATCTTTTTGTCCTGGTTCAAATTAGATTACATCACTATATATCTCCATATCATATAACACAACGTCTAATTGCTTATAACTTTTGCCGAATGGATTTTAATGCAGCTTAAAATGTAGTTTTTATTTTTTGAGGAAGTTACATAAAATATATAAAATTGTACATGGTAATGTTACAGAGCTGTTGTGACATTTGTGGGAGCTGCAAAATATTGTTTTCCTAAAATTTGTCATCTGAGTTTAAAACAGGTACAGTTATGTAAAAGCAAAGCCTAACAGGAAACTACCATTACGTGGACAAGTATTAAAGAAGTCTTATATTTCTCATGATCAATTATACATAGCATTCTCAACAGTTAGTTCCACAAGTAGCCTCTGTATTTTGACCCCAGGTAAAAGACAAAAATTGTAAAGTATCAGGAAGCCCGTCCATAATTGAAATCCATAATAAAAATATTTACTTTATCAATTTTTGACACATCACACTGCAGGAAATGAGAATTATAAGATATAATTGCTATAGAAAATTCCTGTCTTCTTTAATTTATGAAAAGTACATGGATTTTACTTTTAGATATGTCATTCAGATGATTGTAGTTTTAAAATTTGTTCTTTCAGTCCCTCTATACTGATATTGTTTTTATTGGTGACAGGGGTTCTGCTGAAGCAACAAGGCAGGCACATAACCTTATTGTAACTATGATCAAAGATCCTGATGTTGATATACTGCAGATGCTCCCAAAAACAAAATTACCAAATATGCCATTATCATCGTGGGATAAATCTTCAGTGGTAATTATTCTCGAATTTATTTGACATGCAGCTTGTTAAATTCATGTGTTTCTCATGTAGAGATTAACAATTATCTGTGACCCATTGTTATGTTTATTAGAGTATCAAAATCTTCTTTCAAGAACAATTTAACAATTGGCTGAAAAACAATTGTTACATTGAGAAAAAGAGAAATTTAAAGAGCTGTGTGAGTTAGTACACATTTTCAAAGAATTTATAATTTTCGTATCTCAGTGTAATTTGAGACTAATTGGATAAATAATGCCTCCTGTTTTTATGGAAACTGCAACAGGTACAATTGAATAGAGCAAGGTTTTAAACATAATTATTTCCATTTGTTACACACTTTTGCAGGTGATTAATAAGAACCTCGGTAATGCACAGACCTGGTGTTTTGGAGGATACTGGTTCAAATCTGTGTCTGGCCATTCGATTTTACATGGTTTATTGAAATTGTTTCTAGTAAATGCTGGAATGTTTCCTTCAAAAGGCTCCGGCCAAATTCCTTCCCATTATGTCCCACATCCTCCCAGCTCAAAAGAGACCTATTTGTAAAGTGGTAAAGTGCTTCCCCCTTTTTCCTACACACACACACACACACACACACACACACACACAGAGAGAGAGAGAGAGAGAGAGAGAGAGAGAGAGAGAGAGAACATGTGATGAGCCTATATGCTGAAATTCTAAAAGTCTGAACTAACAGAGGTAGAGATAGCATTGTAGCTGGAAAATGTTGGCCACCTGGTCCATCTTTCATAGGCCCAAAGAGATTGAAGTGTGAAGTTGTTAATTGGAGATATAAGTTGGTGCAACAAGCCCTAGCATACACCTAGCCGGTGGTTTTTTCTGATCCTGTGTAAGCATCCACAGGACTATATTGGAACAAATTTGCAGTTATCTATTTTCCCCAACATTGTTTCAAATGCATTAAAGCCAATACTAAGCAGAATGCACTGTTCCATTATCTGCTGATCTATTTGGATGAACTGATGGACTGTCCATTGTGAAGAGTGACGGCTGTTAATAAAAGCCTAGGGCATGGTTTGTTGTGCTTTTCACTGTTTGAAATGCATTATACACCACCTAATGAATGCTGACAAATACTATTATCTACTAAGTACACCATTAACAAGGAGTGATGGATGTCAGTTGGTGCAATATACTTGGCAGTCAAACATCAATCTCTGTCTCGGATACCATGTTAATAGACTGCTATGCTATCTCTATTTACCACACAATTTGACAACAAATTGGTGGAGTAGTTTGACCTTTACAATAGCACCTCCAGCCAGCTCACACAGGTCAACACAGAAAAATAGGAGGCATTATATAAAGAAACGAGAAATTCTGTAGAAATACCTTGAATGTAAAAGAAATGACATTCCTTCCTTTTTAATTATTTCACTGATGCTACAACATGACTTGATTTTTTTATGTAATAAAATTTCCTATATTGCACTAAATGTGTTCTTCCAAATACTAATTTACATTGGTTAAAGTAGCTACAGAATTATTGGTAATTTGTGTTTGAAACTTTAAAATAAATAAATATAAAGATACTGAAACTCCTGTTCTGAAAAATAAAATGAGTTTTTTTTTTTCTTTTTTATCCAAACAGACAGTCAAATCAAAATCTTCATCTTCAAAGTCTGGATCTGTGGCACTGCAGGGTTCCTCTATTCTTGGAGCTGGGCCTTCTTCCTTGCTTGGAAAGTCTGTTTCATCAGGTGAGAATCAAGTTGCTCCATACATGTTAGGAAGCTAAAAGTTTCGGCTAAACTCGTGCATGTTGTGATGTTTGCAGCTATGATAGCCAAGAGTAGGAAGACGTGTTCCTACATCTCTCCTCTTTACTCTGCAAAAAACACTTGCTCTGTATATCGTTGGCTTGTGAAGGAGTTTTTCCGAGCTATATTTAAATACAGTAGAGAAATTTAAATAATGTGGGTGTGCATCTGGTGTGTTTTTTCAGATGTATGGAAGTAGATGTTCTTTTGTTCTATGTTTTCTCTCAAAGAACATATGTTATAATGAAAAATGATATTCTGATAAGCTTGCTTCACACAATCATATGACTAGTTGAATCCAGGTAATCATAACTGCATAAATTAAGGAAGGAAACTTAAATATATATATATATAAGTTGCTTAGTTTATTGTGGACTGGAAAACAAAAAGTCATTAATCGTAAAATAAAGCATTCAAAATAAGATTGAATAGGGGAAAAACAACACGTCACTCACCACAGATGAAGGCAGGAGGGCCAGACGAAAAAAAAGTTGGTTTGTAACCTTAATCATGCATGGGGCAAGACATTTGGCAGGGAGAAGATGTGTACACACTTTGACAATAAATTTGGCTGCTGCTGAAAAATTCTATCACTCTTATTTTGCAAAATCTGACATCGTCATCCCAGGAAACAGTAATACTGGAAAGCCAGTATTGCATTACTGTTTCTTATGATGACATTGATTTCAGATTGTGCAAAATAAGAGTGATAGAATTTTTCAGCAGCGGCCAAATTTATTGTCAAAGTGTGTACATATTGGGACATACCATATGAATCATATGGTAGGTCCCAATTTATACACATCTTCTCCCTGACACGTTTCGCGTCTTGTATAATTCAGGTTACTAACTGAAACATTGTGAAGTGTCGTCTAATCAGTCTTATTTTCAGTGCTTAAAGGCAGTTTCATCGTCCACCGTTGTCCAAATAAAGCATTCAAAATTATATACAGTTTTTAAAGATAAATTGGCTATTTTAAATCTTTAATTCTATGTGTATCATCTTAGGATTTTGAAACAGTTTAATGGTGAAAATAACTCTTATTAATCCTTAATTTCTAGGGCCAGTTGCTACTTCATACCTTCTGTACAGTGTGATTGGACCAGCTTATATAAAAGCAGTTAGTGTTTGCAAATAGATTACAACATATGTAGTTACATGCACAGCAATTAACATTTGGCCAGTCTGTTACATCAAATGCTCTTGTCAACCAGTTATTAAAATCTTCGACAGTTTACAGTAACGATTCTCCTCGTAACGTTGAGAGTATAGAGTGACATGAGGAAAGTGGTGAAGGACGCACAACATATCAGGTTGGAACTTGTGCATCTCTTCAGTCGCCGTGATCAGCCACACTTGTACCACACTGTGAGGCAGTTAACATGGAGACAGGTGCTGCTTGGGAAAGGCATCAGTTCTGTCTTGGGTATTGTGCCTACGGGTTTCACTAAGAATGGCCTATACCTACATAGAAAGGGGGAAATGGATGCTTTATTATTTGTTAGCTAAAGCTGTAAGGGAGTACACTTCCAGTTATGATGGTGTATGGACTGTTCCTTTTTTTAGGTTAGAGGCTGTTGGTGAGGGGAATAAAAATGGGTGACCAAAGGGGTACTGATTTCAGATGCACGATGGGAAAAATCACCTGCCTCGAACGCAAGTCTTATGCAAGTCTTACGCAAGCCCAGCCACCTACCACTGTTAACTTGAAAAAGAGCTTTCGCCTGAAATATTTTATTTTCTTTGTTTGTGTGTTGCTGCTGCCCTCCTCCCTTCAACTTTGGTGAGTGTTGGGTGTTTTTTTCCCTTTCTTTTCCATTTAAATATTGCCTTGCGGCATTTCTTTCCTTTCATTGTTACCTAATGCTAAAGAAATAGATGAAACTGTTGAAGCAGTGACAGGGGCACAACTGGGAATATTATTGCTGAAAATATAATGAAGGCAGAAATAAGTGGTCAGCTGCAGAAGTATAACGAACTAAGTAGTAGAATTTGGAAACTTAATTGAGATACGTGGACCATAAGCAATTAAAGGGTAGAGTCTTGGTTAAAAGGAGTACCAGACAATGAGGTTTTTCCAATGGTTACAGAAGTTACCACAGATATAGAGGAGCAGTTGGTGGAAGGGTATTCATATTGGTTAGCAAAGACTACTAAGGTTTACTGGTGTTCATGAAGAAAAAATCATTATGTTGGCTGCTTATCATAGTGGTAGAATGAATAATGAAGATGAGACTCTTGATGAGGAATAAGAGAAATAAAGATGATATCCTAACAAAGTATGATAACCTGTTAGGGTGTTAAGTAACTGAAGAAGTAAGTGATCTTGAAGCAGTTCTGGTGGATATTAGAGGATTCAGTAAACCAGTGGCCAAAGTTGAAGGGGAAATACGGGTGAATAATACAAAGGCACAAATTTCAGAATTAAAGAGATATTTTGGGGAAAGTTTCAGCAAATAGAAGGATGGTACAAGTACAGACTTCAAATTCAGTTTCAGAATCCTTTGGCAGAGGTATGATTTCCCACCCAGAAATGAGATTCATTCTTCCTATCATCCTCCCTGCCCCTCACAGAACTTGTTTCAGCAGGCCTCCTAACCTCAGCCAAGTTTTAAGTCCACAAACAGTCTTCCTCATCCCAACAGACAGCCCCAAGGCTCTTTCTCATGCAATAGACCCCACTGCAAGATGCGCAACATACTCAATCCCACCACCACATTAACCAATCCTGTCACAGGAGAAAGCTTTCCAATCGTAGGACATGCCACCTGCGAAACCTTCTATATAATATACCAGTTAACATGCAACCAATGCCTAGCTTCATATATAGGTTTGACCATTGATTTACTAACCATAAGAATTAATGGCCAGACAGACAGTATTCACATGGAACCCAAGCACCCAATGGGTGTCCATACCATCTCCCATGACATGAATAATTTCAACCCGTCTCTAAAGACCTCGCTGTTAAGAGACGTTTTGCAAAAAAAAAAAAAAATATCAAATCTTGTTTTATGGTCCATGCAATCGGTGTCCTCCTAAATAGCAGTAGCTCCTCTGAACTCTGAAGGTGAGCACTTGCCTGCCAACAAAAACTGGACACGAGGCAACCACCTGGTCTTAATTTAAGATAATTCCAAGTCATCATTATTTGTTAAAAAAATTCCATTCTCTTCTTGCCTCTATCCCCACTGCCTAAATTGAACCACCAGAGGTGATGTTTAATTACATAGCTTTTCTATTTTTATTTTTGCATATTTTATTTTATTAATTGACCCTCCAATAACAAGAGGTGATATTCAACTTAATAGATTTTTTTTATTTCTGTACGTTTATTTTGCCCGTTTATATTTTATTATATAATTTTGCTCTTTCCACCTATCAGACATCTGTTTTGATATTTAGCAATGCTTTAAATCACTACCTCTCTACCTGCCCCCTGTTACACTGCATTTACACAGTGTGAATTGACCGGAATGAGTGTACCGGCTTGCTGTGCGTGCAGCACGGGATAGTCCACTCTCCTCATTCCAACAGGTACAAGACAGCCAGTCGGCTGAGGATAGAGGACTAGGTTCACGACCAGCTTTCGGCTGTGCAAGTTCAACAAACAAGATGTTGACAACTAAAAAGTCGCATAAGCGGGGTGAAGCAGAGACCTTAGAATTGCATGAAAATGAAGAAATTCTGTGTAACTTCAGAAATAAAAATTATAAGAACAAGCATTTTAGAGACCATCAAAAAGTTGCTTCATTATGGTGTCATTTTTTATGTATTGGCAAAAATATTTCACAGCAGGTCTTCCATTTGAGATACAGTTTGTCTTCAATGATGTATCTCTCTTTATTCATAAAAATGCTCCGAGGCATTTGAAGCGTTTCATTTTTATATTCACTCTTTTAACTATTTTCAACGTTTTATTTTGTTATTCTTCATATCATTCAACATTATAATCAACAAATTAGCTACGATGTTAATTCCTTTCTGTAATATGGACATACTATTTTTCAACAAAATCACAGTGTAGGAGTAGAGAACTGTCCTGACAGTGGACTGTTTTCTAATTATTACTAGCATGCTAGTCAACTCTTAACCCCACCTCCCACGGTCCGGCCAACTGTTATTCCAGTCAACTCGCATTGTGTGAACGCGGTCTTAGAATTTACCCACACCATGTTCCTGGCCAACAGTCACTCTGTGATGCAGTCTCCTACAACACCCACCCTCTACAATATTCTCTTGTTGATAAAAGGGCTAAGACCCAAAAATTACTATAGCATTTTTGTTTTTGTCTGTTATTTGTGGTCACGTCCCACAGACAACATCTAAGGTAAGCAGTGGTTCATTTCCCTATCCTAATTTGTGATTCCTTTTCACTTATCACCTGTTATTTAATTTATATATAGTTATATATATATTTAAGAATGTTGGATATAAACTACAATCTTGTCACAATCCTTTGTTAGTCATTATTTCTTTCATTAGATTGTATTTCATATATAATACAACTTTGTGTCCTTTTATACATATCCTGGATAACTTGTATTAAATGTTAGCATTACAAGTTATAAATTCCTTGTAGTTTTGTCCTTTTCATATTTTTTCATGTTAATTGCCCATTGCATGTTCAGTGATCTGTAGGCAATTTCCTAAGTCAGTTTGTAATTAATCAGAAAGTCAAACAAAAGTGTATTTTATATTATTCAGAAGTGTTAGAAATAAGATTTTTTTTTTTTAAAAAAAATTGAAAGCACTTTAGATAGGTTATTTTTTAGGTTATACTCGAAGTATTTTGACAAAATTACATATTTATGTATGCCATAGGATATGGGTTAAAACATTGTAATTTAAAGTTGTAGGTGCACCTGTGCCACTGTTTACTTCGTTGAGGTCTGCATCAACTTCAAAACTTGGTGGCTCATTTCCTCCACCGGTAACGAGAGGAACTGCACCACGTCATGTGGCAGCAGGTAATTTACTGCTGTTGAACGAAATGTATGAGAAAATCAGTTGTAGCTATCAGATTTATACATTAAGAAAGAATATTTAGACATTTTAGTCCTTTCTTGATGAATATTTTTAACATTTTCAGCTGAAAAGCGAGCAGCTGCTGCCGCAGCAGCACAGATGGCTGCAGCTTCAAACACGAAAACCACTATGTCTTACACCTCAGCCATCATGACTTCTGGCCGTTCATCAAAGATGACAACTGGTACAACTCCTCAGACATTTGCAGCAAAGCTGACTGAAGCACCACCCCAGCAGATGGCAGGGGTAGTACCTGCTGTAAAGCTGTCAAGAGTCTCTGCTCCCTTACCATCATCAAGTCAGGCTTCACTGGCACAACAGCAGCAGCAGCAACAACAGGCACCATCTCCTAAACATCCAAGACCTGTGGCACATCAGTCACAGGCCTCTACCTCAACTTCCTCCAACCAAACAAGTAGTATGCCACAACCAGGTGGTTTCCAAGTTGGACCAGGCAAGGCCCCTTTTCCTTCAGCAATAACCTCAATGCCATCCTCTATATCTTCAGCACCACCTACCAGTCAGCATCAATCAAATATAGCTGCACATAATACCCAACAGCGTGGTGGAACACCTCAGCCTCAAATACCTACCTCATCTCAGCAGCCGCAGCAGCAGTCGGCACAGCAACAGCAACATCAGCAGCAAACACAACAGCAACATCAGCAGCAAACACAACAGCAACACCAGCAGCAACAACTTCAGGCACAGCAGCAACAACAACAGCAGCAGCAGCAACAGCAGTCTTGTGCAACACCACAGCAATCATCACAACAGGTTCAAACACAACCACAACAGCAGTCTTTACAACATCAAATTACTCAGCAGCAGCAGCAGCATCAACATCAACATCAGCAGCAGCAGCAACAGCAGCAGCAGCAGCAGCATCAGCAGCAACAACCACAGCTGCAACAGCAGCAGCAACATCCACAGCCGCAGCAGCAACCACCTCAAGAAACTCAACAGGTCTCAGTTCCTGCGCCTAGTGCTGCACCTTTGGAATATTCTCTCTTCAATGACAATTTTACTAAGGTAATAAATATTTGTATTACTGTTTTTATTGAAATTTGTTGTATAAAAAGCGTCTTTTTAATCGCTAGCACTTTAAGAGCTCTGCAGAAATAAGATTCTTTCATCTCAACTGGACCCACTCTCACTGCCAAAAAAACCATCCCATCCTTCTATTCCAAGAGTCCTTCAATCCCACTCTGGCCTGTGGATAAATTACAAGGCTCCTATTTTAAGTCCTTTTGCTTCTGAACATAGCCTTGTACCTTCTTAAGATCAACAAGACTGGGAATCCTGGAAGACCTGCAACTGTGGCATTTGGGTCATCCACTGAGTGGGTTATGACCTTGTTGGATCAGTGTCTTCAACCCTTTCTACAGAATCTTACTTCCTTTGTCAAAGAGATACCACACAATATCAGTCCACATTCAACACTCCTCTACCTCTAGACTCCTTCCTTGTCCCATCGATGTAATTTCCCTTTTTACAAACATAACCCATAGTCATAGGGCCTCAGTGCCCTGGAACACTTCCTAGATATGTGAACCCCACAGAGCCTACCAGCACAGCCTTGGCTCACCTCATTCTCACTAAACTACTTCTACTTAAATTCTCAAGTATATCGGATTTGTGGCACTGCCAACTTATTCCTAGGTCATTTGGAGGAACATATCCTCAATCATAGCCCCTTTAAAACTGCCATGTGGTTTAGATGCATATATGATGTTTATGACCTGAATCCACATTGACATGTTCTCCCACATAAATCACTTTCATCTACTATGGACATTGCTCTACAGCAGGGTGCCCTTTACACTTCTGTCCACATTAGACTCGCTGATTTGAAGCAATATTTACACTTCGACAGTTGTCATCCTTTCCACACTAGTCATTCCCTTCCTTACAATCTGTCCATCTGCTGCAGGTGCATGTTCTGATGAAGAATCTCTTATGGTATGTCCAAAACTTGTCAAAAGTACTAATTTCATGCTGTTACCCCACAGACTTTCTACAAAAACACATTTCTAGTGCTGTTAACTAACCACTCTCCACATTATCTTTATATATAAAGATGAATGTATGTTTGTTTGTTTGTTTGTTGGTTTGTTTGTTGGTTTGTTTGTTCTTCATACAAATCCACAGTTTTCATCCGATCTCGATGAAACTTTGAACACTTATCCTTTGCAACAAGGAGAAAAATACTGTCTACATTTGGTTGACAAATTACCTGTATAAATAACACAATTTGTCACATAACTTCGAAATACGGCGATAGACATCACGTTGGATATGGTCGCCTCCGGACCGCGTTTCCGTGTCGTGGACTGGCAGCTTAGTGGCTAAAGCGCTTGCTTACGAATGTCGTGGTCTCCGGTTCAAATCTCCGTAGAGGCTAAGATTTTTAAAAATTGATTTCAGTGTAAGAGTCAGGCCTGGGCCGTAGGTTATTCGGATTAAATGTTAAACTGTAGATATTAGAAAGTTAGGGGTGCAATGCGAGGAAAATCGTAGGTAGTCTTGCAATTTTGTAGGTGTACACTTTTTTACGTTATAATGATCCCTCAGGTGTTGTTCGCAGTCAGTGTGTGAGTGTGAACCACAGTAATCTGTATAAATAACACATTTGTCTCATAACTTCGAAATACGGCGGTAGACAGACACTTTGGATGTGGACGACTCCGTACGGTGTTTCTCCGTAGTGGTCTGGCAGCTGAGTGGCTAAAGCGCTGGCTTACGAACGTCGTGGTCTCCGGTTCAAATCTCCGTCGGGGAGAAAATTTTTAAAATTTGTTTTTCATCTAAGAGTCAGGCCTGGGTCGTAGGTTATTCGGATTGAATGTTAAACCGTAGATATTAGAAAGTTAGGGGTGCAATGCGAGGCAAATCGTAGGTATTCTTGCAATGTTGTAGGTGTATACTTTTCAGGTTTTGTTCGCAGTCAGTGTGTAAGTGTGAACCACAGTAATATTATTATAATTAGGGATGTAAGTCTCTGTCTTTTTGATACGTTATGACGACCAAATGGCTATATCGTTGTGATGAAATTTTATAAGGAAATCTGTATGAAGGGCACAGGATATTTTTTCCAGTATGATTAACAGTTATAATCACGAAATTTTGAGACCTTATCGAATGGTGACAGAAATATGTTGGCAATTGATTCTCATAACTTGGAAATACGGCGATAGACAGACACGTTGGATATGCACGTCTTCAGACTGTTTCAGTGTAGTGAGCTGGAAGCTCAGTGGCTAAAGAGCTTTCTTACGAACGTCGTGGTCTCCGGTTGAAGTATCCGTGGAGGCTAAGATTTTAAAAAATTGTTTTTCATCGTAAGAGTCAGGCCTGGGTCGTAGGTTATTCGGATTGAATGTTAAACTGTAGATATTAGAAAGTTAGGGGCGCAATGCGAGGCAAATCGTAGGTAGTCTTGCAATGTTGTAGTTGTACACTTTTTTACGTTATAATGATCCCTCAGGTGTTGTTCACAGTCAGTGTGTGAGTGTGAACCACAGTAATATTATTAAAAATACGCAAGTAAGTCTCTGTCGTTTTGTTACGTTTTGACGACTAAATTTAATTTTATAAGGAAATGTGTATGAAGGGCACAGGATATTTTTTCCAGTATGATTAACAGTTGTAGTTACGAAATTTTGAGATCTTATTGAATAGTGACAGAAATATGTTGGAAATTAATTCTCTTCAAGAGGCAGGTTCGACGGTAGAATGATATAGTGATAGCTTTCCTGTCATATTATGCCGACTCGATATTGTTTGGGACTAACCCTTCGTTACCAACAACTTACTATATTTAATTCTGGCAAAAAAATTCTTAATCCACGCGTACGAAGTGCATCTATAAAAACCAAGTCAACCCTGTATTTGTCACCCAGTTTTCTCCTGGTCTTGAATCCATCAACCAAATCCTGAGAAATCGCTTGACATCTTACAATCTTTCTCCCAAATGGGCACTCTTCTCCCTAAAATTCAATTCACTATCTCCTGAATTTGTTTCAACAGACCATACAATATCAAAAACATCTTAGTCCACAAATATTCCCTTTCAGATTCTCCAAAACTGTTTCATGGATGTTTTCCATACAACAGACTGCGCTTGCAGCATGCCTCCACCTGCTATTGAACATTCTATTTGCACCATAACACACCTCCTATTCCAACTAAACTACCTCCACTGCACTAGTTTGTACACAGGCTGCACTGTCCAACGGATTGAATGGCCACAGGCAAACAGTCCATACCTGCAACCTATTCCTTCTAGTAGCAACTAATGCCAATACCCACAACTCTAACAATCTCAACAACTGCTTTACAGTGAGAGCAATCAGTTTTCCTGGAAACCACTACTGCATATGAACTTGGAGATTGGAACTAGCCTACCAAAATATCCTGGATACCAGACGTCCGCCTGACCTCAATCCCCAACAAGACCCTACCAGTAAACCAATCACTTATTGTTTGTTTATTAATAATTTTTACAATGTTTTCTTTATTGTTTTTATTCCTTTTTTATTCTATTGTTCCCTTAGTTATTCATTATTAAAATTTACATTTTATAGGTTTGCATATTTATTTTGGCACCTGTCTCATATATGAGTATTATCGATAGTTCAGTTCATATTAGTGTACCCCTAGCTCCTCATGTCACCTCACCCTGTTCTCCCAGGCCACATTAGCCATGTGGTAAACCTTGATGTGTGCTTACTTTACCTGTTAATTATGCCTATTTACATGAATAATACTTTAAACTGAAATACTGCACAATTGTTTTTATCTCAAGAGTTGTATATTCGTCGCAGACCTTCAACTTCAGTGAGTGGTGGATTATTTTCCTGCCCTTTGTTATTTACATTGACTAAAAACCATGTTCTTTTCCTTAGTATTGTTATTACTTCCATTCGTTTGATTTGGATCTGTTCTATTTAATTATTACCTTATTTTCTTCCATTTCCTTGTAAAGCATTCTAATTTGAATTTTCCTGTAGTAAGCAATGGTTCCTTTCTTCTAATGATATATGCTGTGACAAAACTCCTACCTAGTTTGAAAGTTGAATAAAAAACAATTGGTACCAAGTAAGGAATAAAATTTACCTAAGGATTTTTTTTACAAGTTTCATTTTTTGAACAATAAATCAATCAAGTAGTGTTCATTGTTGTTGTTGGTTTTGGATTTGTAGGGTATGTCATGTCCTTTGTTATAAATATATTGATGAATGCGAGTTCAGAAGTTCTTATTACAGTATTTCTTCAGGAATACAAGCAATCTGTTCTTGTATCACACGTTGTATGGCTGGCAGAGTACTTCAGCCTTAAGAAACTCCCATAGGAGAAAAAAAGTTCGTGCTGGCCAGGTAATGTCACCAAAAAGAAATCAAGTGGACTGGGAACAGCAGCCTCAGCAGTAGGAGAGCTTTGGCTATGTGAGCAGTTGCCCTTTTCTACCCTGCTTAATCTACAGCACATTGAGTATTGGTGCCATAGAAGAATTGAATATTTTGAACATATAGTCCAGATATTATGGTCATTCCTCCTGCTGCCGATTATCCTGACTGCTAATCATGCACCAAACAATATAACTGTCACCATGCAGAGGCTTTTTAAAGAGTTCCAAAAGATTTGGTTCATTCCCATAATGAAATTTTTACTTATAAGCGAAAATGTCATTGAAATCATTGAAGAAAACAATGGCATCATTTAGCAAATTTTCAAGGATGCTTCCACATGACACACAATTTTTGCACATTGCCACAGTACATGAACAACGATCTTGAATGAATGAAATTGCAAGTGTTGGTACAAAATTCGACACACTCTGCAGACAACTGAAGGGCTGCAGCATATTTGTGATCAAATTGCTTTGAAAATTTAAGAAACAAACCTCTAATTGCCTTGATGTTTCTGATGTTCAAGTGTTGTTGCCTCCTGTTAGTTTTTGATACAGAATCCCTTGATCTAATGTTTGATAGCCATAAGGTTATGCATTTTTCTTCTGAAACTGCTGCACAAGAGGCAAGCTGCGAAAAAGATGATGGGTAATAACAAAATTACCATGTCAAGAAATTGTTCCACCGCGAATACAAGTTCCTCACCCGTCGACAGCATGGCGATTAGTGAAAACTTGCAGGAAAACAAAACTTCCCTCCCTCCAGTGTCCTTCCCAACTGGTACCTGTTTCATAGAACTAATGTCTTCCTACAAATAAACAGAAGTAGGAGGGAGTTTTATTGCACCCTGTTTTTGATGATTAGCTCCTTTCTATCCAACCTTTCGAGAAGTATATTATTTCAACAACTATCACCTCTTGTATTAGATAACCTATATTGCAGTGTTATGAATAACAAAATTTCCTCAGGAATCTGTTCAAATAAAAACTTTTTTGCATTTCAGGTGGCCCAGCAGTCTATGTGGGGAAGGGATAGTGAAACAAAGATAATGAATTTTGCCAGTGTAGCAGCTACCGGGGGTGCTCCAGGATCAGGAGCGAACAGCTCTTCCACAAAATTCCTCGAGAACGTCCCACCTCAGGTATGTGCAAGCTTTTCCTTGTGAACCAAACTATAACAAAACAAATAGGCACAAAATAGCACCTAGAATAGAAAAGTGGATAATTTTTTTCTGCAGAAATATTATGTTAGTATTAGATTTATTTACTTTACTGTAGTGGATTGTACTAAGGAGTGGAATTACTTTTCTCGTTGAGGTGCAGCTTACCTCATTTTTGTGCCTTTAATTTTCTTTGTTAATTGTAGACATATTTTGATTATTAACCTGTCTAAGACTGCAAAATTTAATTTTGTACATCGGTCAAACTGGAAAATGATGCAATGCAGTCAGGTTTTTGTGCTACTACTGGGAATATGATAGCCCTAGGTAAAAAAAATGAAAAAAACTGTTCTGATAGTGCCCTTCCAATTTTAGGTGCTTTCCAATAATCTTCTGGTTCCGAGTTTCTCAACCTTATCAACCCCCAGACCAGTAAAATGTCCTTTTTTTTAACCCGAGGAGTAGTAAAATGTCAATCCACTAGCTTTTATGTGGCCCTAATTTTTTTTTGTGTATTTTATTAATATTTGGGACATTATGTATTGTCTCATTACAACACAATAAATCTAAGTGTCTTTCTGAATATTTTTCTTCAATTTTTTTTTTTTTGTTTTTTGCTGTCATCAGTCTTTTGACTGGTTTGATGCAATCCTCCATCCCTTCCTATCTTGTGCTAACCTCTTCATCTCTACATATCCCCTATAACCCATGTCCTGAATTATCTGCTTCATATATTCTAATCTCTGTCTTCCTCTACAGTTCTTACCTTCGACTGTTCCCTCCACCAGCAAATTAACGAATCCGGCATGTCTCAAAATATGACCTACCAGCCTGTCTCTTCTTTCTGTAAGCTTCTTCCACAAACTTCTTTCCTCACCCATCATTTCCAAAACTCGTTCATTTCTTAGGATCTCTCTAACTTCTACAATGACATCATTTAATACCACATTAAACAGGACAGGTGACAATACTCTTCCTCGTCTGACTCACTTTTCCATGTGAAACCAGTCTTGAGTGTCTATCTATGCACATGCAATTCTTACGTTTCTTATAAATGTTCGTTTTTTGTTCATTTAATCATCTTTTTTTTTAAATTTATTTCCCTTAGTACTTTATTATAGGTCTTTTTTACGTCAATGGAAGGTATTATTGTATCATTACCAAATTCCCATGATTTATCTGAGTATGAAAATTTCATCTACCATTAATCTTCCTCACCTGATCCATACTGTTCATCTCTGTTTCCTCTGTCCTTTGTTTGCTTTTATTTAGAATATTTATTTCGTGTATTTTCATGCGGTGCCACAGCAATATAATATCTCTACAGTTCTCCTATTTTGGTTTACTCCCTTTTATATGAATAGGTGCCGAGTCCCTTTCTCCAGTTAAATGATATTTTCTTTTCTTTCCAAACTCTCCGTCTGATTTTAAATGGCCATTGTATTTCCACTGCTCCTGCTGCTTTTACTATTTGTGCTGACAGTTCATCTATTCCTGGCGATGTACTGTTTGGTATTTCTTTCAATGCCAATTCTTTCTCCAGCATGCTAAATCCTTCCATTTCGCCTTATCTTTGGTTCTTGCCAAGTTTCTTTTCATAGGTCTTTGAAGTACTCTTATCATGTTCTTGATACTTCTTCCTCTTTTGATTGCACTTGATCTGATTTATCCAATACTTTGGTCAGCATACATCCTAGGTTTCTTACCATCCCATACAGTATTTTATTTCCTTTGTAGCTTGTCTTGAATTTCTTGGTAAATTTATCCACAGATTTTGCCTTTGCTGTTTTTATCATTTTTTTCTGAGGCTAACTTTTCCATGTAGCTATTTTTCTTCGCTCCATGCTCTGTTCTTCCTTTTCACCATGGTGTTTCCGTCTCCTTCCTCTTATTTAACACTCTTCCACACACACCCTTTCTTCTGCCTTTAAAATTTTTCTCCATTCTTCTTCTGCTGTTCTTGTTTCATCCTGAAATGCTTTCTTTGTGCCCTTATCTGACAGATTCCAAGACTTGATCTTTTCACTTACTGCTTAGCCCAAGCTGAGTTTCTTAGTGTTACAACGAAACGGTGATTTCCTCCTAGGTACACACTTGGTATAACTTTTAGAACTGTTAATTTTTAGTGAATACATTTGCTGAACAACACGTATTCTATTAGGCTTCTACTCTGACCATCCCAGCTGTATCCGGAAAACTTGTAACCATTTCTTTTCTTGTGCCAGGTATTGCCAACAACTAATTAGTGCTGCAGGCATAAATCTCCCCCTTTATTCCTTAGTTCTACACCATGACTTCCCATGATATATTCACACTCTGTTCTGACTTTACCTACTCTGGCATTTAAAACTCCTATTATGATATAACCTTTCCTGTCTTGATTTCTGATTCCATATCTTGTATAAATTCTTCTTTTCTTCTGTGCACATGATTTGGGGACCATACATTTGGATATCTACTGCCTCTTTATTTACCACAATAGACGGTATCAATATTCTTTCGATGGAATAGCTATTGGTATACTTTTCCCTCCAGCCTGTTGCCTAAAACTTTTGTTTTGCTATTGGGCCCCTAGTGTAATTGTGCACTCTTCTTTACTCTATTTTCTTATTTCCTTACTTCAATGTCCTTTACATTTTGTTTCACTTAATGTATTGTGTTTATGTTCCTTTCTTCCAATACCCTTCTAACTTCCTGTTCCTTCCCCTTTAGTGATAAGATGTCAATTGTTCCAACTCTTAGTCCATTCCGTTGAAAAATCATTGTACATAACATCCATCCTTTCCATTGATTCATTTTGAAAGCAAGCTCCATCCACTACCAGCTTGTTAGGGCTGAGCCCCATTCGCCTTTACAGCTACCATATCAGTTACACAGACCAAAAGCTCCCCTCTGTACTTTGCTCCTGCAGGCCATCCCCTACTTCACACCGTTGCCCATCTCCTGCCAAATGGTGGGAGTGTTGGACTTGAGACAACTGTTTCAGTAAAGCTGAAATATTACCATGTCCACTCCAACCAGCCAAAAATGTTTGAAAAAATAGTTTTAAAAAGTTTATACTTAGGATTATATGTAACTAGGTTAAAAAAAATTTGATAATACCTTGTTAATATGCTAAACATGTGCAAATTTGTAATCAAAACATTTGCTTGTAGTGTAGTTAAATTAACAAAAGTGTTAGACAGCTTCAGTCATAAATGTTGGATGGTCTTCTGAAATCAGCATTTTGTTTATTTTTCAGGGTGATGCAGCTAAAGCTCCTGGATACAGGGGAAATGCAGTATGTTCACCCGTTTCATCTAAAACGAGTAGCAATAGTACTACTCCACCATCTCTTTCTGCTGCTCCTGGACCCCAGTATCAGAATGCTCCAAGCTACAGTGCAGATCCAATTGGACCCTGCCTTAACCACCCAAACAAACCACCCCAGCAACAGGGTTCACCTGGTGGCTCTGCAGATGCAGTTTTTGGGGGCAACAGTCGAGGCGGTTTCCCTGGAGCTGAACTCCAACAACCTCGTATCCCTCCAACTCATGAGCATGGACCTGGACCAGCATTGTTTGCAACACCAGACCAGCAGGCTCAGCTTCTGAAGATGGTTCCTCCTGGTCCTGGAGCAGTCTCTGACCCCCAGCTGCTACCTTTTCACCCTCACCACCACCACCACCATCACCAGCAGCATCACCACCATGCCCCTCCTGTGACAACTGTCAGTATGTCACGTCTTAATCCCAGGGCTCCTGACTTCAGCTTGCATTTGCCTCCTGGAAAGGCTCAGCAACAGCAGCAGCAGCAGCAACAACAGCAGCAACAACAGCAACAGGCCCCACCACCTGGTTCTTTTGCATCTGGCTATCACAACAGAGCTCCGCCACCTTCGTCAGCAGCAGGCCTTGCTGCTGTCCTGCCTGGCCTATCAGGTGTTCCCTTCGCTGCACCTGGCCCTGCGGGAAAGCAACCTCCTGGCCCATATGGAGGGCATGGAGGTGTGGGTGCTGCCGGTGGTCCTAGATGGCAGTTATATGGTCAGCCATATCATGGACCTGGCCCCCACCATCCATCAGATGTAGTGGGACAACTCAGTTTCTCCTCTGGAGCCATAGCCCATCTAGCAAGTTTGGCAGCTGGCCTACCAGGATCAGCTGATTTGCTTGCAGGTTTGGAAAATGGAGGTGGTGGCTCCCCACCACCTTCTCCAGCTGCAGGTGGAACAGATGGCAGGTCCACAGAGGATCGAAAAATGCAGATCCGTCCAATCGGCACGGAACGAGCAAACTGGAAAAACTATGTGAACAGTGCTGGTGGTGAAACTGACTGGATGTTGGGTGCTGGCGAACCTAAGGTTTGGGCTGGCCACTCCATGGATAGAGGGCACCAACAACAGCAACAGCAACTATTCAGAACGAATGCTTCTCACTATGGGCGTTTGCCACCTGTTGATGATCTCCAGCACATGGTTGAAGCCCCATTTCAGGTGCTGTCCATAACTACCCATAAAGTTACATGTTTTGAAAGAATAAAGTAAACACAACTTGCATATGTCTTAAGGCAGAAGGCCTGTTAGGATTTGCTGCAGGAATATCCATTAACCTAGCAGTGTTCATTATTTTCAAATGTTTAAGTGTTTTTTTGTTAGTTTGCTGACTTCTGCCTTAAATTTTCATGGATTTACTTTCTGTATCATTTCCAAGCTAATGTTGCTTCATTGTTGTATTAAGTTACAGTTTGCAACACTTTATTTAATATTGCTAAAATATGGGAGGGAGAAATGTTCAAAGAAAAATTCTTATTAAAACATTATTTTTTTAACAGTGATTTGTTTTACAAACACTGAACAAAGTAATTAGTATTTGATTTGGAAGGAAAGATAAAATATACCCATCACTTCATTTTGGGTTGAACATGGCTGCTGGTGCAAGCTAGCCATGTGCTCCATTTTCCACCATCACTAGTAAGGGCTAGACCCAAAATATTGTTTGTGTAGTGTTTCTTGTCACTGCTACTATTCTTTCTACTCTGGTATGTGATGGGAATAGTTAACCTTTCCTTTACATATTAGTATAACTCATTTACATGCTTTAAATGCTTGATTTATGAGTAAGCTTTAGTTCAAACTTCGTGTTTTTGAACATTTTTGTGTAGCTATAACTTGTTTAAACTGATAACAAAAGTAAATAGAATTTTCAGTTTTATGACTAGTTGGACAGTTCATGACCTTAACTAAATTGTTAGTCATTCCTCATAAATAATTTCTGAAGAACATTGATTTATTGGACGATTTTATAAAATAATATAGATGAATAAAGCTCTATGTACGTGTAATGACGAAGGAATATACATTAAATGTGTTCAGTATTTATTTAAAATTTCAGTGTAAGAACAAATGGTTTGATTTGTAGGCTGGTCATCCTGACAACCAACACACTTTCCACAATGGGGGTGGTACAGTGGCAGCTTTGTCCCTGATGCACCATGGCCTGCAGTTGTTGCCCCAGTTTGGTGTTACTGGAGCTAGTGTAGGAGCTGGTGTTGGTGCAGGAGATGTGGATCCGGTGAAAATGGAGCCCACTGGATGGGGCTTACAGGATGTACAGGAGAAACAGCATGTGAGTTACAACGGACTTTTACTATTTGCTGTTTAATAGTTGCTTTTAAGTTAGTACAGCCTTAGTTACCAGACACCTGTCTACAAATACTTGTCACATGTAGCCTAAAACTATTTCAATCTAAATATATATATGTTTTACTAAGCAGTTTTCACTTGGTTCCATAAAGTTTGTTGACAGTGTTCTTTTTTTTTCAGATTTTATTAATGTAAGCAACATACACATTCTGACAAATTAACCACAAATGAATATTATCTAATAAACAGTTTACATACATAATGCACATATTCTTCTCTTGGTGACTGGAAAGTGCCTTAGATTACATCTGTTTTAAAAGATTCTAGGATATTGGTGTATTCTTATTGGAAAAATGTGTTTATTCTAGAATACAATTCTTTAAACCAGGTTCATTACAGTATTTGATGCATTTTCTCAGAATTACTAAATGTTCATATGGCATTTGTGTATCTTGTAACATTAGCCATGTCTTGGTCTTTGAAAGTAGATTGATATTGAAAAGTCTGTAAATCATATTTTCTTTGCAATATGCCAATAAACTTGTGTTTACAGCTGAGTGGTATTGTGATAAGATTTTGCAGTGGTGTTACATTTCATGCTCATATACTTTCTTTTGTTAATTATATCAGCTCTTTCTAGCAACAACTCTAAATCTGCAATATGCTCATTTGGAAAGGGTGACTTGTCAGCTTCCATAGAATCATAGCTGAGAAACTTCCTCCTGATATTTTTTATGAAATTCTCTGGGGTTGTATTAATTTTCTGGTGAGATTTTTTTAAAATTTCTATGTCAGAAACGTACATATTTACACAATAACTAACATCAAATTATATTGGACTAAAATTTGGCCAGTTCTAGTGCATTCTCTAAAGCCTCATACAAGTCATTTTTTGTGTAGGAGGTTGGATACAGTTGACACTGGAGTACGTGTTGAACAGTCTGATCTTCTCTGCAGTCACACTTGATATTATCTACCTCAGCATAGCCCCATCTTGCTAGGTCAACCTCGAATCTGCCCGATTCTGATCTTGGCCTATTCATGTCCATGTCAGCTAAAGTTTGTTATAGCCAAGTGGTAAAGTTTCAGACACACTTCACCAACCTAAAGGGAGGGTACACTTAGCCTTACACAATTTTAACCTGACTTTCTCTATTGTACTTGCAGGTTTTATTGATGTCTTTAAGTTGCATGTGCATGACCAATAAACTTGCAACACTTATTTCAGAACCAGCTTTCTAATCTGTTTACATTGAGGTAATAACTGGCGCAAGGTATTGGGGGGAACTCTCTTCTGTGAGAATTTGTGTCTACTCTCAGAAAAAATTTCCCACGCATTTACATGGCACACTGGTGTAGGAGCTGCAACAATCAAGAACAACAAACATGCTGATCGGAAAAACAGTTTCTGCTCCCTTCACAGTTTTATTACATATGTGCAAGTAAGGAAGGAATAGGAGTATATTACAAAGGGGTGCGCCATATCAGAGGTGTTATCTGAGTTGAGGTTATAGGGTACTGTCTTTCTGTGAATGACAGCAGAAGATTTTGAGCACAAACTGGAATTGGTAGGACCACAGATAATGACACTAGTATTTGGCAGTCAGTAACAGCAAGTGAAAAGTTTTCTGTGGCTGAGGTTTTTTGGTATAGGTAAGAAAATTTTACATGCTACAAATGTAAAATCAAACCAAAGAGGAATTTAAGAGTTCTTTGTTTCACCACATGGAGAAGTATCATTTATTTAAACATAATAACAAACTGTTATTTAAAAAAAAAATTGTTTGCATGGTAAAAATGTAATGATTAATTCAATTAGACTTTTTATTTAAACCTAAAAAATACTATACTATCAGTAGGTCAAGGGTGTGAATGGCTGCAGGATATAAACATTACTGATTTTGAATGAAACTATTGAAATTTAGCAGCCAATTTCTATAAAGCACTTTGATTTTTAATTTGGTGTGTTATGATTTACTTTGGATGTAAGGGTTTGGGAGAGACTGAATTAGCCTTTTCCAACCAAATGTCAACCTCTCCTGCATGTGGTGCACCCTGTTTGTACGGACAAGGCTCTGGGAAATGAATGATTCCCAGTATAAGGAGCCACCCACGGCTTGCCAACAGCCTTCTGGAGGGGGGCAAAAGAGTGAGGAGCGGTTCAGGGCACCCTCTTGCCCTTGGGGTTGGAAATGGCTCCAAAGGCAGATGAATCAGAAATGATAAACAGCATGTTGATTCAGAAGACAACCGGGTGCCACTGCATTAAAGACCAAAAGGGTATTCCCGAGGATATGTAATTCTGTCAAATTACATATAGAATGATTGTTTCTTCCTTGGTAAAATAGTCCCCAATCAGATCTGGGGGTACGGACTGCTCAAAGAGTCATCAGAATGGATACAAACATTCTACAAGTCAGTGTGGAATGTTAGAAGTCGGAATATGGCAGGTAGATTCAAAAACTTGGAAGATGAAATTACTTATGTTAGATGTCATTGGGATTAGTGGGATTAAGTGGAAAGATGCGCGGGAATTCTGGTTTTGGGAACACTGCATAATTAGCAGACAGGCTGTCAGTGGAGTTACTGGCGTAGGATTTATTATGAACAAGATAGTAGGGGTGAGTGATTATAAACAGTTTAGTGACAGGATTATGTTGACGAGGGTAGAAACTAAGCCTGCTGCATCCACATTAATACAACCGTGTATTCCAACGTCACAGGAGGATCATGAAGCAATAGAGAAAAAGTATGATGAAATTGAGGAATTAATCAAATACTAGACCACCCGTGCGAAAATTTCGCGAATAAAATGCGGTGAATAGTGAGTTTGAATATGATGTCACCAAAGCTTAGTCATTACTCTTCATACTCCTACTTCATTTATCGATTTTGCTTAGAAATCCAGGGAGATAAATGGCTCGAAACACAAAAAACATATTTTAGAAATATTGACATTTTTGCGCTTTAAGGGTCGAATTTCAAAAAATTCCTTTCTTAGAGTATAATGTTACCATGGCGGAAACCTTAGTATTTAATATGATATCTCATTTATCTATATGGGTTAGATATCAAGGGAGATAAATAGCTCGTGACACAAAAATGCGTTGTAGGATCATTTATACTTTTTCCCTTTAAGGGTTGAATTCCTAAAGCTTCTTTCTTAAAATATGATGACACCAAAGCTGAGATATTATTCCTCATAATCTTACTTGATTTATCAATTTTGGATAGATATCCAAGGAGATAAGTGGCTCGAGCCCAAAAAACGCATTTTTTAAAAGATTTAAATTTTTGCCGTTTAAGGGTGGAATTACGAAAAATTCCTTTCTTAAAACATAATGTTACCACGGCGGAGATCTTAGTCTTTAATATGATATCTCATTTATCTGTATCGGTTAGATATCAAGGGAGATAAATCGCTCGTGACACAAAAATGCGTTATAAAATAATTTTTACTTTTTCCCTTTAAGGGTTGAATTCCAAAAACATTCTTTCTTAAAACATGATTTCACAAAGCTGAAACATTACTCCTTGTAATCCTATTTCATTTATCGATTTTGGTTAGATATCCAGGGAGATAAATGGCTCGAGATACAAAAAACGCATTTCTGAAAAATTAAAATTTTTGCCCTTTAAGGGTCGAATCACAAAAAATTCCTTTCTTAAACTATAATGTTACCACGGCCGAGATATTATTCTTTAATATGATACCCCATTTATCTATATCGGTTAGATATTAAGGGAGATAAATCGCTCGTGACACAAAAATGTGTTATAGAAAAATTTATACTTTTTCCCTTTAAGGGTTTAATTCCAAAAACATTCTATCTTAAAATATGATGTCACAAAACTGAGACATTACTCCTCATTGTCCTACTTCATTTATAGATTTTGGTTAGATATCTAGGGAGATAAATAGCTCGAGATACAAAAGACGCATTTTAGAAAAATTGACGTTTTTGCCCTTTAATTGTCGGATTACGAAAAATTCCTTTCTTAAAATATAATGTTACCACGGCGGAGACCTTATTATTTAATATGATACCTCATTTATCTTTATCGGTTAGATATTAAGGGAGATAAATCGGTCGTGACACAGAAACGAATTGCAAAAATATGGATACTTTTGCCCTTTAAGGGTTGGTTTCCGAAAAATTTCTGTCTCAATATATGACGTCAGTAAAGCGGAGATCTTAATATTTAAAATAATACTTCATTAAACGATTTCAGATAGGTATCCAGGGAGATAAATGACTCGTAACACAGAAAACAGCATTTTAGAAATATTAACATTTTCGCCCTTTAAGGGTGGAATTCCGAAAACCTCATTTATTTAAATATGATGTGACCAAAGTGAAGACCATCAGCTTTAAAATGACACCTCATTCATTGATTTCGGTTAAGTATGAAGGAAGATACAGGCTTGTGACAAAAAAATACCTTATAGAAATAATATATATGATAGGAAGCAGGATGAAAATCTAATAATCATGGGTGACTGTTTAAGAATCGTGCACGAAGGTTATACACCTGGAAACGTCCAGGGGATACATGTAGAAATTAGCTAGTTTATATAATGGTCACAGATTCAGTAATCAAGTTGTGGACAGTAAAGCATACCCAGGAGTGGACATTGAATGTGTTCACAATCTGATAGAAGTTCAGGCTGAAATTCAAGAGAAAAAAAGCAATAGCAACAGAACAGACAAAGTGAACAAATTGAAACAATTTAACAAGAGAGCAAAATTGACAGTTGATAGATGTGAGTCTAAGAAATGATTCGGAAAGAAGTTAATCTGAGGATGAATGGAATGCATTTAAAATAGAAATAATCAAGCTGGTAAACAAACATTAGGCTTTAGGAAAACCTTGGATCATAGAAGAAATTTTGGAGTTGATTGATGAGAGGAAGACACAAAAGTGCTTAGGATGAAGCAGGAAGAGAGCAGTACAGACATTTTATTAATCAAATAAACAGGAAGTGCAAAAGAAAAATGTGAAGAAGTAGAAAAGGAAATTGTCTTAGGTAATGTAGATGTGGCCTATAGGAAGATAAAACATTTTGGCGAAATAAACAAAAGATGTATAAACATTACATCTGCTAATGGGAAACTGTAATGGCTTAATGTACATTGGGGTTATGCAACATTCACACATTAACTTGAACCACGATCGTGGTGCCTGTTTGTGAGACTGCTTGATGCATTTTCTTGAAGGTGCTACCTTTCGGTCACCAATCTGTTTACTATTATTACTGCAACAGGTAATGCTGGAGAAATTACACATCCAAAAAATAAAAAAGTCACTGCTGTTACCAATTTGATATATTCTTAAAAGGTTGATGAATTTAATGCTGGTGTCAGATTACACGTTAGAAAGATTGTTGAAGGCTGAATTGGACATTCGAAATCACTTATGAAGATGGCAGGTTATTTTTTTGAAGTCACAACACTGGCTTAAAGCGTTCACTCTTGCAAGCATACTTTCAATTTGCAACCCCAAAATTAGAGTTAGCTTCTTTGACTTGTTTATGCATTGATAATGTATACTTCTGAACCCATTATGGGAAAAGTTCCTACCATTGAATTTAGTTTTAAGTTTCATTTTCTATCGAAAATACCATCCCAGAGTGAGGAGAAATGTAGGAAGACCACCAAGAAGATGGTTTGAGACCGTATCAGGCCACCATGTCTAACACTGGATATGAAGAAGTAGTAGTAGTTTTCTATTGAAACGAATATTATAGTCCATGAAACTTTTTCTGAGGCAGATAATTGAACTTGTAATAGTTACATTTTGGAACTATCCCTCTCGACGGGACACATACTGTTAATTGTTACTGAAGGCCGAGGCGAGGGAAAACGGTTGCTTTATGTGTACTCTCTGGCTAACCTTGAGCTGGATTGATCTGGAATGTCTGTGTATTCCCACAGGAAAATACTATTGTGAATTATGAAAATCCTAACTTGTCATGGAACACTATTTTTAATCAGATTTTCCAGAAACTTTTATATGTAATAATCTGATTTGTATAGAATTTTTTTGGCTGTGATAAATTTCCTTATAATCATTATTGTTTAAAAGTTATTAATTTATAAAAGTCAAAGGTGGTGAGGTTATCAAGTTTCAATACCAAAATTACTGTTCAAATTACTGTCAAAATGGTATATTATTATTAGTACCTCAGTGACTGATCTTCACTCAGCATATTTCGATTATTGTTCAATATACCAGAGTTTGCATGAAGTTTGATTAAAATTAAACGTTTTTCTTGAAGGCTTCTTAGGCATTTTTAATCTTAACTGTATGCTTACTGGTACCTGAAACTTCTATGAGATGAGGTTAGAGCTGTTTAAGAGTTTTTTTTTTTTTTTAATCAATCATATTTTTGCAGGGAAGACACCTATTTAGATATACTTGAAAAGCAAAACTTATCTAAATATGAAATTCCATCCAAATCGTTAAAACAGTTTCTGAGATGCCATGTGTGTGTGTGTGTGTGTGTGTGTGTGTGTGTGTGTGTGTGTGTGTGTGTGTGTGTGTGTGTGTGTGTAGATATATATATATATATAATAACAATGAGCAGGAAAAAGCTTTAAGGCAATAAAACTAAGGAAGGATAGGGAAATCCTTCCTTAGATTTGTATATATATGTAGTAACAATGAAATAAGACACTAAGTAGCGGAAAGGAATCAAATTAGGATAGGGAAATGAGCCAACTCTTACCTTTAGATGATGGATGTGGGGCACGAGCACACAGAAAAGACACAAACACAAATAATGAAGTAATTTTCGGGAAAACCCTTCGTCAACGAGAGAACATTATGAGAGGTGGGTGCAGCCGGAGACTGCCTCACAGAAAGACCGCCGGTGGAGAAAATGGTGGGAGTATATATATAAAAGGAAGGATAGGGAAATATGACCCAACACTTACCACAGATGAAGGAGGCTGGGAGGACGAACAGATCTTGATAGAGGTGAGATATATGGCAAGGGGATAGATGTATGTATATCAATATCTACCACATAACTGAAGCGAGAGATAAAGAAGATGCCAAGGGTTGGGATGGCATTGCTCTTGGTTCATACTATTTATCTGTTCAACAGCTTCTACCGTATATCATCTCCAATCCACGACCATAGTGATCTAGCCTTTATCAGCTGGGAGAGTTGGATTAAAAAAAAATCTCTCATAGCCCACAGTACAGTGATGATCAGGTTTTTGGTGTAGGGAATTGAATTCAGGAAGGAAGGTGACGAGGGTTAAAGTGAGGAACTCTTTGAAAAGGAGGAAAGGATGATTTTGGGGGAGGGGAGGTGAATCTAACTGGGATGGCAGTATGAATTTTTGGAGGCTAGTTCTCAGGTCATCACATTGGTTGTCAGTATCAGTATATGTAATAAATTAGTGGTAGGTTTGCTGATACATTCTTACTGGATGCTAAGGCCAGGGAGATATATGGTGTCAAGGATATGTTGGTAGTTAGTTTCTTATCTACACACTTTTGAAGAAGTAGTAGTATCAGGAAAAGCTCTGATAGCTTTCAGTGTGAAATGGTTGTTAATGGTGTTCGCACAACTCTAACAAACTCGACAACTTTTTCACATTGAGAGTTGTCAGTTTTTCCTCATACTATCCTACCAACATAATCTTGAAACCAGGCATCCCATGGCCTTAACGTCCAGAAAAACCTCCACCAATATCTGAACCATTTTTTTTTTATTTATTTGATTTTGTAATTGTGCACATCTCTTCCAGAGCTTTCCCATAATTATCGATTATCTACTTCTCATCTCATCTTGCCATTCCTACCATTTGTTCCTTGTTTATCTCTCATTTCAGTCATCACACATCTGATTCCACTTCCAATATGATAAAAGATTTATACTAAAATATTTTAAAGCGAGTTTGCCATTGCCTCCTGTGGTGAGTGATGGGCATCCTTATTTTTACTGTAATAAGTTTATAGAAATTTCAAGATCTTCCACTGTCAATATCTGTTTGCAAGCACAATTCCCAAAATCTTAATTGCATCAATTGTGAAACTTGTTTTCTGGTCCCATTTTTTTCCTTACATGTTTATTTATACTTAGTGCCATGCTTCTTTTAGTTCTTCAATATTCACAAAGTAAAAGAATTGAATAAATTTGAAACAAAACATTAGTAATATCGCCTAAGCAAAAACAAGCCTGATTGTGTTCCAGTAGTTTTGCATATTATCTTAGGTGGATAAACTAGAGACTACTAAAAGTTTCTTTCAGCTGTTGGAATTATGGTTATTCATGTAATTTTAATTTATTTTTTTTCCTTTTGTTGCAGCAATGATTATCTTAGGTGGACAAACTAGAGACTACTAAAAGTTTCTTTCAGCTGTTGGAATTATGGTTATTCATGTAATTTTAATTTTTTTTTTTTCCTTTTGTTGCAGCAATGGCATGCCAAATGGAGTCACTGAAGAAATTCAGCAGAAATGATCAGATGTGAAGCTAGTTAAAGACGTATATCTTCTAAGCATCAACTTTTTTTAATTAAAAGATGTCCATCTGTAGCTTATAAAAATGCTTTGGTCTTTTCATCTAGTGTTTGGGATACAGAACTTTGGTAGCTGTGTTAGATACCCCATCTGATAATGTCCCACAGTTGAAATTGATTTGGTTTCTAGGTATCTTTCTGTCTCAATTCCTCCCTCTGTTTTTTCTGCTGTTGGCTTGCCCGGGTAGGCCACTGTTATAGTTGAGATGCACTGTAGACAGTTCGCTTGTCCTTGGCTGTTGGGCTTATGGCGCAGTCGTCAACTGGTGGCTCGACGACGGTGTTCTCCTCGTTTGTTAATGTACAATTGTTGTGGGTGCCGCTCTAAATAATGTAGTTCCGAGGCGTGTCGGAAAAGTAGCGGTAATGAATTCGGTGTACATAACTATTTTGTGAACCAAGAAATAATGTAGCTCCTCTTTGAAAGATAAGTTCTTCGCATGTTTCGTCCTTTATTTGATAATTGCTTTGTAGTTTAAGAAATAAAAAATACAAATTTATCAGCAATGAACTTTATTTCTTTTTTCTGACCCTGTAGTCATGTTTTGAGCAAAGAACTGAGCTTTAATTTTTATTTAGTAAGGGAACTGTTGGTCTTATGTTTTCCGCAATGTTCCAGTAAAGTCAAACTAGCTTGGACAAAGTGTGAACATAGAGAATAATATAAATATGGTAGTAACTGCTGCGTATAGGTTTGGCTGTTCTTCAGGCCTGGTTATGGAGGAATTTGTTCAAGTGTTCATATTATGTAATGATGGAACATTTACGTTCTCCATGCATATTTTGAATTGGTCGCATTATAATAAATATATACATAATATATATAAATATAAAATACCAGTGAGAAGGCAAAAATATAATGGAAAAGTATTCTTTACCTATTAATGATACAAAAGGAGAGGAGTTGACTAACATTTCTTCCCTTTGTGTTTTGTTAATCTCATTTTGAATGGTGTGATGCACACCTGTTTGTCTATGATGATTGTGTGGGTTCAAGCCCACACGTTAATTATGATAAATGAGCTGTGAGGCAGACTGTCCTTCAAGGTATTGCCTTATTGCACAAGTAGTACTTGAAGGGATTGTTCACAGTCCCACAGATGTAGGGATATTCAGTAAATGGATTCTGTATAATTGCTTGTACATGAAGACTTAAATATATCTTTATGCACTGTGATGTTTTGTATAGCATTTTTCATTCTTGACATTACCTACCTTACTTTCCCCTAAACTTGTCCTATTTTAAGCTATGAAACATTTATGGTACTAGTAGACTATCCCCTCAAACATAAGATTATTATTATTATTATTATTTTAAAAAAAGCTTCTTATTATTCAATCTGATACTATAAATATTTGTTTCAATGTAGTTAAGAAGTTTAATTTTTAAATATTTTGCTAGTAATTTCACTTATAAAAATTTAATGCAAACTTGAGCCTTTGTTCACTTTTCATTGTTTCATTGCTAATTTTAAACGGATGAAAAGCTGTTATGCGCTATGTCTTTGGCATTCAATTTGCTCTTATGGTCACAGCTGGAACATCGGCCAGAAGCTTAGATCCAGCATGATTGGTAAGTGCTAAGGCTCTGGTCTGGCATTCTGGAGGAAGTTGGTTCAAATCTCTATCCAGCCATCCAGATTTAGTTCATTTTTCAATGGTTTCCCAAAATCACTCCATGCAAATGCTGGGTTGGTTCCTTCCAAAGCCTATGGCCAAATTTTTTGCCCTCCCCTATTCCCTCAGCTTTAATGACTTTGATGTAGATGTTCTTTTTTTAAGTCGACCGAAAACCTAGTGAGAATAAGATTTATGTGGCATTACCCATGAAATTGAGACGTTATCAATCATGATCATGAAAGCCTACGACTTCAAGCTGTAATTAGTTGCTTGTGCCTATGCATGTATCACTTTCAACTTTTGAGTTAAGAAAGGGTTACTAAAATATGAGGTAATTTCATGTAATATTTTTTAATATCTCTACATTTTGCTTTATCCGTTTGCTTGGTTCTTAAATAATTTTCTGCCAGTACATTGACAGTAAAGCAACACTTTCTCATTTTGTGACAAAAGGCTATAGGAATTTACATTTTCTATTTCCATAATTATTCATTGTACAGAGACCCCAAGCTGAATAATACAGGGCTTGTCGATATGATTGCAGTGATTTCAGAAAATTACTACAGATTTATTATTTGACATTTACTTACAAGATTACACAGATATATGATACAAAATATGAAAGTTTTTTTTAGTGTCTACAGATGCTCCAATATGTGCACCTTTAGTGACTCTGCACACATCAAGTCTATAATAGAGTTCTTCCCATACCCGATGCAGCATGTCTGTCAATGAGAGCAAAAGCATTGGTGATGCGAACCCACAGGTCTGGCAGATCAACTGGTACTGGTGGCACGAACACTGTGTCTTGTACAAAACCCCAAATAAAGACGTCACAGGGCGTTAGGTCAGGGGAACGAGGAGGCCATGACATCAGCATCCCCAGCACGACCAATCCGTCTATTTGAAATCCTGGTGTTTAGGAAATTACGGACAACTAGTGAAAAGTAGAGGGGAACATCATGCTGCTGGAAAATGAAATCTTCACTGTCAGCTTCCAAAAGTGGCACTAGCCACTTTTGCAACATTTACAGATAGATTTTCCCTCTGATCATCACCTCATAAAAGAAAAAAGGCCCATAAAATTTCTTCCGTGAGATTGCAGAAAACTCGTTCACTTTAGGAGAGTCACGAACGTGCTGCACATTAAGTATGGGGTTTTTCGGTCCTCCAAATGCGTACTTCACTGTTCACTTTTCCACTCGCATGAAAAGTGGCCTCATCACTAAACACAAGTTTTTCTGCGAGTGTTTCGTCTTGTTCTAGACATTGGGCATAGAATTGAAAAAGATGCACTTCATCATCGTGTGACAGTGCGTGTAGCAACTGTAACCTGTAAGCAGTAGTGGATTAGCCACGTAGCAGGAGTTAGCAAATGCTATGGGCCCCACGCCTGCTAGAGGGGGCCCCGCATCCAGGATATTCTTTTTTTCCCTTCTACTACTGCCCCGGATGGTGAACCCAAAGGCCCCTATTTCATATTTGCTACGGGCCCCGCGCCGTCTTAATCCGGCCCCGCTCGCATCCGTAGAATTCACCAAATGGTCTTCTGTGGAATACCTAATTCCCTGCTCGCTCGAGGAGTAGACTTCTGTGGACTACGAACGTAACTGGTGCACACATGTTCAATCGTTTCTTCAGACACAGGATGGCAACCCATTGTTTTACCTTTACAAAGGCATCCCTTGGCTTTAAACTGTTGATATCAATGCCGAATGGTGTTAGCATGCGGGGCTTCCTTGCCGAACTTTGTTCTAAAGTGTCGCTGAACAGTTACCACAGACAGAGTCGAACGAAATTCGAGAACAACATACGCTTTCTTACTTTCAGCCATCTTGCGCTCTAGCGGCCACTGCAGGAAGCTTGCATTTAGTGCAATCGAAACTTGGAGAGCCACTTGTCATATAACAGCAAACTCCATCGTACCTATAATAGGACAACCAAAATAAAAACCGTACAATCGCTGCAATCATTTTGACTACCCCTGTAATAATCTGCTGCAGCATACATGTGAGATGGGTATTTAGCTTATGTGTGATTGGTCTCGGTATGAATTGTGCTAATATGAAGTAACTTTAAAATGCTTCTAATTGATGGATATGCCATAAACATAAAAAACTTAACGTTTTTGTAAATTGGTTGCATGTATTAATTACGTGAAGTCTTTGTATTAGTTTTACAGGTAGAGATGTTTAACTCAATAGTTTCAAGAGAGTTTTGTAGTGACGAAATTTTAACCACTTTTTAGGAGTAATAGTATGGGGGTAATATTCTGAAGAGGTTTTACTTAATCTATTCTGTCCATTTATGATATTAGTGTTGGTATTGTTGTTGTTAATGAATGTTTAAATATTTAAAAAAAAATTCAAGTGAAGATTAAAAGAGTTATGAATTTTTTGTGAGTGTTTATTAATTTACGACCCAAAAATACCAGGAAAGACTTTTATTTTGTACTGTTCATTGCGTGATGTTTGGGATACGGATGCAGATCTAATAATAGAATTGGAGAAGTGAGTCGGACGTCAAATGTTTAAACGACTTTGTCAGAAATGTATGTGGAGTTAAGATTTTAAAATTGTTGACCAAAATATTTTTTAAAAATATATATTGGTATGATAAAGTATTAAAATGTTAAAACAAAACAAATTTTGATTATTAAATTTTCTAATATAAAAATCAAATGCAGTCTTCATTGTATGTTGGTGGTTTCGCGTTACTGTTATTATAGAAAACTTTCAAAAGTATTCTACACATGATATATTACATAAATTGGTTAATTTCAGTTAAAAGCAAAGTGAGTTTACAAGTATTATGTATATGTAAATAACAAATGTAAGTAATATTGATAGAGAATACCTTTTACATACAACAATGAAACAAAGGAAACCGCATGATAAGCGGAATATCTGGGCAAATCTTGCAAAGAAACTCGCTGGCATTTCATGGGGCACAAATGGTGATCCTTGGCCTGCCATTAGAAGACTTCAGAAAAGAATTGAAAAAGATACAAGCCACAGTACTTGTTCTGCAGAGTGATATATAAGCTGAATCTTCAATATTCTTTTGATCTTATAACATTTATCATAGATCAGGAACAAATTGAAATTCTAACCAATATTTCATCAGATGCAGATCAAAATTGGTATGTTTGAGTAGGTATTATGGAGTCTGAAGTTTTTGGGAAAGCAGTTTAAATCACCAGGCGTGTTTTCTGTATAATTTTACACAAGAGATGGTGTAGAAATACTAGTTGAATATTTCAGATCTTGCAGGGATCGTGCAGTTACCAAAAAAGAAGTAGAAGAATAGTGTCCAAACGCTCTTCTGCAGATATGCTCTGCCTTGCGATTGTACTGATTTTTTGTGTGTGTGGTTTTATTGACTATAAAATATAGTTAAATTACCCATTCTCAAATAGTTTTTGTGATTATCAGGATATTTTCCTGAGGTTATCTCAAAAGGGTCATATGTGTATTTTGATCTCTACTTTGATACCATATTTTTAGGTTTTGTTTTTTTAGTTCCTTGTGCACTGAAAAAATGTATAAAGCAGCACATGGATTCTTCTGATTTCATTTGTGGACATGTTGATCACACTTATAAATACAACTGTCTCACAAAATAATGTGAAAACTGAATGTTGGAGCATCTGAAAAGTTTTTCAACTTGGAAGAAACTCCTTGTGCCATTCAATACTCTTGAAAATTATATTTACACGTACACTTTTGGCATGTACATTCAAATCTGAACTCCTGGTGTGCATAACTGGAATGTTGACTATTTTTTGTATCATGCTCCACGAATATACGCTATAACCTCGTGCTCCAGTGCGGCTCTTGAGAGCTCTGATCCAAAACAAGTTTGTCGTGTATACGTAAACAGCCCTATTATCTATGGCAGAACACTGTTGCTCTACTTGGTTGTGTTCACTTTGCTAAAGTTAATGCCCCTCTTAACTCCCCTATGAGAATGGTGAGTGGTATCGAGGTCAACCCCAGTAAGCTGGCTGCCAGTACTCTAAAATATTCAGCCATGACTCATGCAAATAAAATGCCCGCAGGGGCTTGGTACGCAAGTGCCAGGTACGGGTTTGGCGAACCCGCGGTGCCCGAGCTGGAAACTTATAAGTGCCACAAGTTTTCCACACTGTAAACTCCTTGCATTCTTAAACGGCCACCTTGGGGCATGACCGTGGAACATTGTCTTTTTAGGACAACATGATCTTAGCTTTATTGCTTGGATCGCAAACCTCTGTAAAAAAAAAAAAAAAAAAAAAAAAAAAAAGCTCTCAACCTCAAGGTTTGACATGTGCTGAGGTGAATGGATGATGAGGACAATCACTCGTTAGCGTGCATGCCCCTTTCTATTAGCCCGGTGGGAACGCAATGGAGCTACGTGCTACCAGACCATTCCTCCTTACTCATGAGCCAAAATTCAGTTAAAACAATAAAAAAATCTAGAACTCCTAATAAAATCCTCAGTCACCCATAATAGAAAGAAGGAGCCAGGGTTAGTAGGACTCCCGCTTCTGAAGGTGACTAACGGAAAAGCTCGTTAGCTTGCGAATGCTTTTATTGTAACAAAGTCTTGAAGGAAATTTTGAGAAAGTTTCACCATTCTATATTTCGAACGGTTTTGTAGGAACTTCAAATTCAGTAAAAAAGCTGAGGAATGGGACACTGCTGCTGGATACAACCACTAATAAGCAGGCTACCCAATTCCTTGTATTCGCCGTAAAATGCGAACTCCATAAGTCCCTAAATAGTAGTAAAGTTGTCGTCTTCTGCTAAGACATTTTTGAATATGGGAATGAGCAACTTGTTAAGGAGTGGGGAGATCAGAAAGTGGTCGAGATGCGTCAGATCACAGGAAGGGTGAATGGCAGTATTGAAAAGACTGCCACCTTCGTCGTGACGTTTGATACTCCAGTGTTGCCCTAGGATATTAAGGCTGGATATTTAAACCTGAACGTCTGCCCTTATGTGTCGGAGTGCCAGAGGTTGTGACACACGACTGCAGCCATCGTGTAAGGGCAACCCCAGATATGGCAAGGGGGAAAATGAGTAGTATTAGTTGCGTGCCCCTACATGTGTGTCAACTGCTCTGGGTTGCACCCTGCCTGGAGTAGGGAGTGTCAAGTGTATCTTTTTTTTTAAATTACTTTGCTAGGTATTGATTACAAAATTCGAAGATGTATGGTACTAGGTGCAAAGTACAAGTTGTATGTTGAAGAGCGCGTGATACAGGAGCCTAAGATCAAAGGGGATCCCTTTAGGGAAGCAAAGAAGAATGCCAAGTTGCTTTCCGCTCCCATTTTTGCAACCAGCTTTGCTAAGATGGCTTCAGCTCCCGTCAGGAAACAAAACGCTGCTACCCAGACGTCCATTGCAGACATAAGCACAACATGCTCATTTCAATGCATATGCGGCACAAAAGCCGGCAAGGTCATAACATCCAAAATCGCAGGCGTCGGTAGCAACACGTCTGCGACCTCGATCACTCCAACCCAACATGCAGAAACAGTCAAGGTGACCAGAGGCTCCGTGGTCCAAAATTTAAACAGACTGTTGTAAAATCGCCCTTCTCCTCTCCTCCCAGACTACCTACTAATAGGAAGAAGGGGAAGAGTCAGAGGAAGAAACGGTATAGTAAAATATTTGAGGAATACGCTGTGTCAGAGATGTCGGTCTCATTTTCGGAACAGGAGTAGACTGAAATGCTGCTGGGAGAGCCTAGTCCCGTTCCTCAGCAAGAAGTGAACGAAGAGCCACCCGATCCTGGGCGGGTGAAATTAAATTGGTAGGGTTGCTCTCATTCTTCAATGGAACATTAACGGTTTTGCGGCTTACAAAGAGGAGTTAGAGAGACTTTAGACCAGGTATGGGCAACCTTTGCTTAGCTGAGGGCGTAATTTCAGGACTTAATCAGGCCGCGGGCCGCAGGTAAGAAATCGCGGGCCGTAGGTAAGAAATAAGTAGGTAGTAACGAATAAAAAGGCGATAAAAATTCACACATTTTTTTATTTATTAGAATTACAATAGCATAATCAAATGAAAATTAATTAGACTTGAGTTTGAAGATTATTTGAAATTTCTGAATCTCTCGGGGGCCGGATTGAAGCTGGTGGTGGGCCGGATCCGGCCCGGGGGTTGCCAATATATGCTTTAGACCAGCGATTCTCAAAGTGTGGTACGCGAACCCCTAGGGGTTCGCGAGTTGATCATAGGGGGTTCGCGGCGAGATTTACGTAATGGTGGCAGACTGATTGTATCACGCGTGTGACATGCATCATTTAATACAATGCCTTCAAAGAAATATCGCTCCTTTCACTCGATGTGCCGAATAAGTATTAATAGATAATATGTAAATTTTTGAACGCCAAATATCTTTCAAGGTTCAAATTCTACATTATGCTATATATTTCCATTATTTGGCACCACTCACAATCGTGTTAGGTTTGGTAGCAATAGGGGCGGAAAATAATGCCTTAAGAAAGGGCTACAATGGCTTGAAATTACGTAATAATTTGTGACTGACAAAAAGCGCGCGGCATTGTTTAGTATAGTTGTTTCTCAAGTCAGTGGTACTCCGCGCGCGCACTTATTTCGGCCGGCTGAAATAAAGTTGATAAGTAATTTTGATTAAAAAGTAAGTGAAAACATGAACCAGTGGTTAAAAACCGGATCAATACGCGGAAAATGCCTAGATACTCAAAAGTTATCCAGTTCAGAAACATTGAAAACTTCGTTGAGTCAAATTGTGTCTATGTCTACTGAAAGTTCAATTTCGAAAGAAAATACGCGGAAAACAAGTAAACCAGAACAACACTTCATTCCATCGACAAAGAAAAGAAAATATGATGATTATCTGAAAATTGGATTTGTGTGCAAAGAAGACACTCAGTACCCAGAGCCACAGTGTGTAATATGTTCAGAAGTTCTCGCAAATAGCTCGATGAAGCCATCATTGCTGCGAAGACATTTGGAGACAAAACATCAGCAGTACGTAAACAAATCTTTAGATTTTTTTGTTCGAAAAAAGAGGGAGTTGGAATCTTCAAAAAAAAAAAAAAAACTGTGACAAATACTGCAACTACCAACGCTGATTATTTACGTGCGTCTTTCCTAGTGGCATACAAAATTGCAAAGACCGGCAAGTCATACAATATTGCTGAGGAATTAATTTTGCCAGCTGCTAAAGATATGGTCAGTTGCGTGCTAGGAGACAAATTAGCAAAATTGCTGGATAAAATACCACTTTCAAATGACACAATCGCAAGGCGCATTCACGACATGGCAATCAATGTTGAAAATCAACTAGCAGAACGACTGCAAAATACTTATTTTACAATTCAAGTTGACGAATCAACAGATATTACTGGACTGCCAAATGTACTTAGTTTTGTTAGATATGTACACAGAAACATTTCTGAAGAAGATTTTCTGTTATGCAAGAACTTGGAGACTACGACAAAAGGAGAAGATATTTTCAACGTCATCAATGATTATTTTGAAGAACATGTCATAGACTGGAGAAGGTGTGTTGGTGTTTCGACTGATGGTGCCAAGACCATGACAGGTAGGATATCTGGACTAATCACTAGAATTAAACATCTTGCTCCTGAAGCCAAAAGTATGTACTGTGCATTGCACAGAGTGACACTGGCGTGCAACAAAATGCCTGATTATTTAAAAACAGTATTGTCAGAGGTCGTAAAGATAATAAATTACATAAAAGCACATCCGCTCAACTCGAGACTTTTTGCATTATTATGTCTGGACATGGGCAGTGAACATGTTTCATTACTCTTACATTGTGAAGTGCGTTGGTTGTCAAGAGGCAAGATGTTAGCTAGGTTTTTTGAACTGCGTCATGAAGTCTATTAATTTGTGAAGGACAGTGACTTCAACCTCAAGTTAAGATTTGAAGATGAAACCTGGCTTATAAGGGTGTCATATCTAGCTGATATTTTCTCTTCTCTCAACGAAACGAAAGCTTCTATGCAAGGCTCCACGTGTAACATATTCATTGTGCAAGATAAAATACAAGCCCTCATAAGAAAAATTGAATTTTGGAAAACTTGCATGATATCAGGTGTTATTGAACGTTTTCCTCTTCTGCATGAATTTGTTTCGACCAACACCTTATCACTGGATGCCGAAGAAAAAGCTGAAATTATTGTACATTTGTCTCAGCTCTCTGATGAACTGAAAAGGTATTTTCCAGATATCGGTAATGCTGAAGACTGGGTTCGAAATCCATTTATGGTCACAACCAAAAGCATAAATTCTGGTTTGAGCATTAAGCAACATAAATCATTGCTGGAAATGTCCACAGATCGTACTCTTCATGCTGATTTTAAAAAGATGTCTTTAATTGATTTTTGGGCAGCAAGACAGGAAGAATATCCGGAGCTCTCACGTAAAGCAGTTAATTTCCTTTTACCCTTCGTGACAACTTAGTTATGTGAGAGTGGGTTTTCACACCTGGTTATGATAAAAACGAAATACAGGAATCGAATGAATGTCGAATATGAAATGAGATTGAGTAAAACTGTTCCTGATATTGACTCAACATGCGACAAAAAACAAGCTCATCTATCACATTAACTGACAACAATCTTCTGTATAAGTGTATTACTTTTATGAAAATAAAAATTCTTATTTTTTTAAAGCTTTTTTTAAAAATTTTTTTAGGGGGTTCGCGGAGCATAAAAGTTTGAGAACCGCTACTTTAGACAATCACACCAGCCTGTGCTAAGAAGATATGACATATACCAAATGGAAGATACCGAAGGTTATCGAGCGAAGGAAGGTGTGGCTGTATTTGTCCAAAACACTATCCACTGTGAACCTGTTGCTCTCACCTCTCCCTTAAGCGACCCCTACACTGTCAATATTATTGCCAACTATAGTGCGCGTCACGAACGATGGCGGCCCAGTTTAGCGAGGCTCTGCGCATGTATGTCACCACTTTGCCAGCAGCCAATCGGATTCAGTAACAATCCAGAGCCTGCCGTGGTAACACGAGTGTCGAATGTGCTGTTTTTGTGATGTAGATGGTTGTAAATCAGTGAGCATTGCAATAATTACTATTCTAAGTAATGGAAGATGAGCAGCATATGCGTAAGGTTCTGCATAGTCAAAGCAAAAATCAAGTTTTTAAAGTATATAAGCATTTTAAGCGCGAAGCAGACGCGAGAGGACCGATCTGCGACGTTGCCAAAGCTCAAGAGAGAAATGCTAAAGCGTGTGATACTAGTCTTAGAACTGTACTCCTAATAATTAAACGCGGCAGCATCGAATGTTCTACGTCAGTCCTGTTTCTCTCTCTCTCTCTCTGCGTGACCCGCCATCGTTCGTGAGGCGGACTATAGCTGCCCCGACAGACTTCTTTCTGTCAAAAGTTATTGTCCTATCGCAGTTCAATAGAAAAAATAAATGAATAAAACGTATTACAGAGTGATCACTATTTATTATTTAATGTCTCAACAATAAACAACGATTACTTTAAAAAATAAGTTTTCTAATTCGTACACTGCAAGACGTTAGTAATAATGTGATGATATTTTTATTGTAATGCTTTATGGTACACGATATTTTTTGTTTGGTTACCTGGCGCATAAACAAATAAAGCTGACTGTTTTCCAACGCGGGAGCAGGCAACATACAACTGTCCATGAGAGAAGCATGGGTTTTGAAGATTAACGCCGCAAACACTCAACGACTGAACCTAGGATTTATTTATGAGCATACCGAAAGCAAGCCACACTGGAAATCACAGTCGTTTAAATTCAAATGGTACGTCAGTTGGTACCATTGGGATGCGAGGTATCAACACATCTTCTCCCTTATATTTTCTACTTGGAATGGTTGCTTCGATCACATTGTTCAGTAATTTTTTCACTGCTAGCCGTGTGCCATTATAAAGACGAGGTTGGTTGATATTTCGCAACATTATGACCACCTATCCTACTTTTAATTGAAGATTATGAGGCAGCAATTCTGGCAAATCCAGTGAGTTCAAAAAGTCTGGTGGGTATTTGGCGACATCATCATGGTTAGTTGCGCAATCAACTGATTTGTATATCCTTAATTCACCAGAAATTTCATTTTGAATTTTGAAATTTATTTCGTTTACATCCGTGTTTTTGTCTCTGTATTATAGCTCATTCGTTCAACCAAAAAATTGACAGGAAATGTAATGCAGCCAGTCAAAACGTCTACACTCTACAGGGATTTTGTCATTACCAATGCCGATGAGTTGTTTTGAAAACATTTATTCAGATCGATCATTTTGCAATTCCAAAAGATAATCATAAAGCGCCGTTGTTTTCTTTTGATTGACTGGCAGTAATATTATTTTCGTTGATGACACGCAAATCCTTTTTCTTCCTTCAAACTTTTTTTGGCAGGCATAGACTAATATCCATACAGTCTAATCAAGTTGAAGGCATACCAGAGATAATACTAACGCGCCTATGTTTTGTTTTGATTGATTGGTTTTATGGGAAAATTAAAGTGTTAATTTTACTATATTCCTCGCAATTTTTACGTTTTTTCTCTCCATAAGAACCTTCCTTGTGGATTAACAAAAATATGAAGAAGAAAAAATTAGCCGAATTGGTCGAGCCGTTCTCGAGTTTAGGGCTTAGCAACACATTTGGCGATTCATTTTTATTTATATAGATTTTAAAAGTAAGAAAGTATTATTACTCGCAGCCTATTCAATCATCGTGCATTTTACCTCAACATAATTTAAAACGAATGGAACCCATCACCACAAGGCTTAAAATAATAGGATCAGAGTGGCTCGATCGTCAGACGCTAATGCATATCGCTTCTCAACTGAAATACCAGTAATCAATTTTGCTTTTTAGGTATTCTTAGTATTGCATCCTTCTAAACTGAAGCATTCTATTTTCATGGTCGAAACTTTAGTGATAGGCGGCATGGGTCTAAATGTAAACACACAATTGGTTTTCGAAAGAAGCGAAAATTTATAAGCAACCAAGAAAATGCGACGCACGGAGGAAGTAAAGATAACACGTACGTCTTTGATATTATTTTCGCTGATCACACGCATGGAGGAAGGAAATATATGGAGGAGAAGTGACGTTAAATCTGTGAAGCAAGCTCTAAACTCTCGCGCATGCGCAGTGGTGGCAGCGACGATATTGCGCTTCCAAACAAATGCGATGTTCACATGCTGCTAGATGCTGTGATTATTTCATTTTGTAATGTGTATAAGTGTTTTATAATGCCATCTTGTGTTGCACACGGTTGCACAAATTGGCAAGAGAGGTAGTGTAGAAAATCAGCATACCTTACTATTTTGCACATAATAGACTAGCATTACTTTTTAACGAGTGTTGAAAATGAGATTTAAAGGAGTTTGTTTTACATCGCGGTTCAGTTAATTTAGTATTGCGCTTTCTTTCGTCACGTTGCAGTTTATACTGACAATGTATGATGAAATCAAATGTGTTAAATTATGCTATGCAAATCTAGGAATCTTGATGAAACAAACCATGTTGTTACCGCAAATACAGTTTGCGATTCCAATACGCGTGTGTGGTTATGTCTACATAGGTTGATTCTGTAGCGGCAATTTATTGGAGATTGTGGTTAGGTCTAAATGCGTCTGTACCAGAATGGTTTTGTTGTTCCCTAAGGGACAAAGAATTTATCTATTACTGTTAGTAATTTCATGAGAACCAAGTTAGTGACAAAACGTGTATCGCGATGGAAACTACTTCAACTTCCAGCTATTCCCAATTAAGCTTACGATGTGTGGTAACAAAATAACTATTTTTATTCTGGTCTGGCCTCATTTCAACCTAACACTATGTGGTAGTAAAAACAACTAAAATATCCATTCTGCTTGTCCACCATGTAATTAATTGTGGCTTTGGCAGAATTAATTTTTAGTCCAGGCCGCATATCAACCCAATCCCAGTATATCCCGAAAACTAAGCAAGATATCGAAAAATGTTATTCTTTATTTTCGATTTGTCTCGTCGTGTTACATAAGAATCGATCATTAAATTTGACTTTTGCGAAATTTTTCTTCTGCATTTCAACTCAAGACACCTCACTTTTGATACAGTATATCTCGAGAACTAGGCGAGATATCGAAAATTTTTATTCTTTATTTTTTATCTGTCTCGTCTTTTAAATAAGAATCCGTCATAAAATTTGACTTTGACCAATTTTTCTTCTGAATTTCAACCAAAAACATTTCACGTTTGAGACAGAATATTATCTCGAAAACTAAGCAGGATATCAAAAAATTTTATTCTTCATTTTTTATTTGTCTCATCGAGTTACATATTAATCAATCACCAGATAGTGGCGTCACGTTTATCCTAGAGTCCCCTTGAGGGTTTTGTACATATTCCTCGTGTCTGTATGGAAGCGGCCATGCCCCCCCCCCCCCACTCCTCCTCCGCCCGGCTACACTTCAATGCGTGGTGAAGGTCTCTTGCGTCGTCTCCATATATTTCCCTCCTCCATGATCACACGCAGGCATAGATTAATATCCATAGAGTCTAATCAACTTGCACATTAGAGAATAACCTTCTAACTGTCTTGGTGTTACAGACGAGAAACATATAACTATCAAGAACCATCTGATTCTGAATTCCTTTATTATAGGTATAAACACTTTTTCAGTATTGCTCTGTTGTGATCAGGGGGCATCCATAAATTACGTGAGGTGTTTTTCCGGACCCGCGTCTGGTGAGACTTCGTGAGACCCTCCCTCCCCCCCCCCCTAATAATCGCCCTCGAAACTTTTTGATACCTGTTTTTTTTAGGTCTCACCCTTCCGAAGCCGGTTACACCCCGACTTTTCGACGAAATACCTCCCTAAAATGGACTCTCGCGTCATCTGTAGACCTCTTTTCCTTTTAGCTCTACAGTCCAACAAGTATTTCGAAACCTCGCGTGAGATTTTCGTTGACCCCCCCTCTCTATTTCACCTAACGTAATTAATGGACGCCCCTTTAGTAGACGCGAATTACAAGTTTTTAATTGCTGACATCAGATCGAATGTTCGTGTATAGGATGGTAGCTTTCTTAACTATTCCAAATTAGGAGATATGCTTATTAATCCCCTCTCGAGAAGTTTTACCAAACAGTAATACGCTTGCACCTTTTGTTTTTGTCTGTGACGATTAGTTTGCAATCGTGACTATTTTAACAATGAAGGTAACGTTCTTTGGAAAGTCAGTTTTGTTAGCATTGCTTGAGTAAATTTTGCGTTTTATTTATATCTAATTAACTCTTTATAAGGTCACTTGTATATTAACTCAAGATTTGTTGCTATGGCTAGTAATAAAATTGAAATAAATTATTCAGTGATTTCCTCTGCTCTTCCGGTGGTCCTATCGTATGTACTGAGATCACCACATCCTGGTCACCAAAAAAACTCACTTGGTCGAAGTACCATAATGTATGTTCCACTACTTCATCACCACTCACAACTTTTTTAAAAAATTGTTAATTCGTTTCACTTTTTTCTATAGTCGGTCCTCAATGAATCGATCCTCTTTGTAACATCTTCACTAGTAGCAGCAGCATGTTTCTGTTTATATTTATGCAGCAGCAATTCGTAAACCTTATTTTTTCCTTTCTGTTTTTATACTCTGACGCTTTGATGTTCTACAATGCTGGTAAAGTCTAGCACAATTCTATGCACTCCTTAATAAACGCCCTGTCTTCACTTTTTGCATTCATTTTCAGAAGTAAAAAACCAACACCGAAAACAATATTACAGCAACAAAATACAAGCCGAGAATAGTGATCGTGTTTATGTCTCGAGAGCTACTGAGGGAATATTGCGCAATATCACCCACAGACAGTACAATATTTTTCAGACTGCACAATATATTTCAAACTATTTTGATTCACTCAATAATATTGCATAACCTCTGAATCTACCCTACACTCGTTCAGTATTATTGTGCAATAATATTGACTGTAGGGGCCGCTTTACAAGCAGTAACAGTGAGAATTTATGGTGACCATATGCTCCATTTTTCTACCGCCGGGATTACCAGTTGATTATGATCAATTAGTTGATATCTCGCGGCAAATTCCTCGACCTTTTCACCTGTTGGGAGATTTCAACAATCACAATGCGTTGTGGGGATCGACCACCGATTGCCTTAGAGGTCGAAAGATTTGTAGATTATTGGAGCAGGAGGGTTTGTGCATCCTCAATACCTGTCAAATGAAGCACTTTACCACTGCTTCCGGTAAGTCCTCTGCCATTGACCTATCTTTGTGATTTCCTTAGATTGAAGGTGCATTGAAGGTGGATCGCGACCTTCAAGGAAGCGACCACTTCCCACAAATGGAATATCAGCAGAGCTGATTGGCAATTCTACCACCGTTCAGTAAGTTTTCACCAACATCAGGAGAAGGTTAAACACTTTACATAAGTGATTCACTGGGTGGCTGACATTTCCATAAATGTCGCCATAAATTTTTTGGGCCGAATTTCGAGTATTTCGAAATTTAAGCATCCATAGCCGGAGGCAGCCAGGGCCACTGCCGACAGGGGGGCCCGCACCACATGTATAGCCTAGGGGTCCACATAGCCTAAATGCGGCCCTGCACCCAATATCTGACAACTTCGCAGACTTCCGAATTGCTAGAGCTAAGGCGCGCCATGTGATTAAGGAGAGCAAGAAAAATTCATGGAAGAACTTTGTGTGCACCATTAACCATTCCACGCCATCAACAAAAGTATTGGAGTCAATCCTCCATATATCTGGAAGGTACTCTCCTTCGCCAGTATCTGGATTGGTGGATCGGGCGTGTAGTGACCGACGAGCGAAGCATAGCGCAGTAGATGGCGGAGTTGTTCGCTGTCATTACTTCGTCTGTTAGACTGGAACTTCGCTTTTAGCAACGAGGAATTACTGCTGAGAAAGATATTTTAAGCTTCGATTCGTCGGATTTTTAGGCGTACAATAGCCCTTTTACATTTTGGCAGCTGGAGTCCGCCTTAAACAGCACCGAAGTCACCGCGCCAGGACCCGACCTTATCCAGTACCAGATGCTGAGGCATCTTCGCAAAGATGGTAAAGAGTACCTTCTAGATATTTTTAACAATATATGGACAGGAGAACACTTCCATGACCCGTGGAAAGAAGCAACGCTAATTGGGTATTTGACTACTTCTTGAAAATGTACTCGTTGAATAAGGTGTACCAATAAACAATTTAAAACCAGACATTTTTTGACGAAAGTGCCTTATTTTGCGTAAAATCCAATGTTAAAATTTAAAAGGTGGCCAAAACACTCCTTTGCTGCTGCCTGGCGCGGGCAACGACATTCGTGACGTCACACGTCTGTAAAAGCTGCGGCTGCGAATGGAGCGTTTCCTATTACCCGTGTTTTCAGCTATTTTTATTGTTTGATGCTGGTTATTTCTTGTTGTTAATGAAAGTTCGTTATGAATATAAAATCGAAAACAATTTGTAAAAGCCTACAGTGGTAAAATATTGAAAGTAGACGCCTTATTTGTGGGGCTAGCTATGGAAACAAACACTGAGTTTTATTCTATGGAGCTTAAAAATGTAACAACTTCTATTTGATATTGCAACAAAGTCACTTACGATTTTCTGTGAAACTCATTTACACCGCAATTTCAAAGAGTTAAATGTAATACATTGTTTAAGGCGAGTATTATTAGGGTTAGGGTCCTTAGGTTTGATCCTCGCTTCGGAATATGTTTATTTTCTATTGTCGTTTTCTTTGGATACTAGTTGTTGGTTGCATCGCATAGTCATTTTTTCCCGAAAAGCCACGAAAACATCAATTTAATTTTTCTTTTTTCTGAAGGCTTCACAACTTTTTGGATAACAAGCGAATTAAAACCATTTGAAACAACCAAAGAAGATTTAAAAAAGGAAATTGAACGTTACTTGCACACGGAAAAACAGGTGTTTTTTTAAAAAAAAAAAAATAACGAAAAAGAAATGAAAAATTACTGGCACATTAAAACTAAATACCGCCTAATAGACGCATTTATGTCAGGAAGGTAACCAGCAGTTGTATCGTCACGTAAAAATTCCAACTAAAAGGACACAAAACGTTCCGGAACTGTTGCAAGATTAACGTGAAATTTCTACAAGTGATCTCACTTATAAAATAAATTCCATTATTCACCGCCGTGTACCTGTATTTTTTGCATGATATTCTATCTCTGGTAAGTTTAAAAATTATGTTGTATGGTAGCAATTTATTTCAGACGCTTGCATGACTCTTAGCAGCCCTTATGAATTCTTTGAATAAAAATATGCTTCTGTAGTGTAATAAACAGCAATCAAAAATAGAAAAATGCACAAAAAAATATTATCCTAACCAATGTTCGAACGTAGGACATTCTGAATTTCGTTACCACTCTTCAATCAAGCAGCTACCTGGACACTACTTCTTAGTTGCTTCTCTTTATGTTAATAGTAAACACTTAAACATCACAGTTTCTTCATGTGAGATGAAGTAAAACGAGGTATGTAAATGAATAAACAAACAATTTATATTCAAAGTAGATAAACCATATTACTCGCAACAAAGTTTAATTTTCCAAGAATTCGCGCCTAACAATAGAAAAAATAGTTGGAACAGCGGGCTTCCTGTGATCCACCGATCAAGTGCTCTAGTCGGCCGCGCCATTCTACTGAGCTTGGTCGATGATTACGCTTCGTTTCTGCGTGCTAGTTGTGATTTGTATGTTTCTATTGTTTTTGGCGAGTTTCAAGGTAAGTTTACGCATGATTTTTCCATAATACATTTTTAAACTTAATCATTAGCATTATTAAAACAGAGTGAGACCATTTTAATTAAAAAAAACCTACTGAGTCAATTTTATGTTGAGTTTTAGTTCATCATACCGATCTCTTACTATATTTATTTGAAAGGGCTACTTATTAGCTACAAGAAATACCTTCATTTGTTTGCGACACCCATACAACTTTTCTTTATTTTTGGTATGACTGCACAAATTTCGCGTACAGAATTTTCCGACATATGGTTTGCTAACGCAAAACAATCAATCTCTAACTTTCAATTTAAATATAAATTATTCTCAAATTGAAGCTGTTACATTTTTAATCTCAGCAGAATGAAAGTCCGGTTCTTTTTTCCCTATAGCTAGCCCCACAAATAAGGCATCTATTTTCGATATTTTTCCGCTGTAGGCTTTTACAAATTGTTCTCGATTTTGTATTCGAAATGAAATTTCATTAATAACAATTTAAAAAAATTGAAAACTTGAATAATATTAAACGCTTCATTAGCAACCGTTTACAGACGTGTGACGTCACTCAAGCGTCCACCAATCCTAGAGCGTTTTCTGTCACGTGACCAGAGGTGAGAAAAGTCTATTTTTTTATTTCGCTTTTTTTTATTAAAAATAATCCACTTTTCTTTTCAAAATTCAAAAAATTAGCTTTCTGAAGCATTAAACTACGAGAATGACTAACAATTTATAATATATTTTTAATACTGTAAAATAGCCTATACCTGTTTTAAAACACAGGACGTACAAGGTGGTTTTCAAATCATCGTCTTAACGACTTGCGTCGGGAAGACACTAGAGCGGATGGTCAACTGCTGCCTTGTTTGGTGTCTCGAATCCCGAAACCTGCCGAGTCGTTTTCAGTGTGAATTTAGGAAGTTCTGTTCCATCTTGGACAACCTGATCTTGATATAGACAAGGCCTACAGTACTACCTGGCGGTACGGTATTTTAAAACGGCTTCATGAATGGGTTTTTTCGGGGAAATCCGACCCATTTTATACAATCTTTTGTATTTCAGTATTGCTTGCGGTACCGAGTCTACAGTGAAGTATCACGTCTTTTTGTCCAGGGTGTTCTTGGAGGGTCAGTTTTAAGAGTGTCAGTAGTGGCTATACACCGGTCGGCGCCACCAAAGGGATTCTAGGCCCCTAATTACCATATTATTATCGTAAAGCCATTAATCATCAGGACCACCCACGTCGCAGCGGACGCAGGTGTGCGCCTCTGCCACGTGCCACGCAGGTGTGCGCCTCTGGGAATAATATGTAAATAAGGCCACGTGCCACGCAGGTGTGCGCTCAAGTCGCCGTGCACGTGTACTGCAGACTGGTTATGTTAATTAGTTTTCAGCCCCTCCACCTCTCCTCCCGGCCGACCCGGCGTCAGTTTGCAGCCATGTCTCGTCTAGTGATGTTGTTCTCGTCTATGTACCAACTCAACGCTGGTGACTCGAAACGTTTGACGATAGGGTTATCGTCCAAACACGAGTTTGAACCTGTTGTAGTTCTGGAAAAAGTGGGACACAATAAAACTGTTTTAACATACGACGAATGGAACGTCCTGATCCAGGAATTGGACGTAGTGTCCGAGTTATTCAACGCCGGCACCGACAGCATCCCACTTGGTGAGCACACCGTCTCCTGCCGAACGATTGCCGGGGTGAAGACTGCTTTGTTTCCATCCTTAATGACGATCCTGCCAGCGGTGTCTTCTTCGGCCAGTCTACTTGGAGGAACTTCGTCGACGCGCAGCCGGCCGTGACCAACGCCTTGACCGTCAAGCAGAAGTGGGGCTACTTGGTTGCACGATATTATACTGAATTTGTGGACATTCTAGCTAATAAAGTGCTACGAGACTTCAATATGGCTACAGTGCAAAAACTGATTGACATGCACATTAATAATGTTCGCTGTAGCTCAAGTGACATACAGTTCATCATTGGATTATGCGCAATTAAGACTTGAACTCATTGCGTATAAAATTTGTTAGTATATGATGATGTAAATAATATTGTAATTAAGAATTATGAACCCGGATATGATGTTTGTGACCTTATTAACTATGTATGTGAAAGTGTTTAAATAAATAACACATTATATTTTATTTCCTTATTTTTTTATTTCACCACCATTGGGCAATTAAAAATACATTTTCAACAGCGCATATAGCGTTACAAAATAAATGTCCTTTAGTAAGTTTTATCAAATTATTTTTCTTGAGTTCATGTAGAGGCGGGCATCCTAAATCTTCTATATTGTAGCAGACTTTCTTGCGGAATAATCTTCTGAAACCAACGAGCCTTCTCCCGTCCTTTTAACGTAAATAATGGAGTCATCTTCATTTGTGATTGCATGTAGAATAGTACATAGTTTGCTAAAGGTTATACCAGCAGCAGTCCAAGGTATTCCATGGTAATTATTTGTCAGCCATTTGACTGTTGGCTCATTACCTCCACGTGATGGTGAATTTACAGAGATGCAATGTGTGGCGATAATGTTGTCTGATTGCACTACACAGACGGCAACTTCTTTGAAGATAAACGCTCCTTCTCTCGTCTTGAATCCTTGCGCGTCCAGGAAGATGGTCGGCATGATACTGGGTGGCAATGATGAGCGCTATCTGGTTTTATGCGAGCTTACGCACAACACTTGTTAGCGGTTACGTATTCCACAACACGGTCGTGAAGGATTAGACAGTATGCGGTGGTGTAGGCTGGAAAATTGTCAGTGCTATCAAACTCCGATACGAATATCTACAGGCCCTGTTTTTACCGACTCATTTTGATGTGAACAGTCGATTACGGCGATAGGAGCAGTAGCGACAGAATCTTCACGGTTTAGTAGCGGTGAAGGATGCTCCCGTTCGTAGTAAGTTTGTTGGAATCTTGCATACATATCGTACAATACTGTGGTGCGATTTTTCTTAAAGTCCAAATTCATGTTCTCGTAGGGGTACGCCACATCATTTAGAAACACTTTGACGTTGGCAAGATTGCAGTGGTCAAATATAGCCGCACTAATGCTTCATTTCGTTTCCTGTTTGTTTGAAATCCCAGAACAACGAACCTAGGTTTCTCCAGCTGTGTTGATGTTTTCAAAGACCAAATTTGAGTTTTGCTTATAGGAAGTAGCGGGTACTCCAACAAATCCCAGCTTCTGAAATTAATTCTAAGTGGCTTCCCACTGTCCACAATCTTAAGCAACGCGAGTTTTTCTCTCTCACTTACTTGTAAATGAGGCACCACCCATGCTAGTTTACTGATGGCGAATTTACTTTTCTGGGGGTTTGGATTGGCTTGTACATATGAATTTGTATCGTCCCTAGATCGAATAAGTATTAGTTCTTGTTTTATATTTGCAAGTATCCTTTTAAAGTCTTCACAAAAACCCAAGAGCATACTCAGCGGAATACATACATCAAAGTAAGCCATTTCCAAGATCGAGTTGCCCTCATCCTGAGTTTTCCAACAGACCAATTTGTTGAGGACCAGCGGAAATAAGAGTCTTTATTGTGCTTGTGACACCTACATTTCTATTTCGGTCTATTTCAACTCCATTAATTTCTAACCGAATTTCCTCAAATAGGAACGCAAACGCATTGGATGTAACAATTGAATTTGTAGCCCCAGTTCCATCTGACTTGACAAATCTTCCTTCAATATGCAAGAAACTTTCCCCTGGCAGTGTATATGTATCCTGGTTTTGAATAGGTATCCGAATTTCATCATTATTATTAAATGTTGTGGGCGTATGTGGTTGGTGACTCAAAAACTGTTTACGCTGTCACCGACTCATCAAATTCCACACTGTAAGTTATATCAAGCACTTCATCCATCTTTTACTGTATAGCCTAACGACTGTAGGAAGAGCACGTTAGCAGGAGTTAACCGTTTCACTGTAGGTTCAAGCACGTTAGCAGGTGTTACCCGTTTCACTGTCGGTTCACTACTGACAATTGTTTGAGTCCGCCTCTTCTTATAACGAGCGCCCATTCTTTATATGTAGCCTCAGAGTAATAGTTTCTCCTCTGAAATCCACTAAATTGCCGTCCTGATCGACAACTCTAATGTGAATGCTGTTGAGCGTTTTCACCGTGATGGGAAGATAGATGACGTTTGCAGGTACTTCTACAATCTTGTACCCTGCCGGTACTGTTGGAAAAAACTCGTGTAGTGTATGTCCCAGCTTATCGTTGACGTAATTTCCAGTACATATGCTGCACTCTATCCTTATCGCGTTAACTTTGAAGATCTGCACAGTGTAGTCTGAGGTATGAAATCCCGGTTTTAACACACGTTTAGAAAATCCAAGCAGTGAGCCAATTGAGTTTGGTTTCGTGAAATCTATTTCCACAGGGTGTTTGTATCTCACACTTGAGTGAATTGTTGTTTGCTTTAATAACCAGTTTCTCGTTATTTGCAAGCCGAGCCAAATAACTGGCCAAGTCGTCAATATCATACGATCCTGTAGGAATATCTATCACTTTATTCTTCGAGTAATGAAATTTGCCAATTTGACTTATCAATGTTCGAAATCGAGTTGTATGTTTGAAAATCTACTAAGCCGATCGTATACTCGCCTAGACTCAAATCTATCGGTGGAAAGTAATCACAGCTCAAGACTGAACTGTTACCGGACAAGCAGAGTGTCACAGACATGTGTTACCCCGACTAAGGTTCATGCAAGACTGATGTTATGCATTCTGATGCAGGAATTTTAAACATAAATGTCCGCATATGTGCGTACCGAATTTCTGGTGTCGTTGCACATTGTACTGTATTCTGTTACCTGCGAAAGTATCGCTGCAATTCCAATGGCGGAGGTAAGTCACCAAAACTATCGAAATATTTCACTACACTATCCTTGTACTTGATGTACGCAACCCAGTGCGTCCCAGCATTTTCAGCACTGTCCAAAGTTCACAATTCCACATTCACGTTCACTAATTTTTTGAGGTAATGCATCGCGCATGAAGACACCACGAAAATGAGGTATACGCAAACGCTTTACATTGTCTACGTATATCGTCATCGGTCAACGCCTGTTCGGACTTTTTTTTCTTCTTCTTTAATCCAGATCCATCTTTCCGGTATGGCTTTAAATACAGACCTTTACCCCTCATTGCAATTGCCTCCATGATTTCATTGTGTCGTTTCTGTTCAGTCAACTGCTTTTTTGCTTCCTTAGCAGCTTTGACGGCTCTGGCGATGGCTGAGGCTCCGCCGGCAAGAGCCTCTAGCAGCCGACAATCCGGCAAAAATAGGGATTAAGGAGAGGATTCCACCCTACTTCGTCTTCTTTTTCTTTTTAATCCCTGCACCCAACTTTAGCTTGGCACGCATAGCGCCGTTAACTAGTAACGCGGCCGCCCGTTCACCGAACTTTGCATCTTTGGCTTTCATTATGACTGAAGCCTTCTCCGCGAGTATGCGGTCTGCATTACGCCTGTCAGCACCCTGTGCATACGCAACGTCATGCTCCCTGCATGCTGCATCTAGTGGATTGATCCCCGTCTGGCCGAATTTCAGACGTTTTTCCAGTTTCGTCCCGGGTCCACAGAACTGGTAAGTTGGAATGTGTGCCTCAAATGGCATTTTGTCGACGAGCTTGTTTAAGAAGCCACGGCCCTTCTTCTTCACCTTCCGTGTAGGAGGAATTGTTATCGACTGAATGATTTTACGTATTCGCGCGTCTATATATACCCCGTGCGGCAATGAAACCTTTTCAAAATGCGATTCGTCAAGCAGCAAGCCATATTACCCGTGAGTAATGCAGATGTTGCCGGCACCAAGCGGAAGAAGAACGGACCTCTGTTCCCTGAGACAGTGAGAGCGATAGTTTGTGGACCGTCAAACTGTGGTAAAACCGATCTTGTGCTGTCCCAAATGGGCTTAGATTTGAAAATGTATATGTGTTTTCAAAATCGTTGTACCAGCCAAAGTACCAGTTGCTAGGTGAAATACTGAAACCCATTAAAGAAATTAAGTATTTAACATTTAGCAATAATCAGAATGTGCCTCCACCTAATGAAGCACTACCAAATTCAGTGTTTGTGTTTGACGATGTCTCGTGTGAGAAGCAGAATAATGTACGAGATTACTTTTGTATGGGGAGACATAGGTCAGTAGACTCTTTCTGCTTGTGCCAGACATATAGCCGTATACCTAAACAGCTGGTGAGAGACAACGCTAATTTAATTGTACTCTTTAAACAGGACGACATGAATCTCAAACACATTTATAATGAACACGTGAACACAGATATGCCGTTCAGCGAGTTTAAGAACTTATGTGGTACTTGCTGGAATGCGAGCAAGCATGGATTTGCAGTTATGGACAAAGACTGTGACATGTATCATGGACGGTACCGCAATGGGTTTGATTCGTTTTTAAATAAATAGACAAGCACACTAGGTACTGTCATCATTGCAACCATGGACAAGTTTGGGAGAACTTCGACGACACAGAGCAGGAGAGTTTTGGTGTACCCACCTCAAAACATACTTCTTACAAAGGACGGTAATTTGGATTGCCAAGGTAGAATACTCAAACATGTAGCTGACCCCATCGACGACGATGATGTTGCATCCAAACAATACATTGACAAGGCAGCTGCGGCAATGCTTCTGAAGGAGTTACAATCGACAGTAGTTACCATGGTTGTAACTATTGCTGCAACAGATTTGATTAAAGATCGTGCATACATTCTAGAGACAGGTCTTAACTATTACGAAATTCCCGTCAATGGTGTAATCCTCTCAGTAGCCAAACCGGGCAGGGTTGATGTAATACTGAATTGGATTAAAACTGCAAGGATATTCTTTGTGAAGCAAGGTGATCATATTATTTTTCTTCCAAATGCTCAACCCCACAAACCATTTACAGCAACATTAACTATCAAGTATTAAATCTTATATATATATAAAAATAGACGTGTTTTTTCCTATATTTCACTTTTCAGCCACCACTACGTAGCACAGATCACTGATGTTTGTGGGTGGAAGTAGCATGGAGATTCCTGTCATGCACAACGTTGGCCCAATGCCGATAGCTGTGGGGATGTGGGAGATATAATGATTAAAGTTGGTCACTGCAGGGCGTTTTCATATTTCGACCAAAAATTCGTATCTCCGTATACTTCTCTTTCCTGCCACAACTACATCACATAGACCTTTGGTGTTTGTGTGTGGTAGTAGAATCGTCTTTCCTGTCGTGCACTATGGTTGTTAGATGTCGGTAGCTATGGGGGTGTGGGAGATATGGGGGTTGAAAATGGTCGACCTGTGGCAATTTCATACTTCTGCCAAAGACAAAAGTGTCATGGTGTATCACTTTTCAGCGAAAACTATAGATCACAGATAACTAGCGTTTGTGTGTAGTAGTACCACAAAGTCACCTTTCGATCACAACAGCGGCCGAATTTCAGAAACTGTGGTACTGTGGTAGATATGGTGGTTGTAAGTGGCCGACCAAGGATATTTCCGTATTTCGACTCTCTCCGCATATGTCACTTTTCTGCCACAACTACATAGCATAGATCATTGGTGTTTGTGTTTGGTAGTAGAATCGTATCTCACGTAGTGCACTATGGTTGTTAGATGTCGGTAGCTATGGGGGTGTGGGAGATATGGGGGTTGAAAGTTGTCGGCCTGTGGCATTTTCATACTTCTGCCAAAGACAAAAGTGTCATGGTGTATCACTTTTCAGCGAAAACTGTAGATCACAGATAACTGGCGTTTGTGTGTAGTAGTAGCACAGAGTCATCTTTCGATCACGACAGCGACCGAATTTCAGAAACTGTGGCACTGTGGTAGATATGGTGGTTGCAAGTGGCCGACCAATGATATTTCCGTATTTCGACTGTCTCCGCATATGTCACTTTTCTGCCACAACTACATAGCATAGATCATTGGTGTTTGTGTTTGGTAGTAGAATCGTATCTCATGTAGTGCACTATGGTTGTTAGATGTCGGTAGCTATGGGGGTGTGGGAGATATGGGGGTTGAAAGTGGTCGGCCTGTGGCGTTTTCATACTTCTGCCAAAGACAAAAGTGTCATGGTGTATCACTTTTCAGCGAAAACTATAGATCACAGATAACTGGCGTTTGTGTGTAGTAGTAGCACAGAGTCATCTTTCGATCACAACAGTGGCCGAATTTCAGAAGGTATGGTAGGTATGGTGGTTGTAAGTGGCCGACCAAGGATATTTCCATATTTCGACTGTCTCCGCATATGTCACTTTTCTGCCACAACTACATAGCATAGATTATTGGTGTTTGTGTTTGGTAGTAGAATCGTATCTCATGTAGTGCACTATGGTTGTTAGATGTCGGTAGCTATGGGGGTGTGGGAGAAATGGGGGTTGAAAGTGGTCGGCCTGTGGCAATTTCATACTTCTGCCAAAGACAAAAGTGTCATGGTGTATCACTTTTCAGCGAAAACTACAGATCACAGATAACTGGCGTTTGTGTTTAGTAGTAGCACAGAGTCATCTTTCGATCACAACAGCGGCCGAATTTCAGAAACTGTGGCATTGTGGTAGATATGGTGGTTGGAAGTGGCCGACCAATGATATTTCTGTATTTCGACTGTCTCCGCATATGTCACTTTTCTGCCACAACTACATAGCATAGATCATTGGTGTTTGTGTTTGGTAGTAGAATCGTATCTCATGTAGTGCACTATGGCTGTTAGATGTCGGTAGCTATAGGGGTGTGGGAGAAATGGGGGTTGAAAGTGGTCGGCCTGTGGCAATTTCATACTTCTGCCAAAGACAAAAGTGTCATGGTGTATCACTTTTCAGCGAAAACTAAAGATCACAGATAACTGGCGTTTGTGTGTAGTAGTAGCACAGAGTCATCTTTCGATCACAACAGCGGCCGAATTTCAGAAACTGTGGTACTGTGGTAGATATGGTGGTTGTAAGTGGCCGACCAAGGATATTTCCGTATTTCGACTCTCTCCGCATATGTCACTTTTCTGCCACAACTACATAGCATAGATCATTGGTGTTTGTGTTTGGTAGTAGAATCGTATCTCACGTAGTGCACTATGGTTGTTAGATGTCGGTAGCTATGGGGGTGTGGGAGATATGGGGGTTGAAAGTTGTCGGCCTGTGGCATTTTCATACTTCTGCCAAAGACAAAAGTGTCATGGTGTATCACTTTTCAGCGAAAACTGTAGATCACAGATAACTGGCGTTTGTGTGTAGTAGTAGCACAGAGTCATCTTTCGATCACAACAGCGGCCGAATTTCAGAAACTGTGGTACTGTGGTAGGTATGGTGGTTGTAAGTGGCCGACCAAGGATATTTCCATATTTCGACTGTCTCCGCATATGTCACTTTTCTGCCACAACTACATAGCATAGATCATTGGTGTTTGTGTTTGGTAGTAGAATCGTATCTCATGTAGTGTACTATGGTTGTTAGATGTCGGTAGCTATGGGGGTGTGGGAGAAATGGGGGTTGAAAGTGGTCGGCCTGTGGCAATTTCATACTTCTGCCAAAGACAAAAGTGTCATGGTGTATCACTTTTCAGCGAAAACTACAGATCACAGATAACTGGCGTTTGTGTGTAGTAGTAGCACAGAGTCATCTTTCGATCACAACAGCGGCCGAATTTCAGAAACTGTGGTACTGTGGTAGATATGGTGATTGTAAGTGGCCGACCAATGATATTTCCGTATTTCGACTGTCTCCGCATATGTCACTTTTCTGCCACAACTACATAGCATAGATCATTGGTGTTTGTGTTTGGTAGTAGAATCGTATCTCATGTAGTGCACTATGGTTGTTAGATGTCGGTAGCTATGGGGGTGTGGGAGAAATGGGGGTTGAAAGTGGTCGGCCTGTGGCAATTTCATACTTCTGCCAAAGACAAAAGTGTCATGGTGTATCACTTTTCAGCGAAAACTAAAGATCACAGATAACTGGCGTTTGTGTGTAGTAGTAGCACAGAGTCATCTTTCGATCACAACAGCGGCCGAATTTCAGAAACTGTGGTACTGTGGTAGATATGGTGGTTGTAAGTGGCCGACCAAGGATATTTCCGTATTTCGACTGTCTCCGCATATGTCACTTTTCTGCCACAACTACATAGCATAGATCATTGGTGTTTGTGTTTGGTAGTAGAATCGTATCTCATGTAGTGCACTATGGTTGTTAGATGTCGGTAGCTATGGGGGTGTGGGAGATATGGGGGTTGAAAGTTGTCGGCCTGTGGCATTTTCATACTTCTGCCAAAGACAAAAGTGTCATGGTGTATCACTTTTCAGCGAAAACTGTAGATCACAGATAACTGGCGTTTGTGTGTAGTAGTAGCACAGAGTCATCTTTCGATCACAACAGCGGCCGAATTTCAGAAACTGTGGTACTGTGGTAGGTATGGTGGTTGTAAGTGGCCGATCAAGGATATTTTCGTATTTCGACGAAAGGTATGTGTCTCCGCAGATTTCACTTTTCTGCCACGACTACATAGCATATAGCATTGGTGTTTATGTGTGGTAGTAGAATCGTGTCTGTTGTCGTGCACTATGGTTGTTAGATGTCTGTAGCTATGGGAGTGTGGAAGATATGGGGGATGAAAATGGTCGACCTGCGGCAATTTCATATTTCTGCCAAAGACGCATGTGTCACGGTGTATCACTTTTAAGTGAAAACTATCAATCGCAGATCACTGGCGTTTGTGCGTGGTAGTAACACAGAGTCTCCCATCGATCACAACGTTTGG